>CM067366.1:66959513-66977013 GCA_034401795.1 Chaetoderma sp. LZ-2023a | reverse complement strand
ATATTTAGCTGCAACACCACACAATTACTTTGTCTGGTGCGAAATCTTGTTGTCTCGATGCGTTTAAGCCACTAAACTTTATTAGTAAACTATGTACATGCTGAATATTTTGCAAAAATGATTTGACTGGCAGCTTAACTGACCTTACGCGCAAATTGTTTTTAAATACTTAATAGTCGAAATAGTTTCGTACATTGTGCATACATTGTAAACAAGTACGCTAGCATACCTCAGATCTTAAAACCAACCAGCAACTTCTACTGAGGAGGAATGCTATAGCATTCCTCCTCAGCTGATGCAGGTAATCAAATTATTTTCAAAATATTCGTACATCGTGCATGCCTTGTAAACAATTACGCTAGCATCGCCCTCAAACCAACCATCAACTTCTACTGAGGGGGAATGCTATCCTCATCAGCCTCCTACTCTAGTCCTCATCCTCCTCATAGACCTCCCTATTCAGAACACCTCTTAAACTCTATTTTTTACCTCCTATTATCAGACCACCTATTATTTTTACCCACCATACCACGGTAGATAATCACGGAGGGGGGGGGGGGCACACACCGCTAATTTTAAACATAAAATATGCAACTTTTAGGGGTTAACATTTTCAACATTTACACTATCTCTCACAAAGGGGGTTCCACATGAGTCACAGATACTAAAAATAGATACGTGGGCGGATGATCGCCATTGTTCTCAAATCTACAAATCACGGGGGGAACGATCACCATTGTTCTCAAATCTCTAAATCATGGGGGGGGGATGATTGCCATTGTTCTCAGACACGTGTGCATACAATCGGCATTGTTCTTCCTTTGTGTGCGGACGATTGCCATTGTTGTGCATACTATCGCCATTGTTCTCGAAGACCTCCTGCTGAGAAGAACAATAGCAACGGTCCCCCACTTCACTACTAGTATTTATTAATCATAAAATAAATAACTTTTGAATCTTGAAATGATTGCTGTCACAAATGTTGATTTCGATGATTTTGGATATGTTTTACTATTATTGAAACTTTCAGTTAGTTGTCTTTAGCTGTCATAATAAACATGCTAAACTGTGTTATGCTTTCGATAGCTTATGTTTGTTTAAAATGAAAGATCGTGTCACATACATCAGACCAGTTTCACCCGTTTCTTCTATAAAACATGAACTGTTTCCAGTGGAAGACAGTTAGCCAGTGGTAGTAAATAGACTATGTTGGACTCCGCTACATTCATATTTATGAGAGAATACTGACTAATTAAGTCCTTTGAAATAAGATTTAATGCTGAATGTTTTGTAAATTGTAACTGCTGATCATCTTTAAGATAGAGAAGTAAAATTTTGAATAATTCATTATTCAGTAATGCTGTAAGGAGCCTGTATATAAGACACTATCCAAAGTTATTTGCCTGTCAGTAGGCCCTATCGATCTGTCCAATGACCAGTGTGTTAGCCTGTCAGCATCGATCTATCCAATGACCAGTGTATCCAGTCCAGCGTGTCTGCCTGCCCATCAGTGAAGCAACCTGTTCTTGAGACGTCTACCAGTTGATCTGACCATCAGTCAATGGACCTTTTCCCTTTTTAGCTATGCCCCGCACATCTCTATCTAATCTCCACCCACACCGCTCTCATGTTGGGATCGATCGATCTCTGAACTCCATGAATATCAATTTCCAGAAAACTCTACAGGTAAGCTGCTGAATATTTTGAAACTAATTTGACTGAGTGCCCAGTCAAATTAGTTTCAAAATATCTAACCGCTTGCTTATTAAATAGTAGAGACATACAATCCTTACGTGTGAGACTATTAAGAGTTAAAGATGGGCTGGATAGAAAAATTTATGATGTAATGATTATCACGTCATCCTACACGCCGCTTATCTGATTATGATGTCATATGACGTCAAATCATCGATGGATACGCTAGAAAGGTGAATTTGCTAGTCGATCCACCTGGTAGGCAATCTGTCAATCAGTCGATCATTTGCCACTCCATTGATTAATCTGTCTACCGCCATGGACTGATCAGTCGCCTAGACGCCATAAAGCACAAACTCATTTCCCATACTAGGGCTAATAATGTAGCGCATCATCCAATGTTACATGTATCGTCCACCACATAATAAAAGAACTGAGGAACTAAAGCCTCCTACCCTATGAAATTAATGCCTAACTACATGACAGATAGCTGTAGTAATGAACAAGTAAGCTAAATAGCTATAAATCTTAAATAGTTACAACAATCCCCATCCAAGTGACTGTAACCGAATCAGCCGGACGTGATGAGCTGATGGCCAACAAAGGGATATCTTCATTGTGGGCAGTGATCTACACCCAACTCCAGCTACATCTTTGAATATAGTAGTCTCGCTGCTGTTCTCCAATCACATGGCAGTATCGAGAAGAGCTCTGTGGCAAATTTACAACATGCCTCCATTGACGACTGAATAGGAGTAATGACTAAAGTAACCGCGAGTGCATTAGAATTACGCCTGAGAGCTAGTAATATAAGGACAATGACTTTTGCCACAAAAGAATTTCCAAGGACTATCAGATTTTAAGGGAATTTGCACTTATTTCGATTTTTTGAAAGGTCTAATGGTGCTCTTGTTGACGTGGATGATATAAAAATGCGAAGATCAGTCAGGCGCCTATGCTGCAATAATATGTATAGGTAGGCACAGTAAATAACACAATTGAGCAAGGAATGCCAGTGCATAGTTAGTCTCGCCATGCAGTTTCTGAGACTATTGTATTAGCCTCATGCACATGGTGTGAGTGCGTCTGTGCATGTATGCGTGCCTGAGCGCATGCGTGCATGTGCAGGTGTGTCAAAAGTCTACGGTCATTGAGGTTGTTTCGTATGATGTTGACCAAACTTGGGTGGAAGGTTACACTTGTCTTTCCATAGAACTGCCTTGATTCTGGGTACAATACCAAAGTCAAATACATGACTGCCGTGTTATGTTTGGAGTTTGTTTGACATTCTTAGACATGCTTGTTTACCTTTGTTCTCTACTATAGATTGCAGCAGTACAAATGCTTGATCACCATAGCAGGAGTTCCTGCCGACTGGAATTTTGTAAAATGGACAGTGATTGACTGCAAGAAATTCCGGATTGTCCACTTCACTCAAAATAGATTTCAATCTGTCTGCATCATAGATCCAGTGTATAGACAATGCTGGAATTGAAGAAGATATGGTCAAACCTGCCTATAGCATATACTTGTCGCAAGAGAACATGTCTTAAAGTCCTGCCACCTTGTGGCTTAATAGCCATGTTAATAAATTGTATTAAGCGACCACTTGCCAATATTAACAGAAACACTCTAATCAAAGAAATTCACTATACTATCGACAATTGGCCATTAATAATTAAAACTACAATCCCCTGAGTAACGATATGCTGTGATAACGACTGACAAAACAATCAACAACAATCACGCGACTGCTTAGTAATGCTGGCATCTTTTAACAAATCCATTATTTCTTGGATACTGGGGCTCAGAGGTGTGACGTGTCAATCACATGCTTTAGAAAAAAATCTTCATAGTCCCTCTCACTCTCGCTCCCCCCCCCCCCCCCCCCCCCTTCGCCCCCCCCCCCCCGCTGTCTTTCGACCTATCCTGCTCTCACCTATATCTGCCCGCTGCTTGTCTGCCGGCTAACCTTTCTGACTCTCTCTCTCTCCTCCCCCCCCCCCCCCCCCCCGCCCCCACCTACTTTTGCATGCGCACGCAGCTTCCTAAAAGTTAATTATTGTATGTCTTATTTCGTCATATATGCCTACCTGCTGCATCTGCGATCATGGAACCAATGATAGCGCCAGTAGCCCTCTGTTTCACTGTCAGACCAGCCATTGTTCTGCAATTCAACATAGCAAAGTTAGCAAGCATTTAGCGGGGGACACATACACGACACAAATAACATCTACCATGCTGGAAATCAAAGTTCCCTTGTACAAATACCTGTATAATTTGCGCTTGAAATATGGGATATATTTTTGGTGTGTAGCCTACACCAAAACTCCACAAACAAAGATGGAAACTACATTATTTATTGAACACACTACAACACTTGTCGTGAGAATTCGCTTCTCTGGTTTCCTGGAAATGAATTATTACCGAGATTAGATATAATGATCTGAGAACAGTACAGCTCAGAAATACTTGTTTATGTTTCCAATACAAAATAAAACGTAGGCCCTACTGTTGGATATTTTTGACTTAATAGTGAGTGAGTGACTGAGTGAGTGTGTGAATGAATAAATGAGTGAGTGAGTGAGCGAGTGAGTAAGCGGGCGGGCGGGCGGGCGGGCTGGCGGGTGGGTGGGAGGGTGATTGAGTGAGAGAGCGCATTCGTGCGTGAGAGAGAGAGAGAGAGTGTGCGTGCGTGAGTGAGGGGTGTATGAGTGTGCGCGTCAGTGAGTGAGTGTGTGTGAGTGAGTGAGTGAGTGTATGTGAGTGAGTGAGTGAGTGAGTGAGTGAGTGAGTGAGTGAGTGAGTGAGTGAGTGAGAAATCGTGCGTACGTGAGTGAGTGAGTGTGTGGGTGAGTGAGTGAGTGAAAGAGTGAGTGAATTGGTGGGTGAGTGAGTGAGTGAGTACATACTTGCCTGATTGAGTGTGAATGTGCGTGAGTGAGTGAGTGAGTGAGTGAGCGAGCGGGATGATACATGCTTGCCTGATTGAGTGTGTATGCGCGTGAGTGAGTGAGTGAGTGAGTGAGCGAGCGAGTGAGTGAGGGAGTGAGCGAGCGAGCGAATGAGTGAGTGAGCGTGTGAGAGCGCGCATTCGTGCGTAAGAGAGAGAGAGAGAGAGAGAGAGAGCGTGCGTGAGTGAGTCAGGGGGTGTATGAGTGAGTGAGTGAGTGAGTGAGTGAGTGAGTGAGTGAGTGAGTGAGTGAGTGAGTGAGTGAGTGAGTGTGTGAGTGGGTGAAAGAGTGAGTGAGTGAGAGAATGCGTGCGTACGTGAGTGAGTGAGTGAGTGAGTGGATGAGTGGGTGAGTGTGTGAGTGAGTGAGTGAGTGAGTGAGTGAGTGAGTGTGTGAGTGAGTGAGTGAGTGCGACTGAGTGAGAGTGAGTGAGAGAATACATGCTTGCTTGATTGCGTGTGCATGCGTGCGTGAGTGAGTGAGCGTGTGCGTGAGTGCGTGTGCGAGTGAGTGAGTGAGTGAGTGAGTGAGTTAGTGAGTGAGTGAGCGAGTGAGTGAGAGAATACATGCTTGCCTGATTGATTGAGTGTGCGTGTGTGCGTGCGTGCGTGAGTGAGTGAGTGAGTGAGTGAGTGAGTGAGTGAGTGAGTGAGTGAGTGAGTGAGTGAGTGCATGAGCGAGCGAGTGAGTGAGTGAGCGAGTGAGTGAGCGAGCGAGTACATGAGTGAGTGAGTGAGTGAGTGAGTGTGAGTGAGTGAGTGAGTGAGTGAGTGAGTGAGTGATTGATTTAGTGTGTGCGTGCATGCATGTGTTAATTCGCACGTGCGTGCGTGAGTGTGTGCATGTGTGAGTGAGTGTGTGCGTGCTTGTGTGCATGAGGGAGCGAGCGAGTGAATGAGTGAGTGAGTGCGTGCGTGCGTGCGTGCGTGCGTGCGGGAGTGCATTCGTGTGTGTGCATGAGTTGGTGTATGAGTGAGTGAGTGAGTGAGTGAGTGAGTGAGTGAGTGAGTGAGTGAGTGAGTGAGTGAGTGAGTGAAGTGTGTGCGTGCATGAGTGTACGCGCGCGTGCGTGCGTGTGCTTGAGTGAGTGAGTTAGTTAGTGAGTGAGTGAGTGACTGACTGTGTGAATGAGTGAGCGAGGGAGTGAATGAGTGAGCGAGTCAATCAATCAATCAATCAATCAATCTTTCTCTCATAGAAACAAATTAATTATATAAACATTGACGTTGACACTACCAAAGAGAAGTAATAATGTACATATGATAGATGATTAATAATGTATGTGCAAATGAGTTAAATCATTCCAAGAATAGACGGCCAATCAATGCTTTAGGAGAAAGAAATTGATTTGTATAATTTCTGGTAATAACATACTACCAAAATGCCATTACCTGCGACCCTGGGAGAATGTGTGAACGATGAAGACGACGATGATGACGATAGTGATGGATGTAGTAATAATGCAGATGTTGATGATGATGATGTTGATGACGATGTATATATATAATTAATTATATTTCTATGTATCTTAATCATATGCGGTTCATATTGCTATTGAGGGTAAATGTGTTGAAGACTTTGATGTTGAAGATGACGACGACGATTAGAATGGTGGTATTGATGATGGTGATGATGATGATGATGATGATGATTTTTATTATGACCCACTCGTCACTGAATTGTTCGATCCCAGTACGTTTTTCTTTTATAATTTTAAATTACTGGTGCTCGTGGTGTGCTTGGTGTTTTGACAGGTCGGTGCTGTTTCTATCAGCAACGGCATGTTGCAACACCAATGGCGCTGTGACTGCTAAACATAATGTAAATAGGTTGTACATTATTGTCAATTATGGATTGATCAGTAAGTGTGTCATCTGCCAATCAGCCGTGTCTATTGCTATATTAGCTGCAATGACGCGACTGTCATTACTATAATACTACAACTTGTTCATTGCTCACACGTACATTTTTAAAATGGTTATGTATGCTGGAGATTGTTGTTTGTTATGGCAGCAACAGCATGGAGCAACTGCTTTTTCAATATGTATTTTAAGATGACGATGACGATGACGACGATGATGATGACGACGACGGCGATGGCAACAACGATGATGATAAATGGTTTCGTGATGCTCGCTATGTTGGTTGTATTTTCTTATTACATTTTTTGTTTTATTCTATGTATGTTGCATTATTGTAATAATTTCACTGAGTTTAATTTATGTCTTTCTTATTCTGGTTCTTGACCTTAATTTTCTCATGACACTCTGTATTATGGAGCCGTTTTAAAACCCAGGTTTTGGCTTGTTCCTCCCACCCTTCTGTTCAGAATGGCGGACATTAAAATAGGCACAGTGAATTGCGCTGGAATGGCTCAGGGGTGTAAGAAAGGCGTGGTCGTGAGTGAGATTGGGAGTATGAATGTAGATGTTTTATTCATCCAAGAGACGCATGTGGTGGATGAGCGGGAGCGCAAGCATTTTGAATGTATGATTGCTATGACTGGTTACTGGTCCTTTGGCTAAAAAAACTGTGCTGGTGTGGCTATTTTGTTCAGGAGTGGTCTCTCTTTTGAAATTTTAAAAGTTCAAAGAGATTGGCAGAGTCGGCTAATTGCCACTGATTTGATTTTGAATGGCAAATCTTACCGATTTATCAACATTTATGCGCCTGCTAAGAGAGAAGAGCTTACGACATTCTTTACTTATTTATTTACCTTTTTAGTTTGTCGTCATTCTGTTGTTTTTGGGTGGTGATTTTAACTGCATTTTAGACGTAAGTGTTGATAAAATCGGTGGGAATCTAGCTACAAGTCAAGTGGGTGCTGAAATGTAAAAATTAGCAATCAGAGATGTTAAACTTAGTTCAGACTTAAGAATTGGTACGCATTTGGATCGGTTCTATGTAAGTGAGACTTTGAAGGCTTCAATATCACGGGTTTTGATCACGAATGTTATCGTAAGTGATCATCGCTTTGTGATATTGACGCTTTCAAATATTACAGGATTCTCTATAGAACCTTCCTACTGGAAGCTTAACAATGCCGTTCGAAAGGATGAACGTTTTATAACTGAGTGTTATGATTTTATTTACTGAAGATAATATTGATTCAGATTGTTGTGATGTGTTAAAGGACAAAATTAAACAAGTTGCTGTTCATTTTTCTAGAAATAAAAAAAGAGTATTCTGCTGAGGCTAACTCTTAAAGGATGGGTCTGGATCGTCTGTGTCAGGCAGAGATCAGAAATCCTGGGAGTTTTATTGATCAGATTAAAACTTTAAAAGATAGCCGTTACAAGCTTCATTTACATAGGCAGAATGGAGTTCTTATGCGGTCAAAAGTTAACTTACTTGATTATGCTGAAAGCCCATCTATATTCCTTTATCAAAGAGAATTTAAATCTTCACAAGAGAAAGTTATTACAAAATTAGAAGATAATGGGGTCGAACTTACTGACTCTAAGTCTATTAAAGATTATGCTCGAAAATTGTATGTTAATTTATACCAAGATGATTCTATTGATGAGTCAATTTGTTCTGAATTTCTTAAGGATATGCTTTCCTTAGGTGATGCAGATAAGCTTTTATGTGATGGTCCCATCACACTTGAAGAAATTGAGGTCTCATTAAAAGGCATGTCCAATAATAAGTCACCTGGATCTGATGGTCTTACAGCCGAGTTTTATTCTGCTTTTGGTCTTTGCTCGATCCTTACCTCACTAAGTTGTATAATTATGAATTTCAAGATGGCCAAATGCCAAGGTCACAGAAATTAGGTGTTGTAACCTTAATTTGTAAGGATAAGAATCAAAAACAATTTTTGAAAAAATGGCGGCCCTTGTCTATGTTGAATGTTGATTACAAAATCTTGTCAAAGTCTATTGGAAATCAGTTGTCTTGTGTTTAAAAAAATCTTGTCCCTCCTGTTCAGACGTGTTCTATAAGAGGCTGCTCCATTCTCGATAACCTTCATATGCTTAGGAGTATTGTCGATTATTGCCATAATCAAGGTGCTTCTGTCGCATTTGTCTGTCTAGATCAGGGAAAAGCTTTTGACCGGATCAATCACCAATATTTGTTCAAGCTTTTAAAGTTTTGTAATTTTCGGAAATCCTTTGTCAACTGGATTCACTTGTTGTATACCGACATTGAAAGCTATGTTTTGATTAATGGTAACATTACGGAACCCTTTGCTCTTAGTCCTTTGTTATATGTACTTGCTCTCGAGCCATTTGCGAGGATGGTTCGTGCTGATTCGCTGTTGACTGGCTTTGAAATACCTGGCTGCAGTGAGGAAGCACGAATATCTTTGTATGCAGATGATTCGACTGGTATTTATAGCAATCCTAGTTCTGTCGGTCGTCTTTTGAGCATAGCGAATTGCTACAGTAAAGCTTCAGGTTCTAAACTTAACATGCAAGAGTGTAAAGTCCTGACATTTGGCAAATGGCGAAGCAGCTCTGGTCATGGTTTTGGCATTTCCTGGCCAGATTCTTCAGAAAAAAAAATCTTAGGTGTGTATTTCGGCAGACACGTTTCCCCTGATATGAACTTTAATAAAATGGTAAATAACCCAGCACTTGCCGTGCTGAAGAAAAGCAGGAATTTATCAATTTTTGGCAAATCTAGGGTAATAAACTTGTTTGCACTTAGCAAGTTTTGGTATTTGGAAAGTGTCATGACTATTCGTCAAGCTATTCGTGAGCGTATCAAAAGAGAGATTTTCTTGTTTCTATGGGATACCAAAATGCCATTACATGCGAAGGAGAGCGGGAGAGGGTGGTCGAGATGGAAGGAGTGTAGCGATATGGCGGTGTAGATAGGGAGGGTGGCGAGGGACGGGGTGAGTGAGTGCGTGCATAAGTGAGCGAGTGAGTAAGTGAGTCTGTGAATGTGAGTGAGTGAGTGAGTGAGTGAGTGAGTGAGTGAGTGGATCAGCGAGTGAGTGAGTGAGTGAGTGAGTGAGTGAGTGAGTGAGTCTGCCGTTCACATACATATATTGCCGATCAACACGAAACTTCTTGACATGTGGCGTATATAGACTTTGCCTAAACTGTCACGAATCACGCTCAAGGAGTTTATTAGTTTTTGTGATTCAATAGTGTGATTTATTGTTTTTGTTTGTGAAAGGATTTGTGTTGTTTGTAGTTAGGCTTTTTCCTTGCCCCCACAGGAGAGTGGAATGCCTCCACAGCTCATTTTTAAACGCAAAATCGAAGCACGATTTATAAATGAAACTGTTAATGATAGAACTGTAAAAATAAATGTTGTGGGAAATAAAGCGTTTCTAATTAATCACAAGGACATTAGAGTTGTTTTAGACTTCCTAGTGCCAGCAGACGCGATTGAGTGCATATACCGGTTGGATAAATCTTCATCATGGTTTCTTGTATTGAAAGACGTGACATTATGTAAAGCGATTGATAACTTGGGATTTCTGGAATATGAAGGTCGTGAGTTGAGTTTCAGTCATCTTAATCAGCAGGTGGATTCTATGAAAGTACATTGGCTAAAGTACCACTTCGATGATTCCTTCCTGGAAGGGTTCTTTAACAATTATGGAAATGTTTTATCTGTAGATCACGAGGAAGTGCCCGTGGATGCCATTAGCAAGACGCGGTCAGGAGTGAGGTTGGTGGAAATGGAAATTTCCCTAAGTAATATAGATTTTGTTCCTCATGTCGTTAAATACGAGGATTGTAGCTTCTTAATTACCATGCTGGACTGAGCCCCTTTGTGTCTCAAATGCTCTACTTTGGGACATGTTAGAAAGGAGTGTGGGTCTATCACACCTGGTAACCACAAGGACACTTACGCAAGTAGACAAGTAGAGCTGCGGCGAGTTGTGCATCTTCAAGGCATTATCAGGAAGATGAGGAAATTCATGTCCCTCAAGAGACAGAGGGAGCACGGGCACCATTAAGTAAAGAGAACGAGATGACAATCCATTCACATGTGCACGAGTTTGAGAACGTTCTCGGTGCTTATAGATGACGGAGTTGCTTAACCACGTCGCGAACGAGGGGGGGGGGGGGTGTTCTTGTCTTGACGCAGAACTCTTTTACTGTGCTCCAGAGCGAGGACGACGATGAGAAGGCGTCGGATACAGTGATAGCATCCATTTCTCAACACAGCGTATCAGTGGACAAGGTCAATGAGATGGAGACCCTATCGGTGGATAGTTCTGATGAGGATGATCGACTGGAGATTGATGAGAGCTGTCTTGAGAAGAAGTCTGCTGGAAACAGTCAGGAGGGGTTTTGTAGTTCATTTGACTTTAATTCGCAAACGGAGTACCAAAATCTAATGGACGCGACCATGGATTTTGAAGGACAAGGGACTAAGCGTCCATAGGAAAAGTCAACCACACCAGGAGAAGAGGGCGAGTAAGGGTAAAAAGAAGAAACATTGAATATGGATCTGTGTGCTGATAATTGAATCGAATTTGGACTGTTTATGGACTTTGGCGGTGGACCTGCGAAGGAACTGGACACTTTTCTGATTTTGGACTATGATTATGGATTACGTTTTCACCTCCCCAGAATGCTTGGAGTTACTTTGGTATGTAGTTATTCTGTTCTTATTGAAATGAGTGTTGACATGATCATGTCTGTCATCGTCGTCGTTGTTTTCACTGTCGTTGGCGTCATCATCACCGTTATCTTCACAATATTTTTGATGATGATGAGTTTGACGTCGACGACGATGATGATGATGATGATGATGATGATGTTTGCGCACATTTTAACCCTTTAATGGCTAAATTCTGTCATCGAGATCAAAATATATGTTTATTGAATGTTTGTTTGCGAGTTGGGCGTGGCCTGTTTGTGGATGTTTACCATTGGAAATATTGGTTCTGTTATCGAGCTGGTCTTTCCATTGTTGAATGTCCAGATCATAGCCTTCACTCAGTCTGCAGATGGATTTTCGCCCCAAATTAATGCAAAGATCAGTTTTGGCCAATTTCGTCATGAAAGGGTTAATCGTGTCTATTCTCTGTTTGTTATGATGATGTCGGGGAAATTGATGATGATGACGACGACGACGACGATGATGATGATAACGATGATGATGTCATCATTGGATGTGTGCATATAATCATGATTATATACAGACCACCTTTAATGGTCATTTATAGTATATTTCCTATATATTCGCTTGTAACTCGTTAATGTTAGCTCTCTGTTTTCGGCTTATGAAGTATTGTTGGCAAAAGTTGTTGCTAAAACTTGTAGTAACGGCTTTTGTCAGCTTTGTTTCCAGGCTGATCACATTGAGTTGGCATATTATCAGTCATAATATTTTCTTTGCATTTAGCATTAATCTGGTAACAGTCCCAGTTATTAACCTTTTACAATTGCTTTTAGTGTCCATGAGTGCGAGGAATTACTCACTTCTTTCTGCCCGTCACTGATTGTATATTTCACTCGTGTCTGTTCATTTCTGAAATGTACTTCATTAATCTGATTGCCCTTTCTTGCATTGTGGAAAGCTTGCGCTTTTGTGTGTCTTTCCCACTAACACTGTATGTCTTCAGCACGGCAAGTGGTGGGTATTCAGCAAATGCTCACGGCCGTTCCTCTATTTTTCGGTTAATTTATTCACGCATGCCGAAATACTATTTTCACGTTATCATATAAACAAGCGTTCTAGCCCGTTCCATATATTTCGATATGAGCACACGTGCCATATTCAATGGAGTATTTTCATTGGCTGTTGTGTGCGCAACCCATTTAAATCGATCAATTAAAACATCGATTGATGGGAGCGTGACGCGTAGGGATTACTACGCGGTACTGTTTTACTACGATTTGTTTACTACGATTTGTCATTCATGAAACGTCATCGCAAAATGTCATCGTTTGACAGTTTATCAGTCGGCAGCGAAGTAGCGATTGATGGCTGTGGCTCTGCGATAGTCCTAGAAGAAAAGAGTAGTTTACGGCTGACATCGCCAGATTTTGTGTTTGTCACTATAGTTTGCTGAGCATTCAGTATCTGTTATCAAGTAGTGGTGCGTCACAGCAGCGGTATTGATTTCACGAAAATCAGCAATGAGAAATCAGATAAAAGTCACATCAGCAACTATTGGCAAATATTTCAAAATTACAGTTTATATGATAAATAAAATCTGGAACGAGGTCACTTTTCATATTACTATCATGAACCTCGTTGACAATTATCAATTTTGCACTCGTTAAAGCTCGTGCAAATTGATAATTTTCAACTCGGTCCATAATAGTGATATGAAAGTGACCTCGTTCCAGATTCTCTATATATTATAATTGCCATGTTAATATAATTTCAAGTAATTGGATTATGAACTTCGAATGTATTAAGATAATGGCGAAGATGACGACGATGATTACGGCAATGACAAAGATGTCGACGAGATCGACGACGACGACGACGACGAAGAAGAAGACGACGATGACGATGCTGTTGGTATTTTTGATAACGGTAGCAACGGCATGGTGCAACCTTTTTCCAAAGTGTACCTCAATTTAAGTATTATACATGCTATGTCGACCTTTATTGTACATTTTATTATTGTACTGATGATTGCTGTCAACAATTTGGAATTTAGCAGTAAATGTGTCCAACAGCTGTTTTCAATGTACCTATTGTTTTCAATCCGCTTTAGGTTGCCTTATGACTGGTTTTGTGAAATTTTGATCAAACTGCCTTTAGATAGTCTGTTCTGTCGGGAGTGTTGGGGGGGGGGGTACTGTTTAGAATAGTGCCAGCTTGTAGCGACATGTCCTACAAAATATGCTATCTTTCTGGCCTCGGTATTTTAGATCATTTATTTATGTCTTGTTTTTCACAATTTTTTTGGCGATGTATATATTATATATATATATATATCAATTTTACATCTTTTTGTCCTTCTCCCTCCGCACTTAGAAACTGGTTTTACTATCTGGAAATAGTTATGTCACCCCCTACTGTTAAAAATGGCAGACATTAAGATAGCCACTGTGAATTGCGCTGGATTGGGCCAGGAGTGTAGGAAACGTGTGGTTGTGAGTGAGATAGGTGCTATAAATGTGGATGTTTTATACATACAAGAAACGCATGTTGTGTATGAGACTGAGCGGAAGCATTTTGAAAGCTTGATTGGAATGAATGGTTACTGGTCTTTTGGCGCAAAGCACACGGCTGGTGTTGCTATTTTGTTCAGAGGTGGCCCTTCTATTGAGGTTTTGAAAATTCAGAGAGACTAGGAGGGTCGCCTCGCCGCTGTGCATGTGTCCTTGGACGGGAGAATTTGTCGTTTTATCAACATTTATGCACCCAAAAATATGACGCATCGTAAAACGTTCTTTTCATATATGCTAACCTTTCTGGTATATCGGCATACAGTCATCTTAGGTGGCGACTTTAAATGTATATTAGACACAAATGTTGATAAGATTGGTGGTGATCCCGGGAAGGGCACGGTTGGGTCCAACCTTCTTGTCACAGCGATGAGGGGTTTTAAATTGATTGATGCGATTAGGACGTTACAGCCAGGAACGAAAGCTGTAACCAGATTTTGTCGTAGTAGTAGAATTGGTACGCGGTTGGATCGCTTTTATATCAGTGCATCTTTGAGGGGTTCAACATCACAGGTGAAGATCATGAATGTAGTTGTAAGTGATCATCGTTTAGTGTTATTTACTCTCTCAAAGGTGCCAGATTTCTCAATTGGCCCTTACTACTGGACTGGAAGTTCAACAATGCCTTATTAACTGACGTGCAATTTATAGCGTCAATTTATAGAGTGTCATGATTTCTTGGTTACTTTGCTTAATGAGAACGCCAGTCATCTTGCTTCATGGGATGACTGTAAGGAAAAAATTAAGAATTTTGTTAGTTAGTTTTCGAAACGAAAGAGAAAAGCAGAGCTTGCCGAGGTTAAATTACAAAGATCATGTTTGAGCATTTTGTTGCAAGCCGAGCTTGGATGCCCTGGTAATTACATAGATTAAATTAAGTCTACTCGTGATAGCTTATATAAATTATATTTACAGAAACAAAATGGCGTTCTTATTAGGTCAAAGGTGAACCTGTTAGATCATGGTGAAAGCCTCTCCCTCCATTTTCTTTTATCGAAGAGAATTTAAATCTTCTCAAGATAAGGTGATTTATAAATTAAATGATAATGGTGTTGAACTGAATGGTCCACAACTAATACAGGACCACGCTCGTAATTTCTACTCCACCTTGTATCGAGACGAACCAATTGATGATCTAATCTGTTCAGATTTTCTGAAGGATATGTCTAAGCTTAATGACGATGACGTATTGATATGTGATGCCGCTTTCACATTGGAAGACTTTGATGTCTCTTTAAAGGGCATGTCCCATAATAAATCTCCTGGTTCTGATGGCCTGATAGCAGAATTGTATACTAGTTTCTGGTCCTTACTCGGGCCTTTTATCACCAGGGTTTTTAATTATCGATCGAAAAAAGGTCAATTATCGGGTTCCCAGAGACTAGGAATTATACAGTTGATATGTAAGGATAAAACACAGAAGCAATTTTTAAAGAATTGGAGGCCATTGTCCATGTTAAATGTTGATTATAAAATTCTATCGAAGGCTATTACGAATCATTTAGCTTGCGTTCTAGGCAAGATTATTCATCCCGATCAAACATGTGCTATCAGGGGTCGCACGATTTTGGATAATTTACACCTTCTTCGGAACATTGTCGATTATTGTCAAAATCGTGGGACGCCTGTTGCATTTGCACGAAGCTCGTGTTTCTTTGTACGCTGATAATTCAACTGGCATCTGTAGTAACCCGAAATCTGTCAATCGCCTGATGGACATAGCTAGGAGGTATGGCAGGTTCTAAACTAAATTCGATAAAGTGTAAAGTTTTGACTTTCAGGAAATGGCCTCCCGTAGAGGACCATCAGTACGGAATTTCATGGTCTGATGGTTCAGAAAAGAATTTGGGTGACATCTTTGGTCGGAATCTTTCCGCTGGTATGAATTTTAATCGAATTGTTAATAATTTAATTTCCGTCCTAAATATGTGGAAATCGAGGAATTTGTCCATTTTTGGTAACTCTAGTGTCATCAATAATTTCGCTCTCAGCAAGTTATGGTATTTGGCTAGTGTTATTATTATTCCAAAGCCTATATTAAAACTTGTATCTAGAGAACTATTTCTGTATTTATGGAACACACTCTTTTTAGCCATTAAAACGGGAAATATTGTATTACCCCATTTCTAAAGGTGAAGTAGCTCTGATTAATCTAATGGTTAAAGTGAAGGCTTTTATGTTATCTCACCTTTAAAAGATTCTCAGAGATAACATGCCAAAATGGGCCATTTTTGCTAGATACTGGGTAGGGTGTACTTTGCGGAAGATTAAGCCCTCCTTAGCTATTAATTCCGTTCCTCACTCTGATTGGATGCCTCCCTTTTACAAACAGGTGATACAGGTCTTTCAGGAATTCAGTAAACTCTACCCAGATTATGATTGGTCATCTCCATCTTATATCAAAAAGCTTTATGAAATGTTCGTGACTCGTTATTGTGCACCTTTGCCGTTGTACAAGACCTTTCAGGCGATCGATTTTTCAAGTACTTGGGCTAACAACAAGTTTATAGACCCTGTACACAAGACCGTTGCATACCGGTTGGCTCATGACATATTAGGAACAGGTTACTTCATCTCATCTAAACTTCATATGAACATAAAGTGCCATTTTTGTGCGCAGATCAAGACGGCTGAGCACTTAATCTACGAATGTCAGATTGGCAGAGATTTGTGGGCAGCGATCTCGATTTGGGTACAAGGACTGTCTCAAGGTTTGATTAAGTTAAACTCTACTCTGGTACGTTTTAGTCCGTCTGAACATGTAAACGTTATTTTGGCTCTGGTTGCCTTAGGGCATCATATTATTTGGCGAAATAGATATGAAGCCAAAACCCACCCAAAGAAGAAAATTGTATCACTTGATCTTTTGTCTGAATTAATTAGTTCTGTTTAATTTCGTGTCTTAGTAGACTACAGAAGATTGAGTGAACCGATGTTTAGAAGCCATTGGCTGTCATGCAATCTATTTTGTTATTTAGATAACACAGATAAATTGCAATTTCACTTTTAAAGCGTTGTTTTGCTTTAATACTGGCTATCAGGGTCGTGATGCTCTTGCTTTGGTGGCTTGAGAAATCACGAGTTTGGTAGTCGAGTTCTCTCAAATTTGATTATCAACCATTTAATGACCACATTTTTTTGTCAAGAACATAAAATTATTTGCTATTTTAGTGTCCATTTGCAGGACCGAAGAGGAAGATTTTGAAAATTTACTACTGGAATGACTGGCTTGAGCCAGTTATTCCAGTGGTGGATCTTTCGAGGGTCGTCTTTTTCTTTGGCCTGCAAATGGAGATTCCTCAAGAACACTCCATAGGCCGGTTTTGGCCGGCTTCGCCATGAAAGGGTTACATTGGATTTACGTGTGATATTGATGATGACTTTCTTACCAGATGCAGGGTGTGATGATTGTGTTGGGATGGTGAATGATGCCAGATGCTGCGGAGTGATGGCTTTGGCTGTTCTCTGTGGCTTGTTGCATAATTCACTATTTCTGCGTTCACGTTCTGCTTTGGATCTTTTATTAATGTTTATTCACATTGCCTTTAGCCGTATATTGCTTGAATTGAATAAGACTTTCGCATCTCCTTTGTACATTTAGACATTATTGATATTATTTATGTGCCAATCTGAACATGATGCATATTCTTACAGGATGCGGTATGTTTTGATTATATTAGGCTGGGCATGAGGTTGTTTGTCATTGAGCATTGGTTTCGGCCCCTCTTGGTGCCATGTAGCTTCTTT
>CM067366.1:66602013-66954513 GCA_034401795.1 Chaetoderma sp. LZ-2023a | reverse complement strand
CTGCATACCTGCGGATGGAGTGAGTGAGTGAGCGATTTTGTGCGTGTAATGCGTGCGAGAGTATGTGCCTGCGTGGATGTGTGCGCGTGTGTGTACCTGAGTGAGTGAGTGAGTGAGTGATTACTTGAGTGGATGGATGGGTGGGTGGGTGACTGAGCGAGTGAGTGAGTGAGTGAGTGAGTGAGTGAGTGAGTGAGTGAGTGAGTGACTGAGCGAGCGAGCGAGCGAGTGAGTGAGTGAGTGAGTGAGTGAGTGAGTGAGTGAGTGAGTGAGTGAGTGAGTGAGTGAGTGAGTGAGTGAGTGAGTGGGGACAAGATGCGAAGCACGAAGACAAGATGCGAAGAACGAAGATAAGATGCGAAAAGTCGAAGATAAGATGTGAAAAGTCGAAGATAAGATGCGAAAATACGAAGATAAGATGCGATAAGGCGAAGACAAGATGCGAAAAGGTGACAGAGTGAAGAAGCGAAAAGGTGAAGGAGCGAAGACAGGATGCGAAAAGGTGACGGAGTGAAGGAGCAAAGCGCGAACGAGCGAAGAGAAGCCACAAAGAAGTGAAGACGCGAAGACGCGAAGACGCGAAGGAGCAAAGACGCAAAGAAATGAAAGAGCGAAGTTTTCACACTAAAGATCGATCTATCCTGCGTGTCGTGCATGTCTTTGGCGCCAGAAATGTGACAGGTGAGTAACTATGTATATGCAAACGTAATGTAAACTCAAGTCTGATGTTCTGGTGGTGACATTTCTCTCCGTCTCTTATCTATAATCATATGTTTTAGAAATATAACTTAAACTTGGATTACATATCTACTCACCTGCGCCGTGCCTTTACTACCTAGCCACAATAACGAGAGCAGGCGAGTGGTCAAAGTTAACCTTATGTCATCACTTAATTGTATACATGTATAAATGGTGATATACAACTATTTCTGCTGGGAATTGGATCACCAGTCCTAAAGAACCAGCATCGCGTGGCCCTGTTGTGATTGTGGTTCAATATGAAGAGTGGATGATCTCTTAGAGTAACGGCAAAGATTAATTGTTTGAACCATTGATTAAAGCAAACTGACCATTATTCAAGAAAGCTCATTACATATGGTTTACTCTGAGGCATAGTTAACCTCTTAGATTAATGGCAGAGATCAATGGTTTAAACCATTTCATCGAAAGAACCTGCTTATTATTCAAGAAAGCCCACTGCAGCCAATTATTTCAACTGGTTTCTAACGGCATTCATGGAATGATTTAATTATGCGAATACAATCTGTTGAATTGAATTGAATTGAACTTTATTACATTCAGATCAATTCTACATTGATACATGCGGGAAAAGATATTAAATAAATATTTTGCACTATAATCAGAGTTTATAAATTAATAATTGTTGTCTATCAATAATAATTGACCACACCGCCGCATGATGAAATATATCAAGCTTGATTTGTTGCTATCCTTTATGTCTAGAGTTTTTTTAAATCAAAAATCATGTTATATAAAATTTCTCTAGGCTAAGATTGCTTAGCCCCTATATTCACGCTATAAGGTATGACCTATAGAGGTATGCATATAATTAAATTATTTCATATGGCATTCATAAGCATTCACAGGCCTATATATTTCTGCACGAGAACGCTAGCGATTTTTTCAGTTCAGTTGATAGATAATATATATATATATATATATATATATATATATATATATATATATATATATATATATATATATATATATATATATATATATATATATATATATATATATATATATATATATATATATATATATATATATATATATATATATATATATATATAATTGATGGGTGAGTTTCTCAATAGCTCAACCATTAAACTGAGCAAATATTCTATCAAGGATTTAAAATAAACTTAATCCTTTGAACCCTGAATTTCTGGAATCTCAATTATTAAGGTAATTCTAGACGTAAGTTGTTGAATATATTGACACCAATTTGACAGGAATCTGTTGCCGCACCAGCTCCCAAACAAATTAGTTTCAAAACATGCAAGCGTATAATTGCTTCAATTATTGATTTTTGGTGTTTGGGTTTTAAGGTTCAAAGGCCTAAGTGTTAAACGTCCAGTGTGAATACAGGCCTATAGATGTGGCCAATATCTGGTGACACGGTGAAATCAAGTCATTCAAGTTGAATAAGAAACTACTGTCCATATTTACATAATCTTTTACAGAATTAGAGCTGTTTGCATAAGCGGGAAGGGGTGTATCGATAGGGATGGTGGCAAGGCATGGGGTGAGTGAGTGAGTGATTGCGTGCCTGATTGAGTGAGTGAGTGAGTGAGAGCGTGTGGGTGAGTAAGTGAGTGTGAGAGAGAGAGAGAGAGAGAGAGAGAGAGAGAGAGAGAGAGAGAGAGAGAGAGAGAGAGAGAGAGAGAGAGAATGTATGCGTGACTGTGTGAGTGTGTGCATGCATAAATGAGATTCCGTGAGTGAGTGAGTGAGTGAGTGAGTGAGAGAGAGAGAGAGAGAGAGAGAGAGAGAGAGAGAGAGAGAGAGAGAGAGTCAATCAATTAATCAATCAATCCATCAATCAATCTTTCTCTCATAGAAAAAATTAATTATCTAAAATTGACCCTGACACTATCAAAGGGAGGTAATAACTTACATATGATAGATGAGTCTATTAAAGGGAGGTAATAACCTACATATGATAGATTATTAATTAATGTATATGCAAATAAGTGAAATCATTCCAAGAATAGACGGCTACTCATTGCATTATGAGAAAGAAATTTATTTGAATAATTTCTGCTAATAACATACTACTAACATGTCTTTACCTGCGGCCCTGGGAGAGGAGCATGGGAGAGGGTGTTCGAGAGGAAGTGGTGTAGCGATAGTGCTGTGGCGATAGTGAGGGATGGGGTGAGTGACCACTGTATAGACCTGTTTGGCATGAGCGAGCTAGTGAGTGTGAGTGAGCGAGCGAGTGAGAGAGTGTGCCTACGTGAGTGAGTGAATGAATGCGTGCCTGCATACCTGCGGATGGAGTGAGTGAGTGAGCGATTTTGTGCATGTAATGCGTGCGTTAATCCGTGCATGCGTGCGAGAGTATGTGCCTGCGTGGATGTGAGCGCGCGTGCGTACCTGAGTGAGTGAGTGAGTGAGTGACTGAGCGAGTGACTGAGCGAGTGAGTGAGTGAGTGAGTGAGTGAGTGAGTGACTGAGCGAGTGAGTGAGTGAGTGAGTGAGTGAGCGAGCGAGCGAGCGAGCGAGCGAGCGAGCGAGCGAGTGTGAGTGAGTGAGTGAGTGAGTGAGTGAGTGGAGATAAGATGCGAAGCACGAAGACAAGATGCGAAGAACGAAGATAAGATGCGAAAAGTCGAAGATAAGATGTGAAAACTCGAAGATAAGATGCGAAAACACGAAGATAAGATGCGATAAGGCGAAGACAAGATGCGAAAAGGTGACAGAGTGAAGAAGCGAAAAGGTGAAGGAGCGAAGACAGGATGCGAAAAGGTGACGGAGTGAAGAGAAGACGCAAAGAAGTGAAGACGCGAAGAAGCGAAGATGCGAAGAAGCAAAGACGCGAAGAACCGAACAAGGGAAGAAGCGAAGACGCGAAGGAGCAAAGACGCAAAGAAGCGAAAGAGCGAAGTTTTCACACTAAAGATCGATCTATCCTGCGTGTCGTGCATGTCTTTGGCGCCAGAAATGTGACAGGTGACAGGTGAGTATATGCAAACGTAATGTAAACTCAAGTCTGATGTTCTGGTGGTGACCTTTCTCTCCGTCTCTTATCTATAATCATATGTTTTAGAAATATAACTTAAACTTGGATTACATATCTACTCACCTGCGCCGTGCCGTTACTACCTAGCCACAATAACGAGAGCAGGCGAGTGGTCAAAGTTAACCTTATGTCATCACTTAATTGTATACATGTATAAATGGTGATATACAACTATTTCTGCTGGGAATTGGATCACCAGTCCTAAAGAACCAGCATCGCGTGGCCCTGTTGTGATTGTGGTTCAATATGAAGAGTGGATGATCTCTTAGAGTAACGACAAAGATTAATTGTTTGAACCATTGATTAAAGCAAACTGACCATTATTCAAGAAAGCTCATTACATATGGTTCACTCTGAGGCATAGTTAACCTCTTAGATTAATGGCAGAGATCAATGGTTTAAACCTTTTTATCGAAAGAACCTGCTTATTATTCAAGAAATCCCACACCAGCGAATTATTTCAACTGGTTTCTAAAGGCATTCATGGAATGATTTAAATATGCGAATACAATCTGTTGAATTGAATTGAATTGAACCTTATTACATTCAGATCAATTTTACATTGATACATGCGGGAAAAGATATTAAAAAAATATTTTGCACTATAATCAGAGTTTATAAATTAATAATTGTTGTCTATCAATAATAATTGACCACACCGCCGCATGATGAAATATATCAAGCTTGATTTGTTGCTATCCTTTATGTCTAGAGTTTTATTATCAAAAATCATGTTATATAAAATTTCTGTAGCCTAAGATTGCTTAGCCCCTATATTCACGCTATAAGGTATGACCTATATCTACCTATTGCGCGGAGAGCGTTCTCAATAGCTCAACCATTAAACTGAGCAAATATTCTATCAAGGATTTAAAATAAACGTAATCCTTTGAACCCTGAATTTCTGGAATCTCAATTATTATGGTAATTCTAGACGTAAGTTGTTGAATATATTGACACCAATTTGACAGGAATCTGTTGCCGCACTAGCTCCCAAACAAATTAGTTTCGAAACATTCAAGCGTATAATTGCTTCAATTATTGATTTTTGGTGTTTGGGTTTTAAGGTTCAAAGGCCTAAGTGTTAAACGTCCAGTGTGAATACAGGCCTATAGATGTGGCCAATATCTGGTGACACGGTGAAATCAAGTCATTCAAGTTGAATAAGAAACTACTGTCCATATTTACATAATCTTTTACAGAATTAGAGCCGTTTGCATAATTTAGATAAAATATTTCTGCAAGAGTCGTGGTTATATTGCTCGACTGATAATTTGCCATCAATAAAAACGTCGATAAGTCTCCTGAGTAGCTTGTTAGGGCGCTTTGGCATCTATGTCTGTAGAGAAGTTCTGAACCTATCCTCTACCGTTGTCCATCCACTGTCACTAAAGTAAAGCAGCAAGGCTAAGCAGTGAACCGCCCAAAGGTCTGGGGTGACCGATTCAAAACTCTGATAGGGCTATCAACGCCGTATCAATGGCATAACCATGAAGTTGACCGAATCAAAAATCTTGATAGGCCGCCGATAACAATTGGCGATAGTGAGCTGATACGTGCACCGATAAGCGTAGTGGCTGACAGGGGTTGATAGGAAATGTCGTTAACTCTGGGGTAGACCACAGTTAAGTGCTTGATAGTGCATTGCTCTCATATATAAATCTCAGCATATATTCTCGTTTCTTGTTTACACATGCCATTATTTTAGGGTAGTTACGTTTATTTGATAGTATTATCTTTCAGTTTTTGTCTCTTAATATTTTTTTATTTCAAAACTTTCTGCCTAATTTCCGTTTTCAAATTTGATTTCTCAGACTGCCCTCCACCCCCATCCCACCGCCGAGAGAAATAAAGTAATTACCTCTCCCACCCTCCTTTACACCGCATACACCACCTACACCCCGCCCCCCCCCCCCCCATCAACAGCGTATTAGGTAGCAACAGGCAACGCATACACCCCTAGCAGCATCTTAATGACGTGATTTTTTCAGTTTTGACTCATTTACGCAAACATTTCGGTGAAGCAACGCAACCCTTCGGGGAAGCACCTCAAAGAATGTCATGGCTCAAATACATCTAGGTGTGAATGGCCAATAAGATTAAACCCACAACCCTCCCATTTCTTTCACATTGAAAGAAGTTTTCAGATTTTTCGAATTTTCTGGATCACGGCCAACGTTGGGGCATCTCAATATATGATAACACACTTAGACAAGAATTGGAACGTATAACAACTAATATTTCTGTTAATTTATGATATTATTATGTTAATGGCAAACTGTTATGATGATGATGATGGTGATGAGATAATGGAGGGAGCCGATCTGTTACTCAAGTTTATGTCGTCATACTCAGTTTATGTCGCCATACTCAGTTCATGTCGTCATATTTAGTTTACGTCGTCATACTCAGTTTATGTCGCCATACTCAGTTTATATCGCCATATATGTTGCCATACTCAGTTTATGTCGTCATACTCAGTTGCGCCACGTGTAGGCTGGCGTCACAAAACATAGTGGAGTAACTAGCTCCGTCATAATTTACAATTTAATAAACATTCGGTTGCATGGATATTTCGAGAATAGGCTACGTTTACTGGGAGCTACTGCTGTCATAGGCAGCACCAGCCGCCGATTGGATTGAATTCGAAACATTCAACATGTTTCCTGCAGAGCTGTCTCGATAGTTCTGGGAATTCTGGTTTCAGGGACTATAAGTCGATTCCAACACGCACAAAACACTGGCTGGGCTGGGCTATAGATGGGCGGGGTACAGCTTGAAATGGCCCAAATGGGTAATTATATTGATGGAGATAATGATGATTACGATGACGATAATAATGATGATGATAAGAATTTCGATGAAAATGATAGAAACTATGAAATGACAATAATTGATAACGGTGATTGCCATGAATGTTTTCTGTAAATTTATTTATTAGTATTGTTTATTGTATTATATTAATAAGAAACTATTATCCGTCATGCAATTGTTTGTAGTAGCTGTTCTTTTCCATTCTTTTCCAATCTGTACACAGCATCGTTATCTACCCATCCCATCCCTCTTTCTCCTCCTCCTCCTCCCCTCCTCTCTCCATTCTGTCCCTGCCCCTGCCCTCCCTCCGCCACCCTCTCTTTCTCTCTCTCCTCACCCCTCCCCTCCTCTCTCCATTCTGTCCCTGCCCCATTCTCTCCCTCCCCCCCCCCCTCTCTCCCTCCCCCTCTCTCCTCCTCCCCCTTCCCTTCATCACGCACACACACAGACACCGTAATCTATTGTTTCAAAATTATTGCGTGCGTATAATAATTATGTAGGGAGAGGGAAACTCTAATTTGTAAGCACTTGTGCCCGATCCCATTGTGCAAATGCTACAATAAAATATGTTTAAAACAAACACTCTTTGTTGTGTTAAAATGTGAGCCAAATTAGAAGAAACTTTCCAAGATATCCACAGATCTAGAACCTGATCAGATACGGATATGCTTTAAGATAATCCATTGACTAAAACACTAGAAATAGTTAGGGCTGGAAGGCAAAATTGAATGGGCACTGCGAAGCAAGTATGGACACCGGTAGATGGGGAGTCTTTGACTGAATGACAGTGTGGGACAACACTGACGACCTATATGATGATTAATGATGATGATGATGTAATGATAAAACGTCTATGTACAAATAACAAAATTATGTGAAAGTGAAAATTTTGATGATGTGATTCTATGACGATACCATTATGATAAGTAAATGGGACACAGATACAACGCTGACGCGACTGAAGCTGATCAAATTTCATAATGTTAGGACGGAGACAATGTTGCAAAATGACAATGACAGCATAATAATATGATACAACTAACATACCGATGTAAAATGAAACAATATGATGATGTGATGATGTTAGTGATGAGAATATGATAATGGTATTACGATGATGGCAAAATGATATGAACAATATTATGCACTTATAATGACGATGACAGAAGTACGATCTAATTCATAATATATGAATTTATAGGCCGATAATAACTATATATTGCAAATGATGATGTATATATGATGATGTAATATAGTCATAACCATTTATGCTGTGTATATATATATATATATATATATATATATATATATATATATATATATATATATATATATATATATATATATATATATATATATATATATATATCCCATATGGCATTGTGTGACCTGTGAATGATAATAAATAAACAGTAAATTTTGAAACAGCTAAAGTATTGTAGTTGAAGCGAGACCAATCACAGATTGCGGACCATCGCCCTCTCATTTTTTCACGCGGAAGGAAGTTTTTAAGATTTTGCGGATTTTTCGGATTTTCTGGATCACGCTCACAGTTGGGGGATCTTAGTATACTAGTTGAACCCGTGGAAATACACGGCAGCGTGCGCTGGGTTCTTATTACGTTAAATATTTTGAAAACAATTTGACTGGAAGGAAGTTTTGTCAATGTTGTTCTATTTCAGGACACGCAGTGTTTTCAGTAGCATAACTAATGTATGTTACGTTACCCGTGGATCTAACTCTCAAGCTTGTCAATCACGGGGGTCTATGCACGTGCACTGGGAATGACGAGTGCGAACGGCAATCTTCAAAGAAATGTGCCTAGAAACGACTGGTAGGTCACTGGTGGACGCCATACAATCTGTACCAATGTACTATCAACGATTTCGCTAACAGCGCGGTACCAGTGACTATCGGAACATTGGATTCGGTCAATTTTAGTGCGCTGATACTCCGCCAATACCGGACCCGCTGATAAGGCCTATCAGCGGATACGGTATCAGAGTTTTGATTCGGTCGACCCATATCGATAGGCGCGAAACCTTTAGGAAGAGGTGTTGGGGTTAAAACATTAGTGCTGACAAAACGGCTTCTACAGTGATCTTGCGAACTGTCCAATTGCAGAACAAAAGACTATGTTTTTTGTTCAATTTGTCACTGGGTAGCTGGCTCGATAACAGAGCCAGTTATTCTAGTGGTAGATCTTCAAAAATAGTCTTCTCTTGTTATGCAATTATCAACTTACCTTTAAAATAGTTGATGCTGTTTCAAATATTCTCTTCAGGTCAACTGCCGTGTGTCCTGTCAAAGTCAGTGTCGCTAGAACTGTAATAAGACGCTGAACAAAAAAATGCAAGTCATGCGACGGTCGATTCAACTCATTCAATAGGAAGGAATGCCTATAGATACCTAACCTGAATGGTGTAGCTGACCACCTGATAGCGCACATGTACAGCAGCAAAAAAATGTAATTGAATCAATTTCAAAATACTCAATACTTATCTATTATCATCATTTACAGTACAGCTAAGAAATAACTTAACACGTTTCCAAAACAAAATAAAACGTACTGTTAAATATTTTGAACCTAATTGGATTAGGAAAACATTGCTGCCTAAGGCGACAATGTCTTCCAATCCAATTAAATTCAAAACATTTCTTACATCGTGATCAAAATTGTACTAACGAACATGTTTCTGCTTTTGTTTTGGACACACTTTAGCCTATTTATGAGCTGTATTCTATCTATCAACCTGTGAATTGTTGTAGCTTACTATGCGAGTAGTACTCAATGAATAAAAGAGCTCAAATCTCGGTCCTGGGATACTATAAGCAGTTATGATATGCATGATAAATAACACGCTCTGCATAGCAAATGAGACTAAACAACTATCGCCAGAGGGTCGGGGGATTAATCAATGAAGTGATTGATCATTGCCGTGAAATATCAATACACGGGTATAGAGCCAGAGGTCAATAGTTTAATGGCTATAGTTAATGGCATTGTCTAGCTGTGTCATTGGTCAGTCGCTTAGCGGCGTCACCGGCCAGTTGCTTAGCAGTACCATTGGTCAGTTGCTCAGCAGTGTTACTGAGCAGTTCTTTAGCTGTGTCGCTGAGCAATTCTTTAGCAATGTTGCGGAGCAGTTCTTTAGCAGTGTTGCCAAGCAGTGTCGCTTAACACACATTAAAACTGTATAGTCTATATGCATCCATTTCC
Source organism: Chaetoderma sp. LZ-2023a (assembly GCA_034401795.1). NCBI lineage: Eukaryota > Metazoa > Mollusca > Caudofoveata > Chaetodermatida > Chaetodermatidae > Chaetoderma > Chaetoderma sp. LZ-2023a. Next base: position 66,944,710 of record CM067366.1, on the reverse strand, counting down.
CAGTAATATCTCAATACGCACCAGCACCACTAATACTACAACTGCAATTACTATTAATACTACCACCACCACTAATACTACATCCACAACTACTACTACTACTACTACTACTACTACTACTACTACTACTACTACTACTACTACTACTACTACTACTACTACTACTACTACTACTTCAACTACTACTACTACTACCTCTACTACTACTACTACTACTACTACTACTACTACTACTACTACTACTACTACTACTACTACTACTACTACTACTACTACACTACCACTACTACTACTACCAACACTACCACTACCACTACTACTACTACTACTACTACTACTACTACTACTACTACTACTACTACTACTACTACTACTACTACTACTGGCTTATCAAATCTTAGTAGGATAAATCTACCTCTCCATCCTGAGATGGATGTTGCGTGTTTCCCAGGGGCCAATTTGAACCATGCTATGTGCATAATCAGGCGATATACAGGCGCACATCAACCTGAGAAAATCATCATTAACATGGGGATTAATGACAAAGATGCAAATCCTAACATCGCGAAACCACGTTCTACTTACTGCCTAAAATTGACAAACCGATAAGTAGGCCGATTATTTCAGACTGTGGCTCTGAATCATACAGGATCAGCGAGCTTATCGATTATCATCTACAGCCCATTGATAATAGGCACGCGAGCTTTCTAAAAAAACACCGCATGCATTCCTACTAATTCTAGGTGTAGATTCAATGTACACAAACATTGATATTGAAAAGGGGATGAACTCGGTCCGACGGGCCTTTGAGAAATACCCAGATATTCAACGTCCTGGTACAGAGATCTTATCCCTATTAGAATTTAGTCTAAACGGCAATGATTTTGAGTTCTATGGAGATATCTACCAACAGATTAGTGGTTGCGCCATGGGCAAACGTTTTAGCCCAAGTTTCGCAAATATCTACATGGCAGAATGGGAAGACGCAGCCCTTAAAAAGTGCAATAAAAGCCCTCTGAACTTTAATAGGTATCTGGATGACATCTTCTTAATTTGGCCTCACTCTAAAGACGACTTCACAGAATTCCTACTCACTCTAAATAGTCATGATCCCAATATCAAACTTAAGGCAGATATCAGTGATAGCTCAGTTAACTTCTCTGATCTAACGGTCTATAAAGGCACTAAATTCAATGCATCCAGTTATTAGTCCCTTATTGGTAAAACCGGGTGGGACTATAGGTTTGCACTCCGTCTTTCTGTCTGCCCATCCGTCTGTCTGTCTGTCCATCTGTCGCAGTTGGTTTGCCGCACTTTTTTCGCAGTCCTTGAAGGTATTCAACTGAGAATTGCTACATTGCTTTGTTATTAGAAGTTACAGACCAAGTTCGAGTTTCAGGCGTATGCGTCAATTTTTGATGGATTTATGCCCCCTTTCGGCTTAAGAAATACGAAAAATATCAGCTTTCTACACTTTTTTTTTTACACTCCTTCAAGATATTTAAGCGAAAATCGGTGCATCGCTTTAGAATAAGGAGTTACAGAGCAAGTTCGAGTTTCACACATTTTCGTCAATTTTCCATGGAGTTATGCCCCCTTCCAACTTATGAAATACAAAAAATATTAGTTTTCCGCACTTTTTTCGCAGTCTTTCAACATATTATACTGAGAATTGGTACATTGCTTTGTTATGTGAAGCTACATACCAAGTTTCAGGCGATACATCAATTTTTGATGGAGTTATGTCCCCCTTTCGATGTAAGAAATACGAAACTATCAGTTTTCCGCACTTTTTTGGCACTCCTTCAAGATATTTAAGGGAAAATTGGTACATAACTTTAGTATAAGGAGTTACAGAGCAAGTTCGAGTGTCACACATTTTCTTAAATTTTTCATGGAGTTATGCACCCTTTCGGCTTATGAAATACAAAAATATTAGTTTTCTGCACGTTTTTCGCGGTCTTTCAAGATATTCTACTGAGAATTGCTACATTGCTTTGTTATGAGAAGTTCAGACCAATTTCGAGTTTCAGGCGTATGAGTCAATTTTCGATGGAGTTATGCTCCCTTTCGACGATAAATATCAGCTTTCCGCACTTTTTTTCGCACTCCTTCAAGGTATTTAAGGGAAAATCGGTACATTGCTTTAGTATAAGGTGTTACAGAGCAAGTTCGAGTTTCAGACATTTTCGTCAGTTTTTCATGGAGTTATGCCCCCTTTCGACTTATGAATTACGAAATTTCCACACCTTTTCTCGCAGTCTTAGATATTCAACTGAGGATTGGTACATCGCTTTGTTATGAGAAATTACAGACCAGGTTCGAGTTTCATGGGTTTGCGTCAATTTTTGATGGAGTTCCCCTTTCGTCTTATGAAATACAAACACATCAGCTTTCAAGACTTTTTCGTTCTCCTTCACCATAAATAACTGAAACCGGGTTTATTGCTATGTTATGAGAAGTTACAGATCAAGTTCGAGTTTCAGCTGCTTCTGACAATTTTAATGGATTTTTTGACTGTCAATCTCGAAAGATTTATGTCACCAGGTAGGGGACATGTATTGCAAAGCAATACTTACAGAATGCTTGTTTAGATCATAAGGTTTATTTTAAGCCCACAAATTCACGCCAGTTACCCCACAAAAAATCTTTTCACCCTCCACATATTTTCGAAGGACTAGTAAAATCACAGGAACTCTAGCGATGTTCAACCTCATTTCATGCACGGAAAACAAGAGGCTGCTCCACCAGCCAACTTCGGAAAATCAAGTCGGACACCTTACAGAAGATAACATACAAACAATATAGCCCAACAGATCAGGCCACCACTAAGATTAGCCACAACCAACCTGTCCCTAGGAGGGGACACTCCAGGAAATGTGGAAAAACTAGGTGTAAATTAGACAAATTTCTCCCGAACCAAGATAGCTTTACTAGTTCCAAATAAAAAACAAGTTCCAAATTCAACCATGCCTGGATTTAGACACAGAAAACTTAATTTACTTACTATCATGCAGGCTGTGTCAAAAACAACATGTAGGGCAAACAACAGGTCCATTCAGAGTGCGTGCCACTAAGCATATTTCCTACATAAACCTGAATAAGGACACTATCTTATCCACCGTGATTTGGAAATCTTACCATTTGAACAGACGGCAATTTTAGATACAGAAGAAGAAACGAAAAAATGCCGACTTCTTAGAGAATCATTCTGGATTGAATGTCTGCAGACAAAATGGCCGTGTGGCCTAAATGTAGACTCAGGCCTATCAGATATAAGGGAGATAATCCCTTTTGTCCTAGCATACAATAGGAAAAATGTTGAAGTTGCGATAATTTTCAAAGAGGAATACAATACATTACAAGCCAAGTTACGTGAACCCGTTGGGTCCAGACCCGTTATTGCCTTTAAGAAAAAGTCTAATCTCCGCAGCCTCCTAGTGAAAGCAAAACTATGTAAAGATCAATAACTAAAATACAGTGGAACCTGTTTATAGTGGTCACTTTGAGCACAATCAAAGAGAAGTCGCTAAAGAAATCTGTGCATTTGGTATTGTCAATTAATATAGCTGGTGGCTTTTGAGACTACAGAGTGGTGGCCCTTCAAGACGCGTGGTGGTACAACCGCCCATCTTCGGGATCCACCACACTCTGGTCTCGCAGGAAGGTGACGGCTATAGACAGGCTGGACTGTAGACAGAAGAAACTATTGTGTTGCGCTAAATATAACCTATATAACATACAGTATATTAGAACAAAGCTAATATAAGCGATGATTGAGACAAAATCAACACACCCTCAAGTAATAAAATAAACAAGAAATTTTCACTTGAAAAACTGAGCCAGTGCGTTATCAATATTATACTACTACTACTACTACTACTACTACTACTACTACTGCTGCTACTGCTGCTACTGCTACTGCTACTGCTGCTACTGCTGGTGCTGATGCTGCCGCTGTTGTTGATGATGATGATGATGTGATGATGGTGATGATGCTGGTGTGGCTGATGTCACCATGGTACTACTTCTCCATAATCATATGATAACTTACATAACAAATTTTGATGAATTCCGCCCAAGTGTTTCGGAGGAGTTGCGTTACAATCCCGGAAAAGCCTCAATTCCATGACAACCATACATCTGATGACATTTGGGAAGAATTGTTATTATCATATTTAGGTCTAACAGCATTCGCGTGACACCATCAGACCGTACTAATTACGTTGGCATTGCGTAGGCGTAAGCTTCTCCCAGTGGCTGAATGATTTAACCGATGCCTGGGGTGGTAGACCGAAATTTTTTGAAAATTAGTGTCTTTGGGAAGCGATTTACAGTATTCTGAGTGATACACTACACCGGGGACATATAGGCATAGTTACACTGCAACCAGGAAAGTGGACGGAGTTGTAAATTACCAGGCAAGAACTGTTGATTAGAATTTCCCAAAATAGTTTCAAAATAGTTTCTGGCCAGAAATTTTAATTTGCATCCACTTGGTAAGTCACATTATTTTTTCTTGACTGGGCTTACCCACTAATCACAAGTTTATTCACAACTCACAGTGCTAAGATGTTTTGAGTTCTATACCATTACTGGTACTACAGAACTTATTCCAGACAGGATCGATATAATGGTTGGGTTCTCACCTCTCAAATTCTGACCTGATGCCTGATGGCCAAAAACTGCAAATCTTTCTGGAAAAAAATGCTGGTTCTATTTTTCCTTTTTCGAAAATTAGCTGCCCTGTCAGGAAAGAGCGTCACACAGCGTCACAGTCACACAGACTATTATGCTACCTGCGACGATTTCCTACATTCAGTAGCGATACAGAATAACACTTAAGGCCTCGTGTGTCACCTTGACCTTTAATGGTCAAGCCGGCAAGAAACTCGCACGGCAACGGTCTTAAGAATGTCCAGTTGTAGAACAAGAGAATAGTATTTTTGACATTTTACCACTGCATTACCTGGTTCGGTAACCGAGCCAGTCATTCCAGTGGTAAATTTTCAAAAATACTATCTCTTGGCCTGCAAATGGACGCTGCATGGTTAAAAAACAACTCGAATTTTCTTAGCAATTTCCACTTTGTCGGTCAACCTTGTTAAACACGTGCTCTGTAGTTGTCTTGATGGCAGATAGATTTTTGTAATTTTCAGTGGTAAATTTACAAAAATAGTCTTCCCTTGGCCTGCAAACTTTATAATTTTATTGAAAAATCCTGGCAATTAAACGCTTAATCGATGAGTTGCATCCTGGGCGCTTTGAGTCGCTGTTGACATATAGAGGCGTTAAACTGCTTTTAGTGGCCTCTGTACTTTGAATTGTTTGCCATAAGTTCGACCCTGATTCTGAGAATAGATTAGTAAGCCAAATAGTATTTAAGTATAGGCTATGCCTTTGATGGACTGCCCATTATGACATTGCACATATACTATTATATACCGCAAAATAATTACTTTGTGAATTTGATTTTGGATATGGTAGTAGGAATGCGACGCGCTGCACGCAAGTCTGATTGGTCGAGAATGGGTCCCATAACCTGTGCCGTCATCTCATTTGACCGTCCGCTGGTCGGTTTGGTAGGTCGGTCAGTCAGTGAGTCAGTGAGTCAGTGAGTCAGTCAGTCATTCTACACAGTCATATAGTCTATACAGTCAGTTAGTCTACATAGTCAGTCAGCCAGTCAGTCAGTTAGTTTACAATCAGCCAGTCAGTCATTCTATACAGTTTGTCAGATACTCAGTCTACACGGCCGGTGAGTCAGTCGTCACAGTCAGTCAGTCTATATAATCCATCAGCCTCCACAGTCAGTCAGTCTACACAGTCAGTCTGTCAATATATCCAGCCTGTCAGTAGGTCTATCTACAGTCATTCTGTCAGTCTACACATTCTGTTAGTTGGTCAGTCTACACAGTCAGTCAGTCAGTCTGTATAGCCGGCCAGTCAGTCAGTCTACACTGTCAGTTAGTTAGTCCGTCTGCATAGTGCATAGCCAGTCAGTCAGTCTACACAGTCAGTTACGTAGGCAGGCAGGCATACGGCCAGTCTATACAGTCAGTCCACCAGTTTACACAGTCAGTCAGTCGGTTTCTCCAAGTTATTATTTCTCTTAATATCCCAATATTATATATATATATATATATATATATATATATATATATATATATATATATATATATATATATATATATATATATATATATATATATATATATATATATATATATATATATATATATATATATATATATATATTCCCTGTTTGTTTGTGTTTCGTTTGTATCTTACTTCGTTACTTTCCATATTATGTTTGGTTTGTTTAGGCTTATTTATTCGTTCCATCTATTCTATCTCTGGGTAAAATTATATATTTTAAAGTTGCGTATTTTCTTAATTCCTTTCGATTTTTATATTTTTGCCAATGATCTTTTTATGGGGACATTGTGTTTCCACCAAATAGAATATGGCAGTGTATGCTGATAGTGCTACGAAGATAGTTAGCGTCAGTTTGGGAAAAGTTGGAATCCAAAATTGTTGGTATACTTAATTGGTCCGTTAAACGATGAACAGTTCTGGCCGGAAAATTTGTTCGAAAATTTTGTAAACAGAAAATTTAGTCTGATTGTGATGGTTTGCTTTATTTCAGCGTTTGCTAGAAATGCCCTTGCAGAATATGGCCTTGTGGGTAGATGGCGCTACGAAAATCGTTGGTGATCTGAATTTAGAAGGACGGATATCCAAAATCTTTGATATATTTAAATGGTTCAGTGAAAGAAGAACATTCTGGCCGAAAATGTTTTTAAAAAAGTTCATAGATAGAAATTTTGGTTCAATGGTGAAAATCGGCTATATTTCACTGTTTTATCAAAAATGCCCTATAAGAATATGATCGTGTATGTAGACAACCCTACGAAAACCCTAATTGTTTTAACTTAGGACGAAAATCTAAAATCTTTAATATATCTAAATGCTTCTTTCAATGAAGAACATTTTGGCCGAAATTTTTTTTCGAAATTTTTGTACGACAGTGAAAATCGGCTATATGTCATTGGTTTCCAAGATGCATAGTGTGTACATGGACATCGCTCCGAAAATCGATAGTGGCCACTACTTAGAAGAACGGAAATTCAGAATCTTTGATATATTTAAATGCTTCTTTGACTGTAGAACTTTTAAGACGAAAAAATTATTTAAATCTGTTAAAAGCGAAGATTTTGGCGCGAGGACGAAGATCACCAATATTTACGCTGTAGACACGCATTCTACGGGTTAGAAGTACGGTGGAGGTGAAGTCGCTTGTAGCGAGCGCTTAACACGTGATCTAAGTACGCGCGCGCGCTCTACTGCTGCATCCGTCCAAAGGTGTCGTGTAGTTGTTTTGTCCACGAGATAAGTCACAGACACAGATGATTGTATAGTCGACGAAAATATGAGTAATAACACTTTAGTCATCTCCTATTCAGTTATGTCAGGCCAAGATATCTGATGAAGCAGTAAGTGTGTAGCATATGCCTATATGTTTCTCTTAAAGGTCGGTCGGTCAGTCGGTCGGTGGTCTTTGCAATATATGTAGCATATTTTGTCCAATATTTTGAAATTAATATGGCTGAAAGCAGTTGGTGCCTAAATCAGCACTACCTTTCAGTCAATTACTTTTTAAATCTTGAAAAGAGTTCCTGTTTGTTTGCCCTGCGATTGCGATACATTGAATTTATCTTTCGTCAAACTGACTAAAAACAGCATTTACTCTAAGTTTGGAAAATGTGGATTTGTTGGTCAAGAAGAATATTTCTGAAATTTCACCACTGGAATGACTGGCTCTGTTACCAAGCCAGTCATGTCAGTGGTACAATTTTCAAAAATAGTCTTCTCTTGGCCTGCAAATTGACATTCCTCAAGACCACTATGCACAGAGGCTCGTTTTGGCCGGCTCCACCGTGAAAGGGTTTACCCTTGGAACGACACGTCCAAGTACATTCTTTGCAATGTGTAACATATTTTGTTCAATATTTTGAAATTAATATGACTGAAAGCAGTTGCTTCCAGTCATATTAATTTTTAAATATTCAAAAGATTTCCTGTTTGTTTGCGCTACATTGAATTTATCGGTGAAAGGGTTAATGGTCAAACTGACCACAAACCAGCATTTACAGTGAGTTTGAGAAATGTGCATTTGTTGGCCAAGAACCGGCCGGCGAGTCAGTCATTCCAGTGGTAAAATTTCAGAAAAAGTCTTCTTGACCACAAACCAGCATTTACAGTGAGTTTGAGAAATGTGCATTTGTTGGCCAAGAAGACTATTTTTGAAAATTGTACCACTGACATGACTGGCTTGGTAACCGAGCCAGTCATTCCAGTGGTAAAATTTCAGAAATAGTAATCTTGGCCAACAAATGCACATTTCTCAAACTCACTGTAAATGCCGGTTTTTGGTCAAGAAGACTATTTGTGAAATTGTACCACTGGAATGACTGACTCGGTTACCAAGCCAGTCATGTCAGTGGTAGAATTTTCAAAAATAGTCTTCTCTTGGCCTGCAAATTGAAGAAAGACATTTTCGGAAATTTACCACTGGAATGACAAGCCAGTCATTCTACTGGTACAATTTTCAAAAATAGTCTTCTCTTAGCCTATATATGGACATTCCTCAAAAGCACTACTGAGACCGGTTTTGGCCGGTGGCGGCTTCACCATACCCTTTCAACGACAAGTCCAAATACATTCTTTGCGATGTGTATAACATATTTTGTTCAATATTTTGAAATTAATATGACTGAAAGCAGTTGCTGCCTTTAAAGCAGCAGTGGCTTTCAGTCAATTACTCTTTAAATTTTCAAAAGATTTCCTGTTTGTTTGCCCAGAGATTGAGACACATTGAATTTATCGGTGAAAGGGTTAATGGTCAAACTGACCATGAGGTTGGGAAATGTTCTTCTGTTGGCAAAGAAGACTATTTTTTAAATTTTACTACTGGAATGACTGGCTCGATGACGCCACAAGTCATTTGAGTGGTAAACTTTGAAAAAGTAGATTTCTCTTGGTCTGATTAAAAATGGACATTCATAAATCACGAATTAGAATTTCCTCATGATAGCTAAAGTCAGTCGGTTGCTCTAATCTGTCCAGTGAAGTTCAGTATATTTTTTTATTAACCCTTTAATAGCTAAGTTTAGTCCAAAAAATTTTACTTATTGAATATCCATAATTTGGAGGCCAAGGGAAAACATTTGAAAATTTACCACTGAAATTACAAGCCAGTCAGTCATTCCTGTGGTACAAATTTCCAAAATAGTCTTTTACTGACCTGCATATGGACATTTCTCAAGAGTACTACAGATTTGGAAAGCCCGTTGAATTCTGGTCTTGATTAATGCCAGATTTAACGGGAACAGGCAATCAATAAGGATTACAGGGTACCATCTTAGTACACTAAAATCGCCATCCTATCTTGGTCGTAACTACGCTCTCCATCCAAGCAGCGTCTTGGCGCGCGCATGCGCATCATGCGTTTTAACGAACCTTGTCGTTTTTTGACACGCTATCGTGTGTGTGTGTGTTGTAATATTTAAGGCGTTTATATGCTAGTTCCCAATGCTAGGGTCTAGACTCACGCCTGGCCTTTATGGTTTCTGTTGAATTCTTGTGAATTCTTGTGACATCGGTTTGTGCATTAGCTTGTGTCTCTCTGTGTGTGTGTGTGTGTGTGTGTGTGTGTGTGTGTGTGTGTTGATCATTGTCTCTCGATTTTGTCTCATGTTGCTGTTCTTGTCCATGGCTTTTCTGTTGCTCCTCGTGCTTGGGCGTGGGTGATGGCGATGGCCTAACCTGGACCTAACTGGGGTGGGGAAGGGATGGGGTAGGTGCTGGGTCGGGGGAGGGGGAGTAGGTGCGAACGGTCTTATGACCTGATGCACCCGGGGGGCGGGGCTTTAGGTCAGAGACCTCACTGGCCCCTTTGGGGGGAGTGGGGAGGTTGGGTTGTGGGGTCTTTCGGGTCCTGGGACCCATTTGCTCTTCTGGCCATCATCCGAGCAGGCACCAGCGCGCACTTGTTTGATTTTGATTGGTTAGGTAGCCCGTATGGTGACTGTGTCCGTCCGAGGACGAACTCGATCAGTCATCCGGGTTACATCCCTCCATAGTCCCATCGAAAAGTCCGAAAGATTCTAATTCTAACAATTTTGTTTTGTTTTTGTAATCCGTATGTTGTGTGGTTCCATCCGAGGACGAATCCATTCAGCATCCGGTTTACTTTGATTATGCCGAGATTTTTTTTCCCTACCTAACCCTAGCTCACGTTCGCACAGTGATGGGCACTGTATGACGGGACCTCAATTTAAAGTCCCATCCGAGAAGACTGAGCAAGTGGGGCCAAGTACATTGCTTAAGCGTACTCCAGCAGCTTGCTGTGCCCAGAGTTGTCAGTCAGTCTGTCCATTTGTTGTTTGGTTTGTCAGTCCGTTCGACAGACCAGCATACCTGCCTATGGGCCGCGAATGAGATGGACACACGTCCATTTTCCTCGCGGTCCACCAGCAGGCAGGCCCATCTGTTGTTCTGTTGTCCATTCCAGTCTTCCATCTGTCTTTCTGACCGTCTGTCATTGTTGTGTTTGTTGCTGCATTTTAGCTCCAGCTCCAGCTCTGGATCTGAAAGAAAAGGAGGGGAACAATGCTGAAAGAAAAAGAAGGAGAAGACAGACATTGTGGACAGGTGTTTTGGGGCATGTACTCACATACTCTGGGTCATCATTCATGACCATCTCACGATCCTTAAGTGGAAAAGTCAAGCCAGGTAAAAAGTTTTCAAGAATTTAATAACAATTCATGGAATGTCATCACAAGTAACATACTATATAGGCCATGCATACAGCAAATCATTCGCTTACACGTATTTCCCCTCGGACCTGACACCTCATGCGCCTAGGGGAAAAAGTGTGATGCGATTCCCCTCGGACCTGACACCTCATGCGCCTAGGGGAAGTGATTTGCGTTACTCCTCGGACCTGACACCTCACGAGGGTGGTGAGGCAGTAACTCCTGCAATGGCCGTAGCGGTCGATGGTTGGAAGGCACTAAATGCCGCAGGAGAGGCCGGGGATTGGAAGGCAGTAAATGCCTCGGGACAGGCCGGGGTCATAGAGGCCGCAGAAGAGTGCTTCTTGCGCCATCTCACGTGTTTTCTTTTTTTGACATCACAGATTACATACTGTATAGGCCATGCACACAGCAAATCATTCGCATACACGTATTTCCCCTCGGACCTGACACCTCATGCGCCTAGGGGAAACAGTGTGATGCGATTCCCCTCGGACCTGACACCTCATGCGCCTAGGGGAAGTGATTTGCGTTTCGGACCTGACACCTCATGAGGGTTGTCTCAGTTGTTGTTTCGGTCGGTGTCCTGGGATAATCAGAATGTGTTCTGATTATGTGATGTGTTTGTCCGATGCAAGCACGAACTTGATTAATTCGTGGTTGATCTGTCGGTCACGCATCGCTATAATGTCTTCTACAGGGTCAAGATTGAGGTTTCCCTTTCTCAGCGTATTGATGAGTTCCTTTCTAATGTCGGTATATTCAGTGCACCGTAGGAAGAAGTCGTCTAGAGTTTCAGTCTCCTTGCAGGCCTCACATTGGTCTGTGTCTGACAGGTTGAGTTTTTTTCGTATCTGGTTAACGCTGATCCGACCCATTCTGATGTGGCGTAATACAATGTCGCCTTGGCGTCCTGGGATGTGGTTTTGGTATTTGCGTTTGACTCCTGGGACGACTCTGTACAGGGATCTGCCGGTTGTGCTTTCGTCCCATTGTCTTTGCCATTTGCTGTTGATGTGCCTTTTGACCAGGGCGTTTGCTTCGGACTTTGAGAGTCCTATGCTGGTCATAGTTCCATCTTTGAGTGCTTGCTTGGCTGCCTCGTCCGCCTGTTCATTGCCTTTAATGTCAACATGGCTTGGGACCCAGTCGATGTCCACGGTTTTGTTGTCAGTCACCACAGTTGCATACAGCTGCCGGATTTCCTTGATTAGGTTGTCCCTGCTCTTGCTGCTGCTAGATTTGAAGCTCTTCACCGAGCTTAGTGAGTCTGTGAGTATAACGTATTTGCCTGGATTAGCTGTTTTAATCCATTCTAGAGCCTTTTTAATTGCCACCAGTTCGGCTGTGAATATTGACAGGTGATTCGGGAGCTTGTACTTGAGGACTTCTTCCTGGTCGCCTATGACTACTCCTGCTCCGCATTCGCCGGAGTTGGGCATTTTGGAGGCGTCGGTATAGATTTTTTGTGCTCCTTCCATCTGTTGTCAATGTTTTCCAGAGCATAGCTCTTGATTAGCGCTGGTGGATCTTTCTTGCTTATCTGTGAGGATAGGCTGTCATGCGCCTTGATTTGCGGAAGTAGCCATGGCGGGTCAGGAGCCGGCCTTGAGCTTTCTATTTCGACGTTTACCAGTTCAGTGGCACTGGCGAGCTCTGTCATTAACAGGCCTGGTGGTTTGGTCTTTTTGGTCATTTTGGGCAGTACCTTGTGTCTTAGGTGCTCCTTGCATGGTAGACAAACCTCCCTGGTAGGGTGTGTGGGTGCAGAGCTTTGTAGGTATGTCCAGAATTTGAGAAGCCGTTCCTCTCTTCGCAGATCTAATGGGATTTCTCCACACTCTACGTTGATTGCGTCTCGAGGGCTACTCTGTGAGGCACCACAGCAAATGCGCAGGCATTTTGTTTGGAGGGTGTCAATGGTTTCTAACAGTGACTTTCTCGCCGTGGCATATGCTTCACATCCATAGTCTATCCTTGACAGGATTAGGCCGCGGTATAGCATAAGCATGCTCGGCAGGTCTGCACCCCAGGTGTGCTTTGTTAATGAGCGAAGGAGATTTAATTGCTTGAAGCATCTCTCTCTCAGACTCTTGATGTGGGGGTTCCATGTGAGCTTTCCATCAAATGTTAGTCCCAGGAATTTGGCTTCAGCACATGTCTTGACTTTCTGTCCATTGAGGTACAGATTTGCATCCTGGCCTGTGTATTTAACATTGGTAAAGTTGATTTAAACTGTTTTTTCCGCAGACAGTTTGAAACCATTTTTTTTGCACCACCGTGAGACTATGTCCAGAACTTTCTGCATGGTCTTACGTGCATGGTCTATCTTCGCATATTTATTCCACAGTGCTGTGTCATCAGCAAAAATAGACCCGCCTATTGCGTTGGGACCCAGTGCATGGTCTTTTTCAATGTCTTTGCGTAGATCACTCATCATGATATTGAACAGTAGGGGACTTATTACCCCACCCTGCGGGGTGCCGTTTTCCAGTGTTTGTTCCCTAGACATTTGCCCATTAACGCGGATGCTAATCCTTCTGTTATCGAGAAAATCTCGTATCCAGAATAGGATGCGGCCACGGTAACCAAAGTCATAGAGCTTTTTTAGGACTCCGTTTCGCCACATCATATCGAAGAAGGCTTTCTCGACGTCTAAGAAAACTCCTATTGTTGTGTTTCCTCTTCCCGCATCTAGGGCTTTCTTGGCTGCCTCAGTCAATCTGACTAGGTGGTCCGTAGTGCGTCTGCCCTTTCTGAAGCCGCTCTGCCAAGGGTGGAGTAGACCGTTATGTTCGAACTCATGTTCTAGACGGTTTTTGATCATCCTCTCCATGACTTTGCATAGACAGCTCGTCAGGGAGATTGGCCGGTATGATCTTGGGTCAGTTTTGTCCTTCCCTTGTTTTGGGATAGGAACCACGATCCCAGTTTTCCAAACTGAGGGCATTTTTCCAGAGCTCCATACGAGGTTCCATAGGCCTATATAAGCTTATGGCTCTACCCAGGGGGGCGTGTTCAGGAAACGAATCCAGGACGGGCGGCGCGTACCAGCTGGTACGGCCGATATCCGACCGGTCGATCCGAACTACACCACAACCCCTGTTATAGATTATGCTCTAATATTTGTACACAGGTCTCTGACCAGTTTGTGGATCTCATTCAAGAACCTTCACTATCCAAAATACTAATCTGCACAGGTCAAAGCATTATTTAGCTATGTGGACAGTGATCTGTAATCTTTAAGGCGCCATGGTTAGCCTTGGATCTAACTACTGAATCTGATTAATTTTTAATTTTACTATTAAAGTCTTTCCAACATCTTCCAGACAAACCAGTTTTTCTGATTTAAGCAGATTTCTGAACACAGTATTAGTGGATGTCTTATTCTTAATTAGAAATGTTTTTCATAAAAATAGCAAAGTTCTTGTCATTCCAGTATCATTTCTCAAGGTCTGTCCATAATCAGTAAATTATATCCTGACATGTGGGAGACTGGTGCAATCAGACATCTCACTGAGGCAGCCCTTAAATTATTGTTTGTTTGGCAATTGGGGGAACTCAAATCTTATTGACATGCCATGGACAATGTGTGCAATTTTTAGTTCACCTGGCCAGAATGGTCAAGTGAGGTTATGCCATGGCGACCGTCCGTCTGTTATCCAGCATCCGTCCGTCAACTTTTGCTTTAAAACCTAAATCGCTTAGCAGAGTGTAACCAAATTTGACTGAAAGCATCCTAATTGTTGTAGGCTCTAGAACCTTTATTCAGAGTTTTGATTGGTCAATTATTTGGATGAAAATCTTAGCTTTTATGAAAGATTTACGGGAAATTGGCAAAATGCATCTCCCCTAGCCGCTTGACAGATTTCAACTAAGTTTGGTTAGAATCACCATATTGTGACATGCTTCACGATTTCTATTAAGAATTTGGCGTCATCATTTTTTTGGGTGAAAATCTTAGATTTTATGAAAGCTATACCGGAAAAAATTGTCAGCACACATCTCCTTATCCGCTTGACGGATTTCAACCAAATTTGATTAGAATTACCATATGAAAATATAGGATTCTAGCATGCTGGGCTGCAGGACTTCTGCGTCACATGCCCTTCTTGGGCCTCTTGTTCATACAGTCTTGCTGTCTCTGAGAATTGGCTTTGTCTTAGCCATTAACAGTGTGCAGTAGCACAATTTCGATTAATTACACACATTATCATTCAAAAGGAAATTGAATGGTAACATCTCTCTCTCTCTGGTGTGATTGCTAAAATCACTCATAGAATCACCAAACTAATGGCTAGTTCACAATTGTCAGGGTCGCAGAATTTACCTGTTACTATAGCCCTACTGGCTAGGAGCCTGTGAAACTTTAGCACAGACCAGGATTTCAGTTGACAATAAAAGCAAGTGCGCCACACTATAATTGCAACATAGGCAGCTTTGTCCTAATGTCAACATTTTTACAGACAGACTAACAAACTGACATGCGAGGCACAATTAAATAGCCAATTTCTTCTTCCTCTTAACCAGTCAAAACTTCTTGATCATGCATTGTAGGTACACTATTCAAAGGCTGTTGAGTACCGTTCTCAGGTGAAAACTCACATCTGAAAATGATTATAAAGATTATACTAACCATTTTGGTCGTCCTGCGTTTTCAATGTCTCAATTACTTGACAACTATAGATCTAAGCTGTTGAATATTTTGAAAATAATTTGACTGTGAGCCGTTGTAACTCCCAGTCAAATTAGTTTCACTATATTCAACAAAATATTCCTTAAAGCAAAAATAATCTGTATTGTATGGTCTATAAGGATGAAAGGGTTAACCCTAATGTAGAACATGATTTTAATTAACCCTTTCAAAATGCAGATCAAATACTATAATGTGTCGATATGTGATAATTTTGAAATGAATTTGATTGGCTGATGTTGCAGCTTTACCATCCAACCAAAAGATTAATAAAAAATGTAAATAATTATGTGGATTCCAATGATGAATAGGGTTAAGTTGGACTTCTGCACTAATATTGTGGAATGTATTGATTATATGCATTGCATCAAGTGTAAATAATTCATTCTGCTACATTTAAGAATCGTTAAATAGCAAGCATATTATTAGTCGTGTTTATTACAGCCCCCCCACCCCACCCCGTGTTCATTACAACCACCACCATATGTGTATATGTATGGGTGGCGTATGGTGGTATGTGTGATAGATATGTTGAGAATAGTTTTCAGTTATCCAAGGTCACTTAACATTGAAAATAATACATGACGCCTGTGAATGTAGCCCAGACACTTAGCCTACCAAAGCCCCCCACCCCCACCACCCCATATTTCAGTCTTGCTCTCAACTCCAGCTACCATAATTCATTAAAATTAAATCCAGAACCAACCCACCCAGCAATGGATTTGCACCAATATATTCGCGAGTATGGCTACAGCATTGCTTTATACCTGTAGCACGAAATATGGAAGCAGCAGCAAAAGGGTTCCCATCCCCATACGTAAGGAGTACCAGCCAGCACTAGTGTTCGTATGGCATAAAACACTATTTCAGAGCACCCGTGTATAATAAATTAACAATCTCTTCCGTTTCCTATTTAACAAGTTATTCTCCATTCGAATGTGTGCACTATGTCCAGCAAATAGGGGCAGGAACCGCTTAAAATACATCTTATAGTGTCTAGGTGTACACATTTAGCCGTGTATGAGCGCGGACATTTTTGAAAAAAAGTAGTTCCGTCCAGTGGATGGAGACACTCGATAATAAAGGCATGGTCGATGTTGTATATTTTGACTTCATGAAGGCGTTTGATAAAGTTCCCCGCAAACGTCTGCTTGCAAAATTACCTGCATACGGCATACTAGGAACACCACTAAATTGGATAAAATCATTTTTCACGGGTAGAAAACAATATGTGGTTATCAATGGAACCCACTCTAAACCATCATAAGTTTTTCTGTGGGGAGAGGGCTTTTCTAAGTTTCGAACAACGTGTGCCCAATCCCATTGTAATATATGCAATAAAATATGTTTAAAAAAAGAAAAACCATCCTATGTAACCAGTGGTGTAGCACAGGGATCAGTCCTCGGCCCTCTGCTCTTTTTGATGTATATTAATGACCTCCCGGACACAATTACCACTGGAACCGATATATTCCTGTTTGCAGACGACACCAAACTATTTAAGTCAATATTTGATCAAACAGATTGTATTTCCTTGCAAACTGATATAGACGCTATGTGTGCATGGACAAAAAACTCATTATTACAGCTACATCCTGACAAGTGTAGAAGTATGCGTATTTCTACCCGCAGGACAATCCCGCACAAATACACAATGGACCCAAATAACTATAGTATAGTGACTTTATCAACTGAAAAGGATATTGGGGCTGTGATTGATGAACCATTAGGTTTTGATTATCATATAAATGAAAAAATAAACAAATCTAACCAAATTATGGGACTGATTAGAAGAACATTTAGCCACATAGACAAAGAAAGCTTTAAACATCTATACAAATCCTTTGTCAGACCGCATATCGAGTATGCCAATGTAGTATGGGCACCATATTTGAAAAAACAAATAAATGCAATAGAAAATGTACAGAGGCGAGCCACCAAGCTTATCCCTGCCATGCAGAACCTTCCATACAGTAAACGCCTACAAATATTGAATCTACCGACCTTGGCATTCAGACGACTTCGTGGGGATATGCTTGAAATATACAAAATTTTACACAACCGTTATGCCATGCCCACATCCAAATTTATCCAACTTTATGATGAAAGCAGTGTTACGCCAGGTCATAGCATGAAAATCAAGAAAATCAGAGCTAGATTAAATCTAAGAAAATTTTCTTTCCCGCTACGGTGCACAGACCATTGGAACAATCTACATGAAAAAAGTGTCACTGCGCCATCCATCAAATGATCAATACATTAAAAAACAGACTTGATAAACTATGAAAAGCCCATCCACTGCGTTTCAATTTTGAATCTGTAGCAGACTTCACCACTGTTTATGACACAGAAGTAGACCTGACGTTAGAGGCTTGCTAAAGGCCTACAGTCAGTAGAATTTCATGTTTCATTGCGATGACGCAACAAAATGGCCGGTCATTATCTTAGAGGCGTATTCTCGGCATAGCACGAAGCCACGGCTCGTGTTTAGATTGGATATGGGCTATTGCGATTATGAGCAATTGGGAGGCGGGTACCAGGTTAACAGCTTGTTGATACGCGCTGCCGTACTACCGCGTTGTTTCTTCAATATACGCGCATATGTTTGGGTTTATTTTGGATTCATTGATGCGATTTTATAGCTGACACACGCGAATTATTTATGTCAATATCTCCTCCCTTTTATAAATAATTCCAATGCTAACGCGGTGCCAAAACAGCATGAGTGATGTTCGCCAGAGATACCGCAGCTTACTGGGCCGATGCGGGGCCGACACCGTGCCAATACTTTCAGTGTCGGCCCAGCATCGGCCCAGTAAGCTGCCTCATCAGGGATATGTTTTCAACAACGCTCTCTCTGACGATCATAATATGCAATGCTATGGTGGTTCCTTGGTTAATGAATTCTTTAATTTATTTGTTTATTCGTGTCAGAATTAATTAATTATCCAAGACGTCCCAGAGCCGTGTTTAGCGGCATGTTGCGTTTTCGCGGTTTTACACACACGTGGCGATTACGCGTTTTCGACATAGCCATCTCATTGACGATCGTTATATGTAATATTATATAGGTTCAAAATTTGGTTAATTATTTAATATATTAAAAATTTGGACTAAAATTCTATTAATTATTTAATTGATTAAACATTTATATTAGAATTAATTATCTATCGTTGCCTTGCCCGAGATGCCAGTGTCTGGGTGGACCCGCTTCAGCACCTTGTAGATGTAGACGTAGCTCTCCTTTCTTCTCCTTCTGCGCTTCTTGTCGCCAGCACGAGTCGCACTCTTCTTGATCCCCTTCTTCGCGCCTTTCGAACCTGTGGGCGTTTTCGGTGCCATTGTGCAAATGAGACTGAATTTCTTTTTTAATTTTTTTCCCGGAAACGTTTTCGAAAACCTTTTATAAGAGCGAGCGAGTGGATTGAGCGTTGTAATCACAATTCAATAATATCACGCAATTACGCATAGTGGGTGAGGGGATATATATATATATATATATATATATATATATATATATATATATATATATATATATAATTCAGTAACGCGTCGATTGTTTGGATACGTTCAATTTCCTACATGCCTCACTTTATTGGTTCGCAAGTTCCTTTGACATGTTCGTGCATGGGAGGTAATTCTTATAAAAGGTAGCCTATATTCCACTTTTGTCAGAGTTATCTTACCCTTAGCCAAAGAGTTACTCACCCCTCACTATCTAATTATTTCAGGGGCATTATTACAGTATTTTACTGTTAAAGCCATCAAGCTGGCGTCGCGTAGATCACGGTTGCATGACAACTGCAGTCCATTTTGGAACTGTACTGCTTTGACCCGTTGCTGTCTAAAAGACTTATTTATGTCTACGTCACTAAATATCTACTCTATTTTCGATAGAAATCAAAGATATTAAAGTTCAATGAGTTGGATGAGCGGATTAATGGACCTTTCCAATTTATCCATCCATTATATGACGTCATAATAAACTACGCGAGGTGTAGGACGACGTCATAACTAATTACAGCATGAAGAGCTCGATTTAGTGCGTCTTAAACCCCTAATACTCCGACACGATGTACGAATTGCATGTCAAACCTTCTGTCGAATATTTTGAAAATAATCTGACTTGGCGCTGGTGCCTTTGGTACAACAACTCATGTCTTGAAAAATCGAATATTCGACGGCTTACCTGTATACTTTTCTGGAAATTGATAGTCACGGTATTCGGAGATCGATCGATCCAAACACGGGCGAAGCGTGGGTGGAGCGACGGAACGCCGTCGTTTGATTGTGACGTCAGCTAACGATACTGTATTATGATTATAACGTTGAATACTTGTGCAGCACGTCGAATCCCTCCGTTCATTATGTAATTAGCACAATATGTGAAATTTAAGCCAATTAGCCCCTCAATATTTCGTGGATCTAACAGACAGGTGACCGCTGTAGTCGGTAAGACAGTGATATTATCATAAAGTGACAGAGTATGTGAAGTGGTTTCCATGAAGCTCGGATAGCAGTCACGCCATTAGAGACTCTAGCGCCCCCAGTACGGGAAATAACTACATAATTACTGCATAATTAGCTGTATGCTGGCAGGAAGATCAATAATGGCTGGCCGATAAATCAGAGAAACCTTTCATTCATGTAATCACCCTGTAACTATAGTACATGATCTGGCGAGGAATAGGAACACAAAACTTGCTCAAGAGAACGACGTATTCGACCTTTCCACTGTATCCATCCATCATAAGTCGTCATAATCAACTGCGTGACGTATATAATAACATCACAATCAATGACGTCATTATGACGTCATGAATGGCGTAGATAAATTCGTCACGAACGCATAGTTGAAGACGGATTATGCGTTGTTGTACGAATTGTATATCTTTACTATTTAATAAATATCCTGTTGAATAGGCAGCAACAGCACCCAGTCAAATTAGTTACAAAATATTCAACAACTTACCTGTTTAGCTTTCAGGAAATTGATAGTCAGTGCATTAGGGGATCGAGTCAATCTCAATACGGCTAAGTGTGAGTGGAGCTTAGCTAGAGGTGGGCGGGGCATAGCTAAAACTGGAGAGGTCTACTGTCCATATCTAAAGCACAATTGTTTCAACAGATCGACCAGAGCGACGACAATGACGACGACGACGGCGGCGACGACGACGACGATGACGACGACGATGACGACCAAGGAGAAGAAGAAGAAGAAGACGGCGACGACGACGGCATCGATTACGACGTCGGCAACTAAAAATTTATGGACCGAGTTTTGTGACGCGGATTATTGTTAGATCACATTAGGTATAGACTTATGCGTCTCGTGCAAATATAGCTTTTGAATGCTGCTCTATTCCTGTAGGCTATATATCTGTAGGCTATATATCTTGCTTATTATGATTAGAAGTTCGTTAATCAGTGATATGGGGAATACTGGATAGCATGCATGTGGGCCGTCTGTGGTCTTGGGGTACGCATTTAGTGACAAAACATCGCACCCGTTTTATACAGACTGGATTGTATTTAATGAATATTAAATGATGTGTTCCTCCCATAGGTATTCGCTCAAAGGAATATAGAGCTTGATTTGAAAGTCAAATCGCACAAATAACCACCATCATCATCAGCTGCCATGATGCTGTCCATGGCAGTTCTTATATGTAAGCTAAGCGCTTGCCAAATATATAATCATCACAGACACATTAGTGGAAATGGCCTATGATGATACACATCTAGATCATACAAATGAAGTATATCGATGGCATCGTTTTTTGCCAACGTATTAATCAATGGATCTTTCCAGTTTTTGCTAAGCCCCGCCTGCAGCCTACCTCTAGCTAAGCTCCACCCACACCTCGCTGGTGTTGGGATCGATCGATCCCTGAACTCCATGACTATCAATTTCCAGAAAACTATACAGATAAGCTGTTAAATATTTTGAAACTAATTGGACTGGGTGCTGTTGTTGCCTATGGCAGCAACAGCCCACAGTCAAAGTAGTTTCAAAATATTTAAACAATGTTTATTAAATAGTAGAGACATACAATTCGTACAACTGATGATGACGTCACATGGCGTCATACGATAGATGGATACTCTGGAAAGGTGAATTCCGCTCACTCCTCACAGGATCCATGTACTGACTCACTGCGCTTGTCAGTTCAAGGCTGTTGACAAGGGTTCTCAAAATATTTTGGGGGAGAAATACAGTTTGGTTAAAAATGTAATAATTTAACAGCCAACTGGTGGTCCTTATAGTTTCCTCTGGAAATGCAGGAGATGCCACCTGAGAGCATCCCGATATCAAAATTCTACGTGCGAACGTCTGCATGCGTGTGCGCGCGCCGTGTGTGTTTGTGCGCGAGTGCGTGTGTGCGTGGGGTGGGGTGGGGTGGGGTGGGGGAGGGGGCGGTGGGGTGGGCGGGCGGGGTGCTGTGTCAGTTGCCAGGGCCCCGGCACAACGAATAACATTGGGGTCCAGAATTTCTCGTAATTTATTTTGAGAATGATGCCGGCTACATTTGCTGTCTAAAGATAGCAACAGCGCTTTATTCACATAGACATAAGTTCTTCGACCAACACTAGAATATGGACACATTTGCATGAAGTTGAGAGATGTTAATGGCTTGAGGGCAAGACGTCTTAGCTTGGCGCGGAATGCCCTAAAGGGATGAATTCGTGGAAAATGTTATTGACTTGACGATATCGGCAAGTGTGTCAGAAGACATCATTATATATGCTGAATACTTGACAGAGAGCAGAACGCATTTGCCACCTCTCAATAAGCCTAATGGAAGCACTCTTTCCTTTAGGAAATTGCGTTTTGCTTTATCACGGATCTCAGCGTATTGATGTTATGGCCGATGTCAGTCTTCTGGTAGGCCTACGTAGGCACGAACGCTGTACACGGCTGTCTAAATGCATCGTCCTTTTGCACGATCCGCGCTCTCCCACTCCTCTCCTGTATCAAGTAGGGTAGTGGGATCGTCTAAATGCTGACCCGTGCCAATGTAGGCCTACCTGTATGCGTGACACCATGTCTTGAATCTTTAGACTATTGCATAGAGTTTCAACTTTTTGATCATTCAATTATGTACATGTTATCAGAGCACGCAGCTTACTGGGCCGATGCAGGGCCGATACTGGCTCGATACTGGAAAGATACCACATATAGTGAAAGCATCGCCACGGTATCGGCCCAGCATTGGCCCAGTAAGCTGCTTTATTTACTATATTTCCGTAAATAAATTTATTAACTCCTAACCATAAAATTAAGGATACAACTTTGAGAGAATTTAAATTATACACACAGCTGAGCGGAACATTAATCTCTTGTGTCCGCTCTCAGCTGGCTACATTTGCTATAGCCGTATAGCAAGCAGAAGCTGCAGAGCTCTGACCAATCACGTGTCTTACAGATAGGACCATCTGTAAGCCACACATCCACCCCACCATGTACCGGAGTTAATATCATTTATCTGGGTGAAATACGAATGAGTGGTGTTTATAGCGAATTCAACGCCAATGCAACGCCGCGTTCTCCCCTGCTTCTCCTTACTGGTCAAAGATACGAAGACAGAGCGCATTAGCTTTAGGTAGGTGTATTGGAGGCTATGAATAAATCCCATACACCTTCATCATTCGTTTGTTATCGATCTGCTCTAGGATGGAATCAAAACCAGCAGATTTACTGGTAGATGTACGATATATAGCATATGTATGGCTTTACTGCGTGCTAGTGCTGATATAGGCGATGCCACGTTATCTGCCCCCTAACGAGAAACCCGACAACTGGATGGTATGTCATCATGCCATGATTTTTGCAGCTCCAAATATTGCGGAACGTTTTCTCTGGGAAGCACAAAATTGATTTCAGAATTCTTAATGGGTGCCGCTAGCTCAACCCTTTAACACCCATAAGTCGTCCAAATACGGCTTCAGCAGTTGTCTTGAGAAATCTTCATTTGCGGAACTAAGAGAATATGTTTTTACCACTGGAGTGCCTGGCTCCATGACCGATCCAGTCATTCCAATGATAACACTTCAGAAATAATCATTTCTAGGTCAGGTAAATTGAAATTTTCTATGGCAAAATTGAAATTTTCTTGAAAGGATTGGAGGACTAAAGGGTTCAAGTTTGATACTTCAAGTTTTATATCTTTCATTGGCAAAGCGGTAACTTTAACTTTCTTAAAGCTGCATATTCACACATGATATATGATGATTTCATTCCGTAAACAAATATTTCGTATTTTTAGTTGTGAATTTGACATAGAGGCAGGCACGAGTCCCTAATTCAAATTCACAACTAAAAAATTATATTAATTTATACGTAATGAAATCATCATATGTTAAGATTTATTTCGTTTCATTCTATCTAGACCCACACTTTAAGCCTCTAAAAGTATACAATTTAAACAATTTTATTTTCGTCCATTTTGCTGCGAATATCCACCTTTAATCTGCAGAATAAAGAAAATGCATTTTTAAATAGCTCATACACATCGTTTGCAAAATGATTTACGGTTGACACACCACTTATCGAGATGTGTTAACAACGGATAAATTTGTTTAAAAAATCATAAAATTTACTTATTGAGTGCCCATTTGCAGGCCAAGAGTAGAATATTTCTGAAAATTTACCACTGGAATGAAAGGGTGAATATAAGTCGAATACGGAGAGTCTATTGCGTGCGTCTTGTTGGTGCGACGAGCTGGTCAGGGTAAGACAAATGCATATCAATAAGAACCTTAACTAAGGTAACATATGTTAATGGACAGAGTGCTCTCCCTGTATTGAATTCGTCCGTCAAGAGATGCCTGAATCTAAAGTTACTTCCTTCGAAATAACCATCAACACATACTTACTTGTCTTTAGGCGTTATGCTTCGCGCTCTGCCACTATTTGCATACAATTCAACCTTACCAAACACTAAATCCATAATTAGGCCCTATTGCAATTTCTTATCAATGTTATTTTTGTTATTATTATTTTTAGCTTATATTAATATCATTTTGATTAAAGAACCATATTTCAAATTAGGTTGTCTAGATTGACATAGAACGCCGAGGAAGTGCTTGAGCAAACATACGTGTGCGTGCGTGCGTGCGTGCGTGCGTATGTGGCACGCACTCACACGTGTGCCCGTGCACTCGCCCCCCCCCCCCCCCCCACCCCCACCCCAACATCCACGCACGTACGCGACGGCGGCATTACTAGCAAGAATCTTGAATCTTGAACTGTTTGAAAACAGTCTTGCTGTCTAAACAACAACAGCAGTTCTCAGCAAAAAATATAGACCAATCTCATGTCTGTAGATTACTACAGCAGCATAAGCCTATATAAGACATTAAAAACATTCACAACTTGGCATAATACATTACTCACACAATTGATTCGAACTATTATTAACGCCTGCGAAATTTATTACGATAACGCATACGGGTGTTTTCTAAATTTACGAGTTGTCTGTGATTTACGACCAGCACTGCGGGCAATAGACATAACGCTCACCAATAGTTGCTGCCTTTGGAGAAACTAACTATGATGTACGCACACATTTCGCGATCACACGCGAGAAAACCCATGAAAACCTGCACAAGAGAACAACTTCCTTTTTGAGCCAAATTAAGGAATCAAGTTTCTCAGTCACTCATATGACGTCATAATCAACTACGTGACGTGTAGGCTGACGTCATAATCAATTACGCCATGAATGACTCGATTTAGTCCGACTTAAAGGCTTAATAGTACGTCAGGTTGTACGAATTGTATCTCCACTATTTAATAAACATGCTGTTGAATAGTTTTAAACTAATTTGAATGGGCGCTTTTGCTGTCATAAGCAGCAACAACATCCAGTCATATTAGTTTCAAAATATTCAACAGCTTACCTGTATAGTTTTTCTGAAATTAATAGCCGTTCAAGGATCGATCGATCTCAATACGCGTGAAGAGTGGGTGGAGCTTAACATAGCTCAAACTGGATTGTTCCATTAAGGAGGCTCTTAACTCGTTAACCCTTGAAGTGTATCAATTTCAAAATGGCGATATAGGGAAGCTGTTAAATAATTTGAAACTAATTTGACCGGAACCTGTTGCCGGCATAGGCAGCGACATCTTCCAGTCAAATTTCCTTCAAAATATTCAACAGAACATTCATCACATGATAAGGAATTAACTTTGACATCCCTTGTCTGTAAGTGTTAACCCTTTCATGACGATGCCGGGCAAAACTAGCCCTTAATGCGGTCTTGAGGAATGCCCATTTGCTGGCCAATAGAAGACTACTTTTGAAAAATTACCACTGAAATGACTGGCTCGATAGCCGAGCCAGTCATTCCAGTGTTAATTTTTCAAAAATAGTCTTCTATTGGCCTGTAAATGGACATTCAATCAGTACATAATTTGTTGTTCTTGACCCAATTTAGCCATTATAGGGTTAAACGGCTAAGAAGATTGGGTGTCCAGATGCAGGTATATGCGATTATTTCCCTTCAATATTCATCTCTCATGTAGCAAATCACTTGGATTAACGGATCACCTGTCAATAGGTGTTAACACGGGATCAATTTCATAGGGGATCAATTTCTGGCTATGACCCGCCTATTTCTACCCAAGCTTCGTCCCTTTTTTGTGCGTGTTGGAATCGATTTCAAACTTTGAATCCTGAATTCCCATCGTCTAAATTTCAAGTTAACTAGCTATACTGTTAGTAAGCTGTTAAATAATTTGAAACAAATTTGACTGGGGTCTGTTGCTGCCTATCACACCTTTTTCATTACGCTTCAACATATTGAAGTGAAAATTGATACATTGTATTATGGAAGGTTACAGACCAAGTTCGACTTTCATGCCTTTCAGGTAATTTTGTATGGAGTTATTCCCTTTGGTTTATGAAATTCGAGAAATATCAGCTTTCCGCACTTTTTCAATACGCTTCAAACTAAAAATTGGTAGGCCTACTGCTTTATGATGGGAAGTTACACATCAAGATCGAGCTTCACACGTTTCTATCAATTTACAATGGAATTACCCGCTTTGGACTTATGACGTACAAGAAATATCAGCTTTCAGCACTTTTTCAATACGCTTCAACATATTTTAGCTTGACTTTGCGAAGTAAAACGATCTATTGTGACACTTTGTATGTCGTCCGGCGGCGGTGGCGGCGGCGACCTCGTCGTCCAATTGATGTTTAGCTTAACTTTTATGTTTAAATTTCATGTTTACAGACCGATTACCCTAATTAACTGCTTAGCTAAACTGTTTACATCAATTTTGAGTAGGCGAATAAATCTGTATATAGAAAGCCATGATGTACTTAATGAAAATCAAGCCGGATTTAGAAGTAAGTACTTCACTTCTGATCATATGTTTGTCGGACATTCGCTAGTCGAAATTTTCCAAAACCAAAAATTGAAGCTATTCTGCGCATTCATTGATCTGGAAAAAGCATTTGATACAGTATGTAGGGAGGCATTACGGGGGAAACTACTGCATCATCACATAAATGGGAAAATTTGGAAAGTAATATGCAACCTTTACGCTAACATTAAATCCAGAATATGTCTAAACTACACAACATCTGACTAATTTTCATGCAACTGGGGACAGCGCCAGGGTGAAATCCTCTCACCCCTTCTCTTTAAACTCTATATTGACAAGCTACAAGATTATATGGAAAACAAAGGCTGTAACGGGTTAAACATGGCTGAAGATATATGTCCCCTCTTAAAACTATTGTTACTACGGTATGCAGATGACACTGTCCTCATAGCTCAAGAAAGCCATGAACTATAAACTATGCTTAATGTGCTTACCTCATATTGTAAAAAATGGAACTTGAGAATCAATAGATGTAAAACAAAAGTCTTAATATTTGGTAGCAACAAACGGAGGTGGGAAAGATCTCACTTCGAAATAGATGGTGAGGCCATCGAAATTATAGATAGATATAAATACTTAGGAATCAATTTCTTCCATAATGGACGATATGTTACTGCGCAAAGGCACTTACACGACCAGTAAAATAAAGCACTATACGCACTCTATTCACGGATTGAAAATATAGACCTCCAAATAAACTGTCAGATGATACTATTCCACGCAATGATCATCCCGATATTGACATATGGTTGCGAAGTCTGGGGATTTGAGAAAGTTGATATATTAGAGAAGATACAATTAAGTTTCCTACGTAAAATTTTGAATGTGAACAGGAGTACGCCTAAATTTATGATTTATGGCGAATCAAATAGATACCCTGTTACAATAACCATCCAATATAAAATAATAAACTTCTGGATTACCTTAGCAAATGGCACAGAAACCAAACTTTCACATCTTCTGTATAAGTATATGCTGAACGAATCTCTACACAATGGGGCACAATTTAACTGGCTACGAAATATTGAAGTAATATTAAATACAACGGCAATGGGATATCTATGGAATAATCAGACAATGATCAACAAGAATCTAGCAAAAATAACAAAACAAACACTCGTAGACCAATTTAACCAATCTTGGACTGGCGAAATCAACAACTCCTCAAAAGGAAGAACGTATGGTATTTATAAAACATCTTACGAACCAGAACCGTACCTACTAAAACTAAATGATATAAACAGAATAACACTAACCCGATATAGAACCAGTAATCATAAACTACCTATGGAGACTGGGAGGTGGGACGGTACACCAATGGAAAATAGGATATGCTCACTCTGTGACAAACAAGACATTGGAGATGAGTATCATTATCTATTTCTATGCGAATTTTTTAAGGAAGTTAGAAACGATATTCTACCACAATACTATTGCTACCAACCAAACTTTCACAAATTCTATCAACTTCTCTCTAAATCACAAACTTAGTCTGCTATCTAAACTTTGCAAATTCATCAGAAAAATAGTCAAGCACTTCAAATAGGGCCTAACTAGAATAATGATGACAACAACCTGGACGGCAGAAACACTACAGCAGCAGCGTTGAGACGATAATGTCCACTGCAGCGACTACTCCTTCTACCACTACTGCTGTTGGCACAGCTGCTGCTTCTACTGTAACTACTAATGCTGCTACTACGACTGTTTCCGCTACCTCTAGTCCTCTACTGTGACTGCTGCTGCTACTACTGCTACTAGCAACAGCTGTTGAACATGATATTATTACTTCTGCTTTTGATGATGATCTCCGTACTTCTCCTACAACAGCAACTACTATTGCTACTGCTACTGCTGTTACAGCTGCTCCCACAACGAGCGCTACAACAAGTGCTACTACTGCGGATACTGTTACTACTATTAGCTACTACTTCCACCATAATAATGAGATGGAAGGTAACAGCAATAATGATAATGATGATAATAACATTGAAGATAATAATAATAATAATAATAATAATAATAATAATAATAATAATAATTATGAAAATGATAACAATGACATGATGATAATAATAATAATAATAATAATAATAATAATAATAATATGTATAGTATATAATGAAATCACAATCAATGACGTCATTATGACGTCATGAATGACGTAGATAAATACGTCACGAACGCATAGTTGATGACGGACTATGCGTTGTTGTACGAATTGTGTATCTTTACTATTTAATAAATATCCTGTTGAATATTTTGAAAGTAATTTGACTGGGCGCTGTTAGTCACGTTGTGTACATATTGTATATACGTTGTAACCTCTCATGTCACATGGTGGTCAAGGGGTAAATAAACTTGAACTCGAACTTGTTAATTATGCTGGACCCAAACTTGGACACATGCATCACACCATTCGTATCTCGCGAGATCTCCTTCGATACGAGATTGAGAAAAGTACCTCGTATGTATTGAGGAGCCATTGGCATAGGGATTTCCACCATAATATGGTAGTAGAGAGAATTGAAACTTAAAGGATACCAGAACTACTCTCTTCATACCAGACAATATTATTTCACGTAAGACGAGATGATATAAAGCCTATAGTAGTCTGTATGACGAGTAGTTAACAGAAAAGTAGTCCCTCTGATTTCGTCATAAAATTCAAATCTGTCGCGCTCAAAATGAGGTCAAGAATTTGCCGACGTTGCGCGCATGCTGATATCACACGAACCCCTGGATGGATGGAGTCGAATTTAATGTCTGTATCAAGCTAGTGATGCAGAAGTTAAGATGATAACAAAATCACCTCAATCCACACTGCGGCTTTTACAGACCGCTACAGAGATGGACTGGATTCCGACATGTCTGATTTCCGAATTGGAGTCTGTGTAACAGTCTAGTCGTTGTGCTGACGTAATAAGATGGCCGGTCATTACATTAGAGGTGTATTCTCGAAGAAGACCTCTATCTTTAGATTGGGCTTCACACAATGCCAAGGGTCAAAGGTCAAGGTTACTGGGACCTTGGTAAAAACCGGGTTTTTTTCAGCATTAACATTTTCCGTTTAGCTCAATTTTTCTGTTTATATCTCATGTTTGGTTAAGCAACATCAACATCTTCCATTTAACTGAACTAAGCAATTTATAAAGCAGATTTGGTTAATCATATTGGATCTAAACTTTGATACATGCTTCTTTATAATCATACAACATCACACAATGACCTTGGCTCAAAAGGTCAAATGACAAGGTCACTTTTACCTGGGTAAAATCGTTGTCCTTTCAACACTTACATTTTCCGTTTGTCTCAACTTCGTAGTTTAAATCTCAATTTCGGTTAATTCACCGGATCCAAACTTGGGCACATGCTTCTGTATAGTGAGAGGGCATCACATAATGACCTTGGGTCAAAATGTCAATGTTACTGTGACATTGATAAAAATATGCTCTTTCAATATTAACATTTTGTGTTTATCTCAAAATAGCGGTTCCTATTTCATCTTCGGTTAAGTGTATTTGACCCAACGTTGGACACACTTCCTTGTAATTGGAGGGCATCATACAATGCTGTTAGGGTCAGAAGAGCAAAAGTTACATGCTCTGAGAAGCCATTAACGAGAAACCGTTCTGGCTGCTTTTTACAATTGGATTAAGTGCGAAAGCTGGCTCGTGGCATATAATTTCCAGAAATGATGTGAATTTGAATTAGATCTTATATGTATCTATTGTATCCAGTGCTTTGCTGAAGTTTGCAGGATATTGCATGGATGATAACAACAGAATGCACCACACAACAGTCGGGGTGGGGTGGGTGGGAGTGGGGGGTTGGGCAATCATCCTATATCTAACTGCTTGTTAGGCCTATAAATCTCTTGAGTCTATTCGATAGGGGTATTCAGTCTGTACTCGAATTAACAATTATGGCCTAGGTCTATATAATTTCAAGCTATATTTAGAGTGATATATGTATTTAGAAATTTGTCTAGATCACTGTATAGCATTTTCTAAAAAAACATAACATTTAAAAACTAAATATTTGAGAAGAAAATTAGGCTACGTCTATTACGATATTAATATAGGGCCTACATCATCCACATAATTGATTTTACTTTAAATCAAGTCGAATTTATAGCTTGGGAAAGGCAATCTCCTGGTGCATTATACCCCCGGAAGCTCACACGTTAGGCTCTACGTCATAATTAAATGTGTGGCGAATAATTATCTCAATTGGAGCACTTTCATTACAATTAACCAAGGTTAACAGTGAATTGAATGAGCGATTACTGTGAGTAATAAACACGAAGATGAGGGCTTAATGACGTAATTATGTAGCCAGCTTCCTGCCAGCCTAGATAATATACACGCAATTACAGTTCAGCTAATAAACTAGTCAAAATGTTTCCAGAATAAAATCTGAAATATTAGGCATAGTTAGTACAATTTTGAAATACGATGTAAGAAATGTTGAGTTGCATATCTTGAACATAATTGGATTGGAAGACATTGCTGCCTTCGGCAGTAATGTCTTCAAATCCAATCATGTTCACAATATTCAACAGTAGGGGTTACGCTTTAAGTTATTACTAAGCTGTACTGTACCGCACTATTTGCCGATGATTGATCGGAGCAAGCTGGTATTGGCCCTTTAAAACTGACAAGTCAGAAAGAGCAAATTCGTTATGATGTAAGTAATAATCGGTTGAATATTTTGAAATGAATTTGACTAGAAGCTGTTTCTGCTTTAACGGCAACGTGTTTCAGACTATTAACCTTAAACAGCATACCTGTATAGATATCTTGAAATTGAAAAATTGGAATTTCACATTTCAAAAAAGGTTTAAAAGAACAACTGGCTTAGAATCAGGTTAACAATAAAATAATATGCGAACTCTGAATCCGGTGATCTGTTGTATTCTGCAACATTGATTTTTGAAAGTACACCACCCAATAGCCCTATATAAACTAAAGGTGTCCCTTGTCCATGAAGTCAAATATCACAACGGGCAAAATCATGGTGAATGTAACACACTCACACCAGATCACGTCTTTTTGCCTTATGCCTTGTGATAAAAAATGCAATGGACCTTTCCATTTTTAGCTATGCCCCGCCCATCACTAGCTAAGCTCCACTCACACCTCGCCGTGTTGGGATTGATCGATCCCCAAATGCCATAGCTATCAATTTCCTGAAAACTATACAGGGAAGCTGTTGAATATTTTGTAACTAATTTGACTGGGTGCTGTTGCTGCATATGGCAGCAACAGCGCCCAGTCAAATTAGTTTCCAAATAGTCAACAGAATATTTATTAAATAGTAAAAGCAAACAATTTGTACAACAACGCATAGACCGTCTTCAAATACGCGTTCGTGACGTACTTATCGACGTCATTCATGACGTCATTCATTATGATGTCATTCTACACATCGCGCAGTTCATTATGACGTCATATGATGGGTGGGTCCTCTGGAAAGGTGAATTCCTATGACATTAACAGGCCTTCTTCTTCTGTCTTTAATGACGACTTGTTTTATTCAAAATTTACAAATGTTTATGTTTCAATGGAGAGATCTGATCTGCCGCTTAAGGATCTGACATCATAATCAAAATACATCCTCTGTTGGCTGACGTCTAAATCGAATGACGTAGGTTTGACGCAGAAGCGCAATGGTCAGAGAGCAACAGTCTGAATTGTATATCTTTGGTGAATTTACAATTTAATAAACATTCTTAATTTGACGACCGTAAAACTAATTTGATTAGGAGCTGCTGTTGTCATAAGCAGTTGTTGCAGGTGGTAGCCAGCAACAGCGCCCGTATAAAGTGGGCGGAGTCTTTGCTAAGGTGGGCGTGGCATGGATAGAAATGGATCCCGCTTTTCAACAGACGGAATACAACAAGTCCTTTACGATGTAATAAGATATTCATTTTGCACTGATGCACAATAAAGTCTCCCTTTAAATCCTTTCATCACGATTCCCTGTTGTTGTTATTATTATTATTATTGCTTAGCGTGCGGGGTAATTATGCAGATGGCATAACCCATGTTTGAATTATGCCATTACCACGCCGGGATAAGACGGAAAAATTATATTGCTGAATAATTCATGCCTCTATGCACTAGTAAATGCTCTGTAATACACAATGAGCTATGGCTATAAATGTCAGCAAAGAACGCAGCATGGTAATGGCGTCATGGATGTTTCTGACACAATGAGCAAGATAAAGTCTTAAGAGCGATTGACATCAACCTCTTAGTGTGTGCCTATAATTACCATTCTGGAATCACAAATATCTCAATTTTAAACCAAACATATAGTAGCAGAGTTGGGGGTGGGGTGGGGTGGGGTGGGGCAAGTACGCTACTGTTCGTTCGTTGGTTCGTTCGTTCGTTCGTTTGTTCAGTTGGTTTTATTGGCCACTCAGATCTAGGTCTATATCAGCCACGACTCTCTCTCTCTCTGTAGTGCTTCCCCGAAGGGCTGCGTAGCTCCCCAGAAGGGTTGCGAAAAGAAAGTTAAAACTGAAATATAAAAAATTAAGATGTTTGTATGGGTGTACATGTATTGCCTGTTGCTGCCTAATGAACTGTTGTTGGCGGGTGTAAGTGGTGTATGCAGTGTAAAGGCAGGGTGGGAGGGCAAATTAGTCAGGTGGCAAGATTTTGCTTGACCCTAAATTGCCCGGATAATTTTTTTGTTTGCTGATTATTTATCTTTGGGATGCATATAATGATATCCAGGTTGGTGTGGGATTGTCCCGCTTGAGTAATTTGAGAAAGCCAAGATGGCCGCCGTGACACTAGAAAATCAGCGGAAATTGGGAAATTCTCATATCTCAAAAACCAAATAACTTAAAAACATGACTGAAGTATCGTTTTCCATGTTTTAGACCACGAGAATTCATTGGGAACACTATTTAATTGCTAAAATGTAGCAAAATCAAGATATGTATATGTTTATACGAGAAAATGGCTGCCATTGACGGAATATTACTCAATAACGTCAATTTTGTTTTGTTTATTTTGGAGACGAATGATGAAGTTTGGAGTTTAATGAAATTTGAGAAGGCCGCGCTCTCACAGTGGACCAGCACAAATACACGCCATCATCAAAGCAAGCAAAGCATACAGAGATGGTCTACATGTGAATCTGGCAACTTGCTGAAAATAGAACCTAACCATTCACTATCAAAATAATTGTTATGATATATGTCAAAGACTAATCTGGCGAGATTTAAAACAGATGATCGTGGCACCTCAGCCAACAAAGAAATGTCGTTGATACATACCATTTAATTTCATGCATCATTGCTTTTACTGCGGAGAGCTGTGAGACTTAAATAAACACTCCAAAATTTAGAAAGATGGAGAGGCGCATATATGTTCAGATCTACCTACTCGGAGCATGAAAGAAAGCCATATAAACCATACTTATTAGAGAAGTGCGGAGCTTGTGGTGATAGCTTGGCAAATGAGATCAGTGTTGGGATGCAAAGGGCAGTGACAGATCTACATACAGTGGATTCTAGATACCACATAGATAGTATGAGTCTGTTTCTTAGTAATATGAATCTTGAATATGAAGAGCATGGTACCTTATCCCCACAGGAACCAGAAGATGTAGTTCTGGCACATGCAGTAAATACCATCAATGATGATAAACATCACATATGGAATTCCATTGAATTGCTCCAGGGCTACCAAAATCATTGATAAGGCCAAAGTCAAATCAGAGAGTGTAGGCCAAGTTTATATAATCATCACAGCTAATCAAAAACTATATACATGTGATTGTCCCAGAATGACATGGGTTTCTAGTTTACATACCTGCAGTAGTATCGTGCATTACTTAAATCAGATGAGACAAACTCTCAAACCTTTCACAAAGAGGAAACAGAGGCTAGAAACAGAGGCGGAGGCTGGTGCACAGGACATGAAGCAATTGTAAGAAAAATCGCCGTTTTGTATAGATTCACTAGACCCCCGTCAACACCAAGTTGGTCTAGATAATATTGATTTTGGTAACATTGTCACTCACTCGTCTGTAAATAAATATTGACAATTCATTTATTCTAATGGAGTCATTTGAGAAAAGCTGGCCTGGTGGATTTTATGGCAAAGTACCAAAGAGAGTGAACACATTGCCATTATCAGGTAAGCATGTCAGTGTGGGTGATGCGAAACTATTCGACACAGATGCCATCTGCATCTATGGGCCTACAGTGTAGTACTCGTTGCCTTTTGACATGGAGAAACTGTTAGCCCATGAGCTAGCACCGTACCCAGCAACCACGTTCGAATCAAGTGGGCATATGCGTGAAACCCAAACAAAGTCCAATCTGAAGAATGCACTCAAAGTGGAATCATCAAGCCGGCTTGCAGACAATAATATAGAGACATCATTTATTGATGCGTGTATGGTAATTTGGGTTGTGCCATGCCCAACAACAGGTACAGTGCAGGACTATCTAGATAGGTTCCATGGCTACATTTGCCATCTTTCGAAGACAAGTAATGTCTACCTTGTGTTTGCTCGTTACAGTGTGGCCTAAGGAATCTACTCGACATGACTGAGAGAAGGAAGCCAGCAGAGCAGACACATTACGCAATGCTACTTCTTTGCCTTCACAGGACATACCACTGACAGTGAGCAACAGCAAAGACCAACTGATCGCCCTCATATGCAATGATCATTACATAAGGACGACTTCCTGAATCATAAGCTTATTTTCACTGAAAATGACCCTGTGCAAGGCGAGATACACTGCGGTGTACTAATCAGGTGACAGGATTTGGCGTCAACTCACGAGGAAGGAGATACTCTTATTGTGCAACAAGTAGCAAGTGTATTATCTCGCTTGTAGTGGCAGATGACACAGACACAGTTGTCCTTTTGTGAAATTCCTGTTATCATGGTGATATTTCTGGCCACGCCACCATGGTTACGTGTCTATCGATATTAACTTAACTGTGGAACGCCACTGTGCTATTATTACAGACTTATTACCTATTCATGGCCTCACTGGGTGCGACACTTTGACATCATACTTTGGAATTGTCAACGATATAGCACTTAATGTGCTGAAATATAGCGGGCCTTTTCTCAGCTAGTTAGGCAATATTACCATACATGCATGCCATCATACTCCAAGCCACACCATTCATATTAACACGGCATGGGCAGTCTCGGTGTTATTCCTTGACAGAAGCACGTCCGAAAATGTGGTCATTGAAAGTAGGTCGAAGTATGGCTTGAGCTCAAAGGCTTGGTTTTCTGCCTCCCACTAATGAAGCCGTCAGGCTAAATAGCCTGTGCTCATTTTCAAGGTGTTGTATGGAAGCATATATGGGAAGAGCACCCACCGAAACAGGATCAACTGCACATGGCTGGTCACGACAAGAATGGTCTATCTACATCGCCTAATCCAACTACAATTCCAGAAGATATCCAGAAGATACCATATCGCTCCAATGGAATTGATCGAATTGATAAGATGGTCCTGCGAGAGTGACTTATTAGGTATTACACAAAGGTATCGTTGCAGCCATTCCACGCTTGCTTGTACTGTCTTCTGTTCATGTCAGGGAGGGTCAGAATGTTTTAACGACCAGACTAAGTCCACCGGGTAGATGATGATTGATGAATATGACTAACGGTATCGGACTAACTAGTTCTCTAATGGCACAGTGGAAATGTAATAATAGGTTGGTTAATTAATAAAAGAGCTTCATACAAAAACACAAATGCGTATGTTTAGCATAGATAAGATCCAAGTGGTAATGCAATGGAACTTTCCAGAGTGATGATGCCATTTTGACGTCATAATCAGCTAAGCGCGTGTAGAATAACGTCATAATCATTACGTAATAAACGATTCTATGCCGCCCGTCTTTAACTCTTAATAGTCGGACACGTTATACAAATTGTATGTCTACTATTTAATTAATATGCTGTTGAATATTTTGAAACTAATTTGACTGGGTGTAGTTGCCATAGGCAGCAGCAGCAGCACCCAGCCAAATTAATTTCAAAATATTCAGCAGCTTACCTGTATAGTTTTCTGGAAATTTATAGTCAGCGAGTTCAGAGATCGATCGATCCCAACACGATCGAGGTGTGGGCTGAGCTTAGCTAGAGATGGGCGGGGCATAGCTAAAAATGGAAAGATCCATTAAGATGGTAATCATGTTTATACCCCCATTTGTGGAATAAACATGGCCACATCTTAATTTCCGTAAATCTTTTAATAGTGGTCCGATCAATTCTGCATGTCCCAAAACATCAAAAATGACATTTCAATCATGTTTCTATGTTCTCAGTTTTTTAGATATTGAGAATGCCTCAATTTTCGTTGATTTTCTAGTGTCACGGCGGCCATCTTGGATTTATTATTATTTCTCAATCGTGACAATCCCACAGCCACCTGAACATCATATATATATATATATATATATATATATATATATATATATATATATATATATATATATATATATATATATATATATATATATATATATATATATATCCCAAACATAAATAATCAACAAAGAAAAAGACTTTATCAGAGAATTTGGGGGATGGGGGTGGAGGGAAATCTGAGTGAAAATGAAAAAAGGAAATTAGGCAGAAAATTTTGAAATAAGAAATAATAAGAGACGAAACTGAAAAATAATACTATCAAATAAACGTAAGTAACTTAAAATAATGGCATGTGTTCAAATAAACGAGAAACGGGAAAACGGAAATTAAAAATCTAGTTGGCAAATAAAAAAATCTTAAATTTAGAACCTTGTAAACACGAATTCAAATACAGGATTTTTATTTATATTTTTAAATCCAAATAGAAACACTGCCTAATTCCAAATACAGCAATAGCAATCAGAGATTACACACCCTCGCTCTTCCTGTCTTTTTCGGAATATCCGGGGTTTTCGGATTTTCTTGAATTTTCTGATCAAGCTGAAAGGTAAATAGAACCAATAGTTTCCATAATATTCACAGATCCAGACTTTGATCCGATCCGGATACATGGTCCTTTAAGACGATCACGACCACGACGTTGTGCTAAAATTTGAGCCAAACCGGATTAGTCTTTTTTTATGAAATAGTTACGGGTAGACAGACATAAATATATAACACATTGAAAAAATACTGGGTTCGTTATCTTGTACATCTCATATCTGACAAAATGACAAGAATGTAAGAAAGTTCCAAAAAGCGACTACTTTATTAGTCTTGATTTACTAGCCAGAATGCGTTCTGGCACTTTCCGGGCTTCTCTTTATCCAGTACTAAAAGGGAGGTAACGCTTTCAGTTCCAAGCTGGTTCCGGGTTTACTATTTTCTCATCGAGTAAGGAGATATTCCATTCCGAACATCATCGCCTTAAGGGTGCTTGACCCTGGGACCTTTCCCTAGCCCTCGTCCCCTTTTCTATTCGCACGCATAGGTCTCTCCTCTACAATATTTAACATAACACACCATACATAAATATATAACGCAGCGGTTTAGGGTTTTCTTGAAAGGTGGGACAAAAGGGGCATGGTCTATGGGGGTCAGGGAGGAGGTGATCCTACATCGTATTGGGGTGTCCGAAGGACCGCTTTTCGAAAAAAATTGAAACTGTGATGTGCGGGTGGATCTGAATGTTGGTATGTAGGGATCGTACCTACTCGTGGATTTGCTACTGCCAAATGTGCTGTATATTGCAGAGCATGCAACGTAATGAATGGATACTATTTGCATTTGCAATTACATATATCGCTGTTCAGCTGTATTACTTAATTTTCCTATCACCAGTGTTGCTATGGTGTATATTTATCTGTCAATGATCTGCCTCGTAATGTGATTGTTCTTATCTATTAATTGACTTCCAATTCTAATCTATTTCTCTACCAGACCCATGTAACATGTTACTATTGACTACCGACTTTCTGTCCATCTGCTCGCCTAATTGCCTAGTTGTTTGTACATTTACGTCATGGGTGATGGCAAATTTTCACTGTCTGTTTATCCAATTTTTTCACATATTTATTGCCTGTTCTTTGCTTCCTTCACACATGACTTTTAATAGCTGGTCGGACATGTGACCGTAAATCGGCTTTGCAATCACGTGTGATCAGCCGGTCTGTTACGTTACTAAAACCACGCAAAACACCCAGCTTGCAGCAGTAGAAAGTCCGTCAGTGCCTGATCTCCCACAATCCATCTTGATTTAGCTATCTTAAGTCAACAGGTCCCGTGTTTGTCCAGTAAGGACGAGCGGGATAATGAATGTTTGCATTGGGCCCGTAACGATCCTAAACTGTCGCTGAAATCACCTACTGAGATCAAATGAATTTCGGTCGCTAAACCGGGTCAAGCAGCCACCTGTCTTAAAGAACCAAAGTATTCTGGACACGAACGCAATTAGCTACATTAACAGAGTCGGTATAGAGAAGTCATTTCAGCGAACACCTTTAAATGATCTTTAATACAGACACATTCTGGATTAGGAAAAATGCAACGCCGAGCGAGGTAGAGCAAACCTGCCTATAGCGGACCCTGTATAGGCCATGATAAAGTGGTAGCAAAAGACAGATGGACGCTTAATATATCTCATTAGGCATGGAAACAACTTTTACAGCTAAAGGATAGTGGTTCTTCAAGACAGGTGGTATTGCAACCACTAGTCTAATAGCATTGTCATCTTTTGGCCCCAAAAGCGGATAGCCCACATAGAGATGCTTATGTTATAGCTTTACAGAGAATGATACTATTCTAACATTTAGATGGTTCATGATAATATTGAGAGTTACAGTTTTACACGCGGGGTATGGAATAGGAGATAAGGTGTTCTCCAGTTATGGACATGGACGTATGAGCATAGATGGTCCACCTAGAAGTAAAATACAGGTGGAAATAAGTGCAGTTATTTACAACTAGTGAATTTCGACTAGTGGTTTTCCTTGAATGGCTGAATGTAGAATCGTATTCAATACACCACCACTACCACCACCGGCGGCGACGGCAGCAGCAGTAGCAGCAGCAGCAGCAGTACCACCACCACCACCACCACCACCACCACCACCATCGCGGCCGCCGCCATCACTACCGTGACAACCGCCATGAGAACAGCTTTCTACTTTTAAGTTAATTAGTTTTAATAAAATCACTCAGTATCTTTCGCATGGGAAATGTATGGGAATTTTCAGTATTGATCT
The DNA here is from genome assembly GCA_034401795.1 of Chaetoderma sp. LZ-2023a. NCBI lineage: Eukaryota > Metazoa > Mollusca > Caudofoveata > Chaetodermatida > Chaetodermatidae > Chaetoderma > Chaetoderma sp. LZ-2023a. Next base: position 66,904,588 of record CM067366.1, on the reverse strand, counting down.
TTTGAACTGCGACTACACTTAGAGTTTCGATCGGATCACTGCCATGCTTGGGTAGGATATTACCCATAGGGGTCTAATGATGTCTGCCCACCAAAAAGATGACCTTGACCGTTGACCCTATTGCACGAAAACTGCGACTTAAACTGCGACTATATGTAGAGTTTTGATCGGATCACTACCATACTGGGTTAGGACGTTTTTCAAAATGGCCACCATGTGCACATTTTGGTCAAAATTTTGTTTGCTTTTCGTTTTTGGCAGAGATGAACTCAGGATGCCAAACGTTGAAAAAAATTCTAATTTCTTTTTCAAAATGGACGCCGAAATGTTTGGCATAAGTAACCTCCCTTTCATCATACAACTTCAAAGAACATGCTAGAAGACACCATATTTAATCCTTTAGGGTCAAGGGGACCTTTTAGTGGTCAACGTGATCAGGTTTCGAGAAATCAGCTTTTCCATGCCCAATGTTAACCTATGGGAATTTCACCTATGGATTTTGAACTAAGACTACACCTAGACTTTTTGTCGGATCAGCACGATCGTCCTATCGCATGGTCTTGCCCTCCCGCTAAGTCTCTCACATAGAGTTCCGGTGCTTGCACGCTTTTGATGTCTGTGATAAGTTCGCGAAACTTCATAAATGAGGTCAGCCAAATACTGCCTAATAAAATTGCTCGGTTATTATCATCCTACTAATATACTGTCAATCACATAGATTGAAATTCGTGTCTCGCAAGATCTCCATCGATATTGGCACGAAGCTATGCCTCTATTCTTAGATTGATAGCTAGATTGAAGTAAGCAGAAACCTGATTGGCTACCTGAAAACCTGCAGTCAATATAGCGAGAAATCGCGGGTTTGCAAGTACGGCCTCAAACAGCGAAGCGATGTGAGCTGGCGTATGTTAGTTAGTACGATGGATCAGCACCAGGCATGTTCAATGGTTATATAAGGTTGAATTCGGGTTCATTATTGCAGTACTCCTATCGGAAGTATCACGTGGTTGGTTTACCTATATACGCATGCGCACACTTTTACTCTCGCTAGAAGCAGGGGTAATCGAGTATAATTTGTACCACGTAATACCGTTATCCGATTATACTCTCGGTCGTTCGGATACGTGATCGGGGTAAGCGGGGTACCTCGACAACGAACCCAAATTCAACCTATGAAGGGGCCTTATACTGTTCGTTAATGGCCAAACATTGCAGATTTATAGTCACAGTAGTTAATCGCAAATTATTAAAATCACTTAGGATCTTTCTTTCTTTTTTATTCTTCGTCAAAAGCTTTTCACCACATCTCCTACAGTTTTTATCCGATCAACTCCAAACTTTATCAGCTTCTGCTACCCAGTCTTGAAGTGTGTGCTTGTGCGTTTTTCTGAATTCGCCCAAGGGGTTTCGAGCTATCCACTTTCCCGTGGACAAAAAGTGTCATAGGAAATGTATGGGGATTTTCAGTATTGATCTTTACGGCGCTACTAGACGTAGAGTTTTGATCGGCGCACTGCCATACTTGATGGAGACGTTACCATTGAAGATTTTGTTTGGATACAATTTTCTTTTTCAAAATGGCCACCAGACCGGTATTGAAAGTTCATAGGGAATGAATGGGAATTTCAGGATTAATCTTTGAACTGGGACTACTCCTAGAGCTTTTATTGGGTCAGCACCAGGTGTGTTCAATGGCCTTATAAGAGGCCGTATAATATTCCTTAATGGTCAGACATTGCAGATTTACAGTTACTTCAGTAAGTGTCTTCTATAGTTATATATTGTATTCTAGTCAGTCATTGTAACAGATAAAGAGAATTTACATTGCATACATCATGAGTGTATATGAAATTAATGCTAAATATCTATGGTAATTGTGGATGCATGTTTAGCGTATTTCATTACATTGTTAAAGGGCGCGCTTACAGTAAAGGATATTTTTATAATCAGGAGCATTATTTTGAAATCAGTTAAGCTGTCTGAAAATCGCTACTTCCTTAAGCATATACGACATTCATTAAACTCCGCTTGAGAAGCTCATAAACAACTACGTGAGGTGTAGGATGACGTCATAATATATGACGTTATGAATGACGTAGGCAAGTTCGTCACGAACGCTTAATTGATGACGGACTAAGTGTTGTTGCACGAATTGTGTGTCTTTACTATTTAATAAATATGCTGTTGAATATCTTGAAACTAATCTGACTGGGCGTTGTTGCTGGCATAGGCAGCAACAGCGCCAGGTCAAGTTAGTTTCAAGATATTCAACAACCTACCTGTATAGTTTTCTGGAAATTGATAGTCAGAGAGTTTAGGGATCGATAAATCACAACACGGGTGAAGCGTGGGTGGAGATTAGCTAGAGATGGGCAGGGTATGGCTAAACTGGATTCCTCCATTCGCCTCACTTGATATCAGATTTTGTATTGAAAATGACAAATGTTGGTTGTTGGTTGTTTGGCTAAGCAACAAGTTTCACATTTTACCTCGCTAACAATACCTCATATACGTACTAATCGTGCCGGTTGTGTTGTAAGGTGAGCGAACATTGACAAATATGTGTTTAATAAGTATCTAGCTGTACAAATAGATGGAATTACTGGCTTCCCGTATGTGTTATGAACGGGGACATAAAATTTATTTGCATGTGTGACATCAACTTTTATTATCATGGAAGGAACTGACCTTAAATGTGTTGATGAATACATATTTTAAATATCATGTGTACTGTGAATGCATTATACTCCACGAGTTGTATGAAGCACCCGCCTCCAGATGAATATGAATTTAATCGTATCGTATTTGGAATCAATTCTTCGCCATTTCTACCCCAACTTGTAATGCGGAAACATGCAAAATCAATAATAGACATATGCCATGGAAGCTGACACTGTATTGAAATCGACTTACATGGATAATCATATGGACTCGGGTATTAATGACAGCCAGGGGATTGAGCTGCACCACCAGTTAGCAGAATTATGGGCCTACGCAAGAATGAAGGAACATAAATGGCTATCTAACTCAGTAACGGTGATAGATCAAATTCCACTCTGAAACAGTGAATGATGACATGTTCAGCTTTCGTTTTAGTTAAGTTGACGAGAGTATGCGAAGAGAAACTTTCTGAAAAATATTGCATCGCTGTTTGATCCCCTGGGCTTCCTATCTCCATTCACAATGGACGTTTCCAGTTTTAGATCTGCCCAACCCATCTTTCTCTAAATTCCACACACACGTCGTTCGAGTTGGGATCGATCGATCTCTGAACTCCCTGACTATCAATTTCTAGAAAAATATACAGGTAAGCTGTGGAATATTTTGAAACTAACGTGACTGGGCACTGTTGCTGCCTGTGGCAGCAACAGCGCCCAGTCAACTTAGTTTCAAATTATTCAACAGAATGTCTATTAAATGGTAAAGCCATACAACTCGTACAACGTGTCGGACTATTACGGGTTACAGACGGGCTAAATAGAATCATTTATGACGTAATGGTTATGACGCCATCCTATGCGACGTTTAGCGATTATGACGTCATATGAGGTCATATGATAGATGGATACTCTGGACATGTGAATTGGCACTTCTATAATTTGTTATATTCATGTGTTTATTCCTGGACCATTCTCTTTGGATAGTATTGCCTACTGGCCGATTACCGGATGCTACGTGGATGTCATCAGAGAATCCAAGTAAGTTTGAGAATAACATATGAAATCTTCGCAATGGTAGCATAGCACGCCGTCGTAACATTTAGTGATAGCATAACATCGCCATCACCACAACAGGAATCAGGCTTAGATCGATTTAAGATAAAATGTGAAAGTTATCTCACAATGACTATATTGTAAACTAGTTTTCCATACATTTCTTAGATCGATAACGACATAGTACGTGCATAGTGTACAGCATTTCTGTAAGTGTTCGGTTGAGCTAATAAAGATAGTAAACAGACTGGTAATACTTGTCTTTGTCTGATATTAATACGGGTACTCAGAGCTCCAAATAAGTGCCGAATTTGCATAAATATGCAAACCTAGTTCACACGCACGCAATGCACGCACGCACGCACGCACGCACGCACCAATTAAATGACATCTCAATCTCATCCATGCTGAAAATGCAATCCAATCATCAGATACACAATGCAGCATAAAGGTTAAAAGTAGATACCCATTAGTGCCATGACGTCATATTTAGCAGCTTTTTAAGAAAGTGAAATCAGTCAGAAACAGTAGCATTTGTCACTCTTCCAATGCTTCTATTTAATTTTGCATTGGGCGACTATCAAGAGTTGAGATGGCCAGATGCTGAGTGTCGCTGACTAAAGGTTTAGATGAGATTGAAACCATTTCCCCAGGAACCGCATCTTCCAAGGAATAAACGATGAACTAACAGAGTAGTATTTTATTACCACAACTAGCAGTGCTAATCATTCTCTCATTCATAATGTGTTTCTAATTTTCCATTGTTACATCACATACGCATCATAAATATAAATAGATTACATGAATCGTTTTATCATTATTCCATTAGAGTGCCCTTCACTTTTCAATATCAGTGCATAAGAAGTACAGCATACATACATTTGGCTGGATTCCACTGTTAATCTTGATGGCATGTAAGCACATAGTAACTGCAATGCCGATTGCTGATTGGCTCTGATGCCATATATATATTTCTATATACCCATCTACTTGATGCGCTAATCATTCTGCTTTAACCACCGCCTCCTTTTCCAGGAGAATGTGTGTGGGCGTGCGTGCGTGCGCGTGTATGAGTGCGTGCGTGCGTGTGGCGGAAATCTTCATTGCAGGGCAGCCGCAACATCGATAAACACACCACAGAGTATAATTAGAAACCAGGAAGGTCAAGTCACTCAATCATATGACGTCATAATTAACTTCGCGATGTGTATTCTGATGTGATAATCATGACGTCATGAATGATTCGATTAAGTCCGTCTTTAACGCTTAATTGTCCGACACGTTGTACGAATTGTATGCTTTTGCTATTTAAGAAACATGCAGCCAAATATTTTGAAACTAATTTGACTCGGTAGGCAGCAACAGCATCCAGACAAATTAGTTTCAAAATATTCAAAAGCTTACCTGTATAGTTTACTGGAAATTGATAGTCAGGGAGTTCAGAGATCGATCGATCCCAACACGAGCGAGGTGTTGGTGGAGCTTAGATTGAGATGACGGGGCATAACTACAAATGGAAAGGTCCATTCAACTGGCATCGTTTGACAATGAAATTCCTGTTATGTATTATTATTTTAAAGGAACTATGCGGGATAGCATAGGTCTAATATTTTTAAATGAATTTGACATGTAGCAATAACTCAGCCGATTTCCCCTCAAATATTTAACTGATGGTTTATAATAATAAGTAATTGCCACAGCATTAAATTATGAAATTCCTGTCATATATTTTCATTTCTAAACTCATGAAATCGTGACTATTTTGTAAACAATTTGCTTGAATTTCCTTGAAGCTGTTGCTGCATATGACAACATTTATCTCTATTCAAATTAAATCCAAATAACCAATCACAATGATTGCTATCACACATGCTTGGACTCACTTTTGTTTTAATAGACCTTTCCAGTTTATCCTTCAATCACATGACGTCATAATCAACTATGTGACGTGTAGGCTGACGTCATAATCAATGATGTCATAAATGACGTAGATAACTTAGTCATGAACACTTAATTGTGACGGACTAAGCGTTGTTGTACAAAATGTATGTCTGCTATTTAATAAATATGCTGTTGAATATTTTGAAACTAATGTGACTGGGCGTAGGCAGCAACAGCACCCAGTCAAATTAATTTCTAAATATTCAACAGCATACCTTAAAATTAAAAATTATTTCATTTCATTACATTGATGTGCACAATTTAAGCCTCTGAACGTATACAATTTTAACAATTTTATTTTCACGCATTCTGCTGTAAATCTGCACCTTTAAATAGTCATATTCTAGAACACCTTATAAAATAAGGAGAATACTCACCTACAACGAACTCAGATGAGTAAAACACAAAATTGACAAAATGTCATTGGGGAGATCTGTGTGTACTGTAAGAGTCAGAAATTCATCCAGCTCTCTAATAATCACACACAGCCTCTCACAAGTTCATTTTGGGGGCCTGCTTTAATCACCATGAATGACAACCAAATTAATTCTTAGACTTTATTTGATAGGCTTAGGACATGTGATGATGGAGTTCATCTCATTATAGCCCAGATCTGCATCATCGGTCATGTTAAGCTGATCCAACGCCTCTTTACTCCACATCGAATAGGATTATTGCAACCTGCGGGTTCACCAGAAGGTTCTACCCACAACTGGCGACAGCACCTCGTATCATAGCCCACAAATGCCTCCACCAGACCAACGCTGCAAGATAAGAATCTTCCTTTGCCAGTGAGGTTTTAACGATTCTGGGTTTCTGACACACCGTGTAATTTTTTTGGTATCTGATTTTGACCATAATTGCAAATTAAATTAAATGCTAGCCAGTTAGCAATTTATGTTTACGGAGAGGCACACAGTACCTCGCCTGTGCACACATCACAGAGATCATGTATTTTACTGCCACTATGCTAGTTTTGACCAGTATTCATGGCACTACGATTCTCACTAACACGTAAATTATGCTGTCTGGCCATCGGTGTCCAGTGATGGTGCGTAAGTGTTTGCGGTAACAGGCGTCGAGTTTGTCTAGAGCTCCCTTGGAGCTACCAAGCTGTTACAGTTATACACCATCAAGGATACGCAGGTTGCATTGTATAAACGTAGTCATTTTTCTCAAGGGCATCTTTGATCTACAAATCCATAGCTTCCAGAAGGACTGGAAAGCTATGTTCCCCATGATGCAGCGTGCAGCAATGTCAGAAGTACTGCAAAACAGTGAGCCCAGGATTTTACTTTTCCTCCATGGTTCGCCGCCGCGAAGTGGATTGTCATTTTCTTTAGTTTTAGCTTTGTAGATAGGTATATGTGGGTGAACGCTGTTTTGGATTCATTCATAAAGAGATTCTCATTTCTTTGTTTGCTTGCAGCTATTGGGAGAAGTTCGTCAAGTGGTTTCTTTTCCTCATTTATAAAGTCCACATCGTCGGCATATTCCATCTCTAGCGGCATGCCCAGTATTAACACTGGGGTGGGGATGGGGTGGGGGTTGGGTGGGGGGGGGGGGGCTGGGGCGGGGTGGGTGGGTGGGTGGGTGGGGGGGGGGTCTTGTGGAACTTTCCCGCACGGATTTCAATGGAGCAGCCAGCTGACAGGTGAAAAGCACAGGGGATATACCATCTCCCTGTGGGGAGCTGATTGATGTCTCAAACTCTACAGACTTTACTGACTTGACTCGTAATCTCAGTTTGGTGTCTGCAGGCAGTTGTCTCCCTAGTCGTAGCTCATCTTCATTGCAACTGGCCTGGCATAGTACATCTAGGATCTTTGAGCGCTTAATTGTGTCGAAGGCTCCTGATATGTCAATGCCATATTTTGTGGAAATCCGAGTGTTTGGACATGACTACCGACACAAGCATGCGTTGAGCCCATACAATGTCTGCTCAGCTGTGTCCACGTTTGAAGCCCCTTTGACATGATCCAGTGAAGTCAGCGATCTTGTCTCAGATGCGACATAGAGTAACATTGGATAGGATTTTCCGTATGCTGGTTAAGGAGCACAATGGGCCATAGATTGGCTGGGGGCCAGGTGGCTTCTTGGTCTTGGGTAGCGCGATAAGGGTGCCTTGGCCTACATCGTCGATGAGAAGGTGGTGCATAAAAGTTGAATTGGTTAGGTGCGTGATCGGTTTTGAGTTAATGTCACTTGCATATTTGAATAGTTCATTGCTCATGCCATCAGATCCAGATGCACGTCCATTTTTCAGGGATGTAAGTGCCTTCCCAACATATGCTGTATTAATTGGTGTTAGCAATGGCCTGGGGTCTCCTGAGAATGGATGCAAGATTGCAAGGGCTCATCGTCGTGGTCAGTGAACTGTTCCTTGAGCGATTCTCGAATTGTCTCGGCTTTGCCCTGGCCAGTTCCGATAAAGTGTCCTTCAGAGTTGTGTACAGTGAGTGGTGGTGTGTAGTCAGTAGCTCTCAGGGCTCGGGCTGCCCGAAACATTTTGTGGCAGTCATCCATGGCAGTGATTTCATCTGCTAGGGAGTCTGCTTGCTGGATAGCAAGATCTTTTAAGCGTTCGCTAATGTGGTGCAGAATGTTATTGTGTTCCTAGTGTAGTTTGGTGCGATCTTCACTTTGGCCACTTTGATAGATGCACAGATCTCTAAGCCTAGATCTCTAGGCGTTTCAAATAGCCATGTATAAAGACCATCGCAAAGTTGTGTTTTGGTCAGTTTGACCATTAAAGGGTTAAACTGACACAACAGGGTTTTAATGCATTGGAGCAAGCATGTTTGGCATCATGGTCAGAGTGAGTAATGTCATAACTGATATGGTATCAAAATCTTTGCCCACTTAACCCTCTCTAGTCACTGAGCGAAGGGACATTGCACACCCTAGCCCTGTCTTGTGGGCAGTATTTCCCTTGTAGAATGTGTGTCCCGTGGTGTGACTCCAAAAGCTAGATCTGCACATGATAGGACAGGATTACCAGATAACATTGCTTCACCAATCATCGAAGGAACTCTAATGATCGTTTAACATTTCTATGACAGTGACGCAGTGATCAACAAACTGCCTCTTCAGAGAGACCTCATGAGCAGGGATTCTTATAAGGGTCCTTTTGAGGGTATATACCGCTAAATGGAGCTTAAGACTCCCAAAATTAGGCCCAATGGGACCCCATAATCGATAGTGCTGAGTCCACGGCACGCTCCAGTTTTATCAGAAATGGGAAATAAAGATTGGGAACACCAAATCTCACATTGGGAACACCAAATCCCACATTGGGATCACCAAATCTCACATTCGGAACACCAAATCTCACATTGGGATCACCAAATCTCACATTGGGAACACCAAATCCCACATTGGGAACACCAAATTTCACATTGGGAACACCAATCTCACATTGGGAACACCAAATCTCATATTGGGATCACCAAATCTCACATTGGGAACACCAAATCCCACATTGGGAACACCAAATCTCACATTGGGAACACTAACTCTCACATTGGGATCACCAAATCTCACATTGGGAACACCAAATCTCACATTGGGATCACCAAATCTCACATTGGGATCCCAAGATTTCAGCTAGGAACACCCAGATTGCACGGTGCATGGCTGCTTGGACCTCGAACATTTACAGACCATGCTAATAATTATACCCATATTATGTCTACACAGCTTTATACGATCTTTGTACTTGAGAATCGAATGAAAGTTGTAGTCTAGGCCAGTCGACGTACACATATAACTATTATCAGGGAGGAAGTTCAACGACGCTTCACATATTTATGTTCTTCATGAGCTTGTGTATAATTACTGTATTTCATGCATATTTCATATGCCATCTCTTCTAGCTAATTACCGCAGACACTTTTCCTGTCAATAGCGCGACGGGGCTTAGTACCAAAGGAAACGGAAACTGAATGAATCATTGTTTCTGTAGTATCCTCCTGTTCTTAGTGAGCCTATGATCAGAAATCTCGCCGAGCTTGTGTCTGAATTGAGCTCTGCTGCTTGCTACATTACGGCACACCATACAGGATGAGATAACTCTCGCATAAAGCGCTGAGATGTGTGTTAATTACAGTTTTTACCACTGCACACCTCATCCAAGGTGAACATCGGCTGAGATATCTAAACATTGGAGTAGACTTTGTGATGTTCATGAACATAGCACCTCTTCTGCTTCCTTCCCCACGTGCTTAGAAATGTAAACGGAACACTTGTCTCCAGGACGGACGTGAGCTCGTAATCTGAGGTACTCCAGTGATTCATGCGTTCAAGCTATAAGCAGGTATGAGGCACCTCCTCAACCACATATAAATAATAACGACCTCCTCAGCGGTACATCGGCCGCATCATCATCAATATATGCAGCATGTCACGAGCGATTTTGAACAATACCATGCAGGTAGTGGCAATGGACCTTTCCATTGTTAGCTATGCCCCGCCCATCACTAGCTAAGTTCCACCCACACCTCGCCGTGTTGGGATTGATCGATCCCCAAATGCTCTACCTATCAATTTCCTGAAAACTATACAGGGAAGCTGTTGAATATTTTGTAACTAATTTGACTGGGTTCTGTTGCTGCCTATGGCAGCAACAGAGCCCAGTCAAATTAGTTTCAAAATATTCACAGAATATTTATTAAATAGTAAAAGCAAACAATTTGTACAACAACGCATAGACCGTCTTCAATTATGCGTTCGTGACGTATTTATCGACATCATTCATGACGTCATTCATTATGATGTCATTGTACACATCACCCAGTTCATTGTGACGTCATATGATGGGTGGGTACTCTGGAAAGGTGAATTGCTCAACATTTCCCCATGGGTATGCCCTTTCTGGACGATATATATTACACTGTAAGTGTCACTGTGATTTTTTCACGTAGGGCAGGTCCTATATATATATATATATATATATATATATATATATATATATATATATATATATATATATATATATATATATATATATATATATATATATATATATATATATATATATATATATATAAATATATATATATATTAGCGTTGCGAAAATGACACCTCCGATTGCTGGTAGAGAAAACTTATACGCCAGCATTTTCTCCAACACATCGGTACTCATTACCCATTACATCATCACCTTCATCCCGTTCATATGACACCGTATAGAGTCTCTAAATGCAATACCTTCCCTTTCGTTCTACTGTCTAAGCAAATGTATCAAGGAAAACAACTGCGCAACCGTAAACACTATCCGAGAATACAAACTCCCTCAGGAACTAGAAGAATTATTTATTAGTGAGGATTATTTTATACTTTTCTTGTATCTGTATCCCTCGGTGGACATATGAACCAAGTTAGAGCTTACCTTCACTTTAATAGACAGTTGAAGGCCGTGTCTGAACAGCACAGGTTCGCCCTCAAAATTCGGTAGCAAACTTTGAAGCTTTTAGAAGTCGCCACTACGCAGATATAGTGCTTGCTTAGTCGGATAATGCATGATATGGACGAATTACCAATTGACCATGCCACTGTCAACAGCCTCAGGACGCTATACTGGCCAATGTCAACCAATCTCAATCACTCTTTCAAGTAAACTGTGATCATTATATTTCCAACGCTGTTCCCATCGTGATGTTTTCGTGTGAATGTGATGGTCAGCCCATCATTTTTAGCAGATACCGACCAGGAGCTGGGTGATGTAGCTCCTAGGCTGACAATGCCATGCCTTCTAACTCGGAAAGACCTTTAAGACATATTCCCATACCCATATATGGCTCGACTAATCTGAAATCTACGGAATTAGAATCTGCTGGGTGGTTGAATATACCCATATATGGAGATGCTCGGTGTACATGAGGGACCAGGCGAGTCGCGTCATTTATGGATGGTGTAACTTGAGATTTGTACTCGATTCGTGTTTCGCAAGATCTCCTTGATACGAGATCAAGAAATATATACAGAGCGCATTCGCCACACGAAGCTCTATGTTTAAATTGGACTATACCGAGCGTGCCATCCATGTGCGCGTATATGCGTATGCGCATACGCAGTGTGTATGCGTGTGCGTATGCCTGAGGTGCGTATTTGAATACATCAATGTGTGCGTAGATTGAAGATTGATTTCTATCCCTGTATATAGAGCGTCGCCCATTACCACTCGAAGCTACATCAATTACCGTCACGTGCCGTCTCTTTACGTCCTCCTGGATAGATTCTTGACGGACACGCACGTGCAAACGCACACGCATACTGACACATGGGTGTAGTCCTATTCCTATGATTTAAATTGTCATCCATACGCACAGGCATACCAACTATGTACACGCATACGCACATACTGGCACATGGATGGCAGGTTTTTACACAATTTAAGACTCAATTGTAATATGATATGCGTGGTTTATCAGCGCAAGCGTGCTTATATTTGATAACGAGCAAACAATACAAGACGCGGAATGTTTGTCAAGGACGCCGGAAAAATAGTTTTATTCGTTATTAAAAAGACGGGCATAATACATATCTCACTGTATTCACCCACCCGCTCCACAATCTGGTCTTAGAACAGCCATACAATAGCCTAGATAGGAGATTGGTGTGGAGAAAGGGGAGTAGATGCATTTAATTGTCATTTCCATTGACAAAATATACAAAAGAAAGAAGAAATCTAGGCCTAAGCATATAACCGGATATTAAATAAAATCAGTAATTTTAATTCAAATATCTAATGAATATGCGGCCCGTTGTTGCTGCCATATGTAACAACAGCTTACAGCAATGGCGTTGTCAAAATAAACGATTGTCGTTGAAAGCGAACTGAATAAAACCGATTGATAATACATGAAGGATAGTTGTCCGAATACACCTCTTAAATATGATAAAACATGTCGAGGTTAGGTCGGTGCCGGGCATTCATGATTTATAGTCATGGAGTTAGCACCAAATTTGACGGAATTGTCACGCCTGGTACGACCTGTAAACATAAAGAGCCACGAGCGACTCTTCCCTATTGTTACTACGCTGTAGGAGGGAGCTCGGTTTAGGGTAATAATTCTGTATCAATGGGCTCTGTCGCAATCATAACCGGTGTTATTAAAGGGCATATACGCCGCATCGAGGGGTAGGTGCGGGGTGGGGACCACAACAGACATGTCTGAACGAATGGTTTGACACAATAGACAACGACAATAACATTTTGTAGAAGAATAGGCGAGGTGCCCTTCTTCGCTTTCATAAATGATGGTGATAATCGTGCCTTTACAGACGCACGTATTAATATAAAGGCCACAAACTGAATGTTTATATAGAGCTGAATACAAAATAAGTAGGTCAATGGACCTTTCCATTTTTAGCTATGCCCCGCCCATCACTAGCTAAGCTCCACCCACACCTCGCCGTGTTGGGATTGATTAATCCCCAAATGCCATAACTATTAATTAGTTTCAAAATATTCAACAGAATATTTATCAAATAGTAAAAGCAAACAATTTGGCCAGCAACGCATAGACCGTCTTCAAATATGCGTTCGTGACGTACTTATCGACGTCATTCATGACGCCATACATTATGATGTCATTGTACACACCATGCAGTTCATTATGACGTCATATGATGGGTGGGTACTATGGAAAGGTGAATTAAACTGAAGGTCCTCACATAGGTACGCCAGGAATGGTTATTATACCACGAGGGTGGAAAATGGACGATATGTTGAGATTAGTTTGACTTGACTGAATTATTCAGCAACAACTTCCAGTCAAATAAGTTTTAACACAGTAGGCTATTGCAGACAATACTGCAGCAAAGCGGGATCAGATATGAAGAGCAGGGGATTCGCTATGTCATCTATGACATGCCAGACACCTGTCGGCGATATTGACTCAGTCAAACCCTTGATGCTCAAACTTACAGGCTGCTCAATGTATTGTTTAGCACAGGAGTGCGCGTTAAAATGGCATTCTTCTGTAAGCGCTTACGAAGGATATGGTGAGGTGAGTGGGGATGCTACATCCCGCCATACAGATGATATGGGTACCATATAAATCTTATTCATAGTAAGAGTTCTATGACGGATACCCGCTGCTGGAAGATTTTGGAAAGCTGGCGCAACGAGCAGTCATTTCCTGAAAGCTGAGCGATACTATTTGCCATCGCTCCGTAAGGGAAAGGTCGTATTGCATTCGGTTCTAGATGTGTGTCGGTGCGTCTGTAGCATACATTCCCGCAATCCTACTACACCCATAACTTAACACATTGCCTATATGGGACGGGATCCACATTTGACATGTGAAGGCTTTGTACCTATTCACATGCTTGAACATGAGACTGAACCTCGAAACTTCGTAATCGAACCGTGCAGCAGAGGTGAACACGATAGACCATTGATGAATTGATTTTCTCAGTCACCCATATGACGTCATAATCAACTACGTCATGAATGCCGCGATTAAGGATATGGTCCATCATAAACGCTTAATAGCCGGATTTTAATACGTCATGTTGTACGAATTTTATGTCTGTTCTTTCATAAATATTTTGTTGAATATTTTGAAACTAATTTGACTGGGCGCTGTTGCTGCAATAGGCATCAACAGCACCCGGTCAAACGAGTTTCAAAATAGTAAACAGCTTACTTGTATACTTTTCTGGAAATTGAGATTCAGGGTGTACAGAGCAACACGGGTAAAGAGTGGGTGGGGCTTAGCTAGAGATGGACTGGGGATGGCTAACACCGCATTCATCCATCCCTTTGGCTTCTTATTGCTAGTCCTCCCGACTCCAGTTTCCTCGTTATTAATAGACGCAATTTACTTATCTTAAAACTATATTGTAATAAGACATTGGTACTATATTACAGTAGATTAGGCGTACTCTAATTCTCCAAAATTATATTATCGCTACAGTAAATGACGATTGACACACTCCTGGCCAGGTGTTCTGGTTTCATCATTGAGTGCTAACATGTTGAGAGATAATCAAGAATTCAAAGTGATAAGTCCCTCCTCTCATGTAGGGATTGACAAGAATGTCTGTACCGACGTGATTCACTCTGTATTGTAACCACGTGATTCACTCTGTATTATACCCACGTGATTCACTCTGTATTATACCCACGTGATTTACTCTGTATTGTACACACGTGATTCACTCTGTATTGTACCCACGTGATTCACTCTGTATTGTACACACGTGATTCACTCTGTATTGTACCCACGTGATTCACTCTGTATTGTACCCACGTGATTCACTCTGTATTGTACCCACGTGATTTACTGTATTGTACACACGTGATTCACTCTGTATTGTACCCACGTATGACTTCACATATCTTATTGAGGAGCATGATAGTCGGACGGTTTACCTGGTGGTCCAGGTGACTTCTTGGGTTTGGGAAGCGCGACTATGGTACATTGTCCAAAAGCGTCAACGGGAAGTGCTGCCGGAATGCAGCGTTTATTATATGTGTGATTTGGTATGAAAATGCTATCACTGACGTGCTTAAACAGCTCATTGTGGAAGATGTCGTGTCCACATGCACATGTATTTTATCGATGAGGTTGGAGTGGGCTGAGATCACCTACAAAAGGATGCAATAGCTCATTATCTTGATCTGGTTTCTAAACTATTCTCTTATCTTATCTGCTTTATGGCCACTGCCAATTGATGTTCCCTCCAGTCTTGTGCACTAAACGCGATAGGGGACATAGATATCAGATGCCTCTCAAACCGCAGTCCCCCAAACATTCTGCGACAATCGTCAGGAGCTGGTCATCTGGTAATGACTTACAGTCTTACGCTGATTTGGCGAATGCGAGGTATGGCATTGTATTGGTGGCGTAATTTTGTGCGGGCTTTGTTTGTCCACTTTGATTGACACAGGGCTGTTCGGACAGCTTTACAACGTGGTGGGCTGCATTGTAGAGTCCAGACCTGTTGTTATTTTGACAACTCCTACTACATTGGTGACTGATGCTTCAAGCCATTTGAGTACTCTCGTTTGGATCAGAGTTGATGTCTATGGTTTGCTATCTGCATCCTGTATGACAACGGATGATTCTAGTTTATCCACCAATCATATGACGTCATAATCAACTACGTGACGTGTAAGATAACGCCATAATGAATTACGTTATGAATGACGTAGCTAAGTTCGGCAGGAACGCTTACTTGATGATGGACTAAGCGGTGTTGTACGGATTGTACGTCTTTTTTTATTTAATAAACATTCTGTTGAATATTTTGAAACTAATTTGACTTGGCGCTGTTTCGCAATATTCAACAGCTTACCTGTATAGTTTTATGGAAATTAAGATCCAGAGGGTACCGGGATCGAACACGGACAAAGCATGGGTGGAGCTTAGCTAAAGATGGGCCGGGTATAGCTAAAACTGGATTCCTCCATTCGGTGGTGATGCCACTGGCGAGCCCGTCTAAGTCATAGTTGCAAAGACATTTGCCACTATGTTCACCAAAGTTCTGAAGTGGTGGTGTTGCTTTGACTTTGCTCATTACATAACGAATTTGGCTAAAGACAGCTTTTCTGACCTTGAAGGCTAGTTCTTGCTTAGGGTCTGTGGCAGAGAGGCTGTGAGCGGTGATGAACGCGACCAGTGCGGTTCTATTGCTACTACGTTTGCCAATAGCATACGGCATTGACCGCCTGCGCGTGTTGGGTCCTTGTCTGCCTTTCTGAATTTGCCTAACTTGGAGACAGATCTATCCGCACAAATATGTATTATCCGAATGGAATAATACTGGTTAAACTCAATCATGGAATGGTCTTTCTTAGGTTTTCGAGTAGCCGTGTCTTAACCTTTGGCAATGGTTGTGGAAACATTTCGCAAAGGCATAGTCAGGTTCATGGCAAAACACGATCGCAGATGTATCCAAAGCTTAGGACATGGCCCAAGAGCTACGTACCTGGCTACAAAACCCAGTCCACGGTATGTGGCTTGTTTCTGTTGCGTGAGAAACAGCGGATTGCCAGTCGGAAGCTGCTGCTCCGGACTATTGGTCGCTGTCTCTTGAATAGGCCTACATGCAATCTCAATGTTATAGTGTTCACCGTCTGGTCCTAATGTCTGCCACTTAGATGCTACAATCAGGAGACGTACATTCCATGTTGCGATCGGAAACAATTTCTTTGAATACTGTTAGACATTGTCAGGATTGGCTCTGAATGTGGTTGTTTGTTTACAAACCCTGATGACGTTAGTCTTCAAGATAAGTCGTAGGCCTACATGAAAACCGTGGTGAAAGCGTCATCTCCCAATTGTTTCTGGTTGACTAATAGTTAATACACTTGCTCACTTTCCAATAAAAATTCCGTATCATCGATTTGAAATAGAATTGGCTTGTAAATGACTCAGTAAAGAGAGATCCATTTCTGGCTATGCCCCGCCCATTTCCAGCCAGGCTCTGACCACATTGTACGGGTTTTGGAATCAATTAATATACTTTGAATCCTTAATTCCCAGAATCCCAATTTCGAGGTAACTTTAGCCGTAAGATGTTGAATATTCCGAAACTAATGTGACTGGGTGCTGATGCTACCTATGGCAGCAAAAGCGCCAGGGTAAAATTAGTTTCAGAAAATTCAACAGAATGGTTATTAAATAATAAATCCATCAAAGAAATACGTTTTGTACACTTGACGGACTTTTCAATGTGCATGACGGAGCTAGAAACGTCACTATATATTGTCACGTCAGCCTACGTGTGACGTAATTGAGCATGACGTCGTATACTTGAGCGAAAGATCGGATCCCTCAATTGAGCACGTGGATTTCCGAAGATTCAGCGAGAGGCCTGAGCTTTTCATACAGAATTCCAAAGACGTTATTACGGTACCCAGTAGTGTCAATGTCGTTATGTCGAGCAAATAGCAAAACTTTCACTCCACCACACACCACACACCCTCCGCCCACCCACCCATCCATTCACACCCAGCCAAAAACCCACCCACCCACACAACCCATCACATCCCACCCCACCACAGCCATCCACTTGCCTTCCATTCATCCATCTATCAGCCCAGTAATCGAATATCCAATATCCCGTCACAACATATTGACTATTGCATAGCTACAGCATATTGAATATTCAATATCTTCTTTGAGTCAGATTAGCGCCTAACCACAGCTCAATCAGTATACTCGCTGAAAGACCAAGCAGATGCATTGGCCCGCCGCCTCTCCACACATCTATCTATTCATCCACCCATCCGCCCAGCCAGCTAGCCACCCATGCAAGCACCAACCCCAGTCATTATCTGAATATATATATTCCAGTCGTCATTTACATTTTCGCAAACAGTGCTCTCACTGACCGAGTGCCGAAGCACACGAAGACAATATTAAAATCGTATTACTCTACCCCAATCCGCTCGGTACGACCGTACGAACGCTACACCGGGCAGACATAGCCGCCTTTGTTACTCGGCTAACCACAGCTCAATCAGTGTAGTCGATCAGAGCACTACCCTATTGCTACGGGAAAGAAAAAGCGCATCAGTCCGCCGCCTCTCCACCCATCCGGCCATCCATCCACCCATCCAGCCAGCCAGCCAGCTACCCACGGACCAACTCACCCAACCCACTAGCCATTCAGTCATCAATCAATCAAATTCGAATATCCAATATCCTGTCACAGCATATTGAACATCCAATATCTCGTTAGAGGATATTGAATATTCAATATATTTTTTGTGTCAGAATAGATCTTTATACGTTTGCTAAACTCATGCATGTCTTTGTTTACGTCATCTCAAACACTCCTATCACTTCACGAGGCACCCGAGGAAGATATTAAAACCGTGTTACTATCTTCCCATCCACTCAGTATGCGTGCTACACCAGGCGGACAGGGCTGCCCGTGTCACTCGACTAACCACAACTCAGTCAGTATACTCGATGAGAGCACTACGTCGTTGCTAGAAAACATGTTCAGAGCCTGATGTGTACCTCACATAAACAATTTGATTGACGTTCTTCCACACACACACACACACAGACACACACACACACACACACACACACACACACACACACACACACACACACACACACACACACACACCAGCCACCTCCACCCACCCCTTCGCGCCCTAATCCCACCTCATCACACGCCCACCCCATGGGCGGAGCCTAATGTAAACATCGTCTCACAATCCACAACCATATAAGTCATACCAAACTTGGTTGAATTCCGCCAACTTTGTCATTCTGCGCCCAACCCAAACTAACCATCAATCCGGTGGCGGAGCCAAATGTAAACATAGCAATCCGCAATCACATGGGTAACTAACATACCATATTTTGTTGAATTCCACTAATTTTGCCTTTTTGCCACAAACCTCGACCCCTGCCCACCACACCCTGGGAGCGGAGCCTAATATAAGTGGGGTCTCGCAGTACCCAATCATATTGGCAACTAACATAAAAAATTTGATTGAATTTTTCGTATACGGTAATCAAACATAGAAGACACGTTGTCTGTGTGGTCCTGAAGATGTGTGATAAATTCGGGGTTAAACAAGTAAATGACATTGAAGTCATGAGGTCAACGTCCAAGATTACTGTGACTTTGCTATAATTTGTCGTTAAGATTTTGGTTTAGCTCAACATATCATCTTATATAGGATGATTGAATTGATTGGGAATAAGCTTGGACACCTGGGGTGGGGGGGGGGGCGGGCGATGGAGCACAACGATATTGCGGTCATGATGTCAAAGATCTAGGTCATTGAACTGATCTTGGCATAAAACTTTTATATCTTCTTATATCTCAGGATTGGTTCACCCTAGTGTGACCAAACTTGGACACGTGCATCCCTATTCCAAGGGGGTGGATAACAATGGCATCGGGGTCGAGGTCAAAGGTCACGGTCACTCTGCACTTGGTATACAACTATTTTACCGATAAATCTTTGTTTTTCCTCACCATATCGTCTTATATCTCAGGATTGGTTCACACTACTGAAACTAAACTAGGAACATGCACTGCTATATCAAGAGGATGGAGAACAACGATACTGAAGCCGTGATGTCAACGGTCAAGGTTACTGTGACCCAGGAATGCAACTCTGTTTTTATGGTTAGGTTTTTGGTTCAGCTCGACGTATGGTCTTATATCTCGGGATTGGTCCCACCTATTGGGACTAAGCTTGGATACATGTTCACTATATCAAGTGGAAGGATCGCAATAATATTGAGGTCAATGATCAAGGTCATTATAACCTTTCTGTAAAATGCACCTTTTAACAGTAAGTTTCTTCTGCTTAGTTTATTTTACATTTGTTTCAGAATTAACCACGTTATTGGAACGAGGCATGGACATACAGTTACTCCAGGTGCACAAATGCATTCAGACTGTTGAGGTCAGTGTCATTGTGATCGAGATATAAGTCTAGCTTTGCATTCGAAAGTGTAAAATTCCAAAAAATTTCGCCACTATCCCGTCAGTGTTACACTGACGACTTGCTGCTTAGTGGACCTTTCCATTTTAGCTATGCTCCACCCATCACTAGCTAAGCTCCAACCACACCTCGCCGTGTTGGGATTGATCGATCCCCAAATGCCCTAGCTATCAATTTCCTGAAAACTATACAGGGAAGCTGTTGAATATTTTGTAACTAATTTGATTGGGTCAAATTAGTTTCAAAATATTCAACAGAATATGTATTAAATAGTAAAAGCCAACAATTTGTACAACAACGCACAAACCGTCTTCAAATATGCATTCGTGACGTACTTATCGACGTCATCCATGACGTCATTCATTATGATGTTATTGTACACATCACGCAGTTCATTATGACGTCATATGATGGGTGGGTACTCTGGAAAGGTGAGTTAGTTCTTTCTTCAGTAAGTCGCACATGTGCATTCCGTGTTGTCGCTCCATGAATTTGTTCATATACAGTAATCAATCTTGGTGTATGTAGCGCAAGAAAATTAGGTCATGGTAACCTCATTTGACCTTACTTTTATGCTTCACCCGCAACTACCGAGATTCTATCGGCCTTGTTTCAAAACGTGTGGGGATAATAAATAAACAAGACAACAGTATTACGTTGGCGAAAATTATGGCATTTTATATTTCTAATTACAAATCTAGATTTGTATCACGACTACAATGACCACAATGACATTGCCTTCAAAGCTCTGATTGTCCGTGTGCTGCTCCTACTGATTAAGGCCAAAACTGTATGGCCATGCTTAGTTCCAATAACTTGGTAAATTTTGAAATAAAGGGAGAAACAGCTAAGTCGATGAACCTAACTGTTAAAGTCTGCATTCTATACAAGTCAAATGTTACAATGACCTTGACCTCATGACCGCAATATCATTGTACACAATCTGGATGACATAACGAAGCATGTGTCCAGATTCAGTCAGAATAGGTTAAACCGTGTCAAGCTAAATCAAAAACTTAACCTAAAAATAAGGTTTTACATCAAGGACACAGTCAGTGACCTTGGATGGTGACGTTATCACATCCATATCATTGTGCTCAATCCACTTGATATAAGGAAGTGTGCATCAACGGCTTGTTCAAATAGGGTGAAGTCATGACGAGATATAAGATAGCATGGTGATATAAGATGGTATGTTGACCTACACCGAAAACTTAGAGTGGTATAGTTATATACCAAAGTGACGATGTCCTTGAACTTTGACCTCAATAGCATTGTGTTCAAATCCCTTGATATAAGGAAGTATATATCCAAGGTGCAATAGGGTGAAAACATGCCGAGATATATATATATTATATATATATATATATATATATATATATATATATATATATATATATATATATATATATATATATATATATATATATATATATATATATATATATGATATTTTGCTCAATCCCCTTGATAGAAGGAAGCACGTGTTCAAGTTTAATCCCAATAGGGTGAAGACATAAGACGATAAACAAAAAACTTACCGGTAAAATAGTTTTATACCAAGGTCTTAGTGATGTTAAACCTGACCTCACGCCTCAATAGCATTGTGCTCAATCCCCTTGATATATTGAAGAATATGTACAAGTTTAGTCCCAATAGATTGAAGTCATGCCCAGAGATAAGACGATATGCTGAGCTAAACCAAAATCTTAACAGAGATTAGACAGAGACAGCCGGATGAACGATCAGTCGGACAGGAGGATGGATTGATGGGCAGATGGACGGATGGCCAGATGGTGTAACCGAGCCGATCAATAAATTGGGGAAAATTTTAATTTTCGCCAATAACAATAATAATTAAGATACATTGTATGTATTCATATTTGATACATTATATATCACAAACTTACCCTGGCTACATTCACTATCACTCAGGCAGTGTATGGCTGGGTCGAATAAGCATATGTTGGAAACGTGTGCAGAAGGTGGTGAGGACATGATCCGGGATGCGTCTCAGCTACGGACAAAAGTAAATTAGGTAGAACAAATACACTATTTAGCATATACCTCTATTATTGGCGAAAATTTTAAGTTTCGTCAATATATCGATTGGATCAGTCAATCTGTATGTCTGTCTGTTTGTCAGTCGGCATCCAATCTAAGGTTTTTTGTTTAGCTCTACATATCGCTAATTGAACTGAGGGAATCTGTGAATAAGACTATTTGTTTGTCTCTATGTGTTTGTATGGTTAGTAGGGTCTGATGTATTGCCACTAGTTCCGCTGAGTAAATTGATAGGTGGTTTGGTAGCTTGTAATATAATTCATATTCTGGTGTATTGTCTGATTTGTCTATCGCTATCCCTGTACCACATTCCCCTGTCTTTGGGTCTTTTGAAGCATCTGAGAAAACCTTATGATGTTCTGGCCATTTTGTTTGAATGTATTCTAGTGCTTCCCCTTTAATGAGATATGTTGGATCTTTCTTAGTGATTTCATTAGCGAGATCAGATTGCAGTTGCATTTTTGTCATTGTCCAGGGTGGGGGAGATAGAGTGTTAGGTCCTTCGAAGACTACATCCTCTAGCTGTGTGTCTTTTACTATGTCTATTGCGTTTAGCCCTAGGGGTTTTGTTTTGTTTTGCCATTTTGGGTGTTTTGAGTACCTTCTATGTTCCCATCTGTATGTTAGTATTTCTCTTAGTGGGTGGTTAGGGTCTGTCGTTTGTATATATACACCCAGAACTTTAAGAGTCTTTCTTTTCGTCTTAGGTTTAAGGGAAGTTCCCCACATGCTACCTGTAATATGTCATTATGCGTGGATTTTGTGGCACTGGAGAAAATCCGTAGAAGTGTTTAGTTTGGCTAATACGTTATCACTTGCTGTTATGTATGCCCCCATTCTCTTTTGGTCAGTATCATAAGCAGGTTTAGTGTTTTCTGTATTACCATTGAGATGTAATTGATGTGTTCTGTCCATGTTAGTTTGCTGTATATAATTATTCCTAGGAACTTTGTGAATTTCACTCTTTTGATCTCTTTTCCCTCTAAGTATAGTCTTTGTTCTACTTTGTGTCTTCACCTTCGAGTGAATGTAATCTGGACTGTTTTCTCAGCTGATAAAGTGAAGCCCCACTCCTCTATCCATGTAGCTACGATATATAATGCTAGTTGCATGTATTTGATTAGACTGGGTAGATATAAGTGTTTTATCCAGAGTGTAGCATCGTCTGCATAGATTGATCCCTTGATTTAAATTTATTTATTTTTTATTTGAATTTCTTCCAAGCGTCTGGGGAGATCACTTAGCATTATATTGAAACGGATAGGGCTGATTGCACTTCCCTATGGTGTCCCATTTTCTTGTTCAAATGTGTCTGAGAGAGTTCCATTTATGCTCATCCTATGGAAATTCTTAAAGCATTTTCAGTTATAATTCATTCATCGATTCAAAATTTCATTAATAAAACCACAAACACTGTAATATTCTTTTATATTTGCTTGGTTAATCTTAAGAGAACATTTAGCAACATCAACCATCGAGGATTAAAAAGCATTTCTAATGTAGAGTGCTTTATTAATGAAATTATACAACTGTGAGAGAGTTACCTCCCTTAGATAACGAATCTTCAGAAATTGATCAATTCATGTAAAATTGTAGAAAAGTATCCCGATTTTACAATGATGCTGTGCAGTGCTTGGATTTGGATTCAGGATGGATGTACACATGCACGAATGAGGGTGGGTAGGGTTGGCTGCATAAGCATAGATGTATGCTCTAGCGTGCATTTACGCTTGCCCTTGCTTGAGTTGGCTGATAACTTCATTATTATTATTATTATTATTATTATTATTATTATTATTATTATTATTATTATCTTGCAGCTAATCTAGTGGACTACTCTGATGATGTCAACTTTTCTGAACCATGGCAGCTATCGAAGAAATTATGGGCAATGTCTAAGTTATTAATGTCATTAGAGATTCATACGTCTGAACACTTGTATGGCGATGTCTTTGAATTCGTAGACTCTAAAGATGAGTGCACAGATGTCCAGAAGGATGAACATTGCTTAGACGTTAACACCGATTACTTAATCCATTAATTACCAGAAAACCCCCAAAAAATAAGTGTGAATACGCTCTGTCAGAGATTGGTCTAACACTTAAGCATATATCAAACTCTGGAGAAATGGATTCCCGCTCATCCTCGTCATCAACTCAAACACCCTCAACATTGACACAACCACAAGCACACATGCAACAAGTATCAAAACCTTCCTCAACACCCTCAACCACATTGTACTCATCATCATCATCAGTACCCCGACATCATCATCCCCATGTATGCTACGTCAACTTTATACATCATCTCCATCCTCAATTACATTATCTTGACTTTAAAAATCATCATCAGACTCATCTACATTACCTCGACTTTATAAATCACCTGATTATTGTAAGAATAAACGACATCATCTAGGGGGTGTGGTTAATGGCAATGTTGTTAATGAGGGTGTACTTAATGAGGAGGGTATTAATGGGGAGCCATACAATGTTTGGATAGCTCCAATGTCATAGCTAATAATGTCAATGACGAACCCTATAGCTGATTTATCCATAGTGTTAACTCAGACGTAGCCTTGCAGGACGAAATTGACAACATGTTCTCCATAACTGATGCTCACTCGGTTCATTCTCGAAGATTTTAATTTACTGAACATCAGTACATCACCTTTATCAAATACTCTATACGTTCTGCAGATCTACTACAAGTTTCTGATAATGTTCATGCCATATTCGAAATGATATTAGGTCAGCTTTATACTAATGTGAACTAGTAACTGTTCTTCTCTAAACATTCCGATCCCCATTGAATTTAGATTGATAACTGGGCTTACAGCCTCCTCCATTACTGATGCTATATCCGAAGTCAGTCAGTCCCAGAGACACATTATTCTGGACTCTGAGTTTAATATGAAAATTTTTCACATCCAAATTCCTAGTGCCTCTTGATGGAATGGTAAACTCACAAAATTATATCCCGATGACGTTAAATTCGAAGCTCTTTTGAAAAGAGGTTGTATGATGGTTTGTAATACGGAGGATAACTTATGTAAGGCTCATTGTATCATAATTAGAGTTAGTTAGCTCGACCGAAACATGTCAATCGGTGTCTGCAAACAATTATCCAAACTAGTAAACGTTCTGTGATCTCTGGAGAATGCTTTGAGAATGTTTATCAATGTGCTAAGGCTCTCAAACTTCATGCTAGCTAAGGCATACCTAGCGATAAACCCAGTGTGATGGCATGGATGCTCATTAAGCCATGACACATGCCTCATTACACTTGTCAGTCATCGGCACATGTCTATACCTCTACACCACCCATAAAAGCAAAGATATAGTTGGCTGTTTGATGATTCGTCGAAAGGGTGATGATGTCATCAATATTTGAATTAGGACACATTCCCTTTTTTCCCGGAAAAAATACTCGAATCTGTTTGGCCGACAGCAAACATAGGAACAATCAGATTCGGCTATTTTTGGCGGGAAAAGGAGGCGTGGCCTAATTCATATATTTATAACATCATCGCCCTATTGATAAATCAGTGCAGACGCCTATATCGTCGCCGTTCTACTCATCTGGATATTTAATTAATGCCGCCATCGTATAGAGACAATTACAATATACCTATTGATACTAACCCATTCCATTCTGTATACATGTATATGATATTTACAAATATCCCTGTAGTATAGCTAATATCTTATTTATATAATTTAACAGAAAGATACTGATGCTTTAATCAGCAACAGCTTTCTGTCAAATTATTCAGAAAATATTCAGCATGTTTCATATTTAGCTCACTTAAAGCGATATCCTAAGTATTCGGAATGAACTGGATTCAAATCTTATTTTAATTGGTCCAAACTACGCAGTGTATATAAGCGACTTTGGCAGATACATGAGATTAGTACTAGAATCAAAATAGAACTTCAGCAAACCCTGTTCCAATTTCTCCTGGAATAAAAAAGTAGTTTATCTTAATACTAGATTGAAATAAAAAATGAATAATTCAAGAAAACTGTCACAAATTTTTAATATGAACTAAAAAATGGATCTATATTTTTCTGTGTTGAATGTTAGTTGGGTATATGTTTAACCGTTTTATCTCCATAGACCAGCTATTAAAAATTATTTATAAGAAAATTTTTGTTGACAAACTGCTGAACCACACACGGCTGGTTTGGTCCGAGAAAATGAGAAAAAATGTCAATAATTAAATAAACAGACATTTACCATATCTGGCCTAAATGTGAGACATGGTCGAACTATAGACGATACCGTAACAATTAATTTGTGTCTGTATGGGATATATTATATTTATATTTGTATTTGTATTTGAATGCTGATATTTGTATTTGTATTTGAATGCTGATATTTGTATTTGTATTGGCTAAAATTGAAAATGGTATGTTTGTATTTGTATTTGAAAGAAATCGGATTCCAGTGTTTGCATTTGTATTTGATCAACCGTAATTGACCCCTGGCCTGAACTCGAAAGTGACGATAATCCAAAATCCAAGATAGCTGCCAGCCACCGGCGGCCATCTTGAAAATTGGTTCCCAGATGATAACACTGTTACTATTTATTGGATCACGTTGAAACTTCATAGGGTCATTGGACTAGGTTTAGGAAAGAAAACTCGAATTTGACGATGATTCGAAATCCAAAATGGCCGCCAGCCACCGGAAGCCATCTTGAATGATAGCTCCGTTGCCGTTTATCGGATCACCTTGAAACCTCATAGGGGCTGAACTAGTTCTGGAGAAGATACCTATTGAATTCGACGATAATCCTAAGCCAAGATGGCCGCCAGCAAAGGGTGGCCATCTTGAACATTGGATTCCGAATGGTAACTCCATTACGTTTATAGGATTGCTTTGAAAATTCATAAGGTGGTCGGACTAGGTCTAGAGAAGAACCCTATCTAAATCGATGATGATCCTAAATGTAAAATGTCCGGAAACATGTCTGAATGATCACTCCATTTCCGTTTGGCGGATCACTGAAATTTCATAGGATGCTTGGACTAGGTCTGAGGAAGAAACGTATCAAAATTGTAGATGATCCGAAATCCAATATGGTCGTCAGCCATCTTGAAATTGGTTTCCGGACGATAACTCCATGGCCGTTTAGTTGATCCCTTTAAAGCTTCGTAGGATGACTGGTCTAGGTCTGAGGATGAAATCGCTATTTCCTGATAGCTATCATTCATTCGTTTGTCATTATGGCAGGGTCTTATGCGCCTTTTACGGAGCTCATAGTTAGTTGTGAAATTGAATTAGAGACACGAGTACCTAATTCAACTTAGTAAAAAATCAAATTAATTTATAGGCCCCTACATGATGAAATCATAATATGTCAAGATTAAAAGCTGGATTGATTTCGTTTCATTAATTACATTGAGGTACTACGCCTTTAAATGTTTATACAATTTAATCTAAATTTTGCCCAAAAAAAATTCAAAATATGTGCTTATTGAATGTCTATTTGCAGGCCATGCGAATACTATTCTTGAAAATTGACCACTCGAATGTCTGGCGGTTTAAAAAAATAGTCTTCACTTGGGCTGCAAATGGACATTTTTCAAGACCACTGCAGAGGTCGGATTTGGTCCATCGTACTAACATCCGCCCACTCACATAGCTAGGCTGTTCGTGGCCGGACTTTCAGTCCTTTGATCTCTTACAACTATAGGTTGTTGTCCGCCAATCAGGTTTCAGCTTACTTATCTTGATAGGCGAGACTTCACGCGGCGACCTAATTTACAATCACAGCAACAAAAACGGTGGTGATACTGTTGAAATGTAGAAATATTTGCAAAAGTTTGCAATCGTTTTGCTCTAAACGAGTTATTATCTGAAGAACAGAAAACGGGTAGACTAGTTTCCGGTTTACGCGCACGTCTAAATCTGTATACCGCCTTATTTCTTATCGAGCAATTTCATTGGCGGAAGTTGACTGACCTCAACTCATTAATATTTATGAAGTTTCGCGAACTTAGCGCAGACATTAAAAGCGTGCGAGCACGGTACTCGATACGGGAGGGGAGTGGGAGGGCGAGTGTCGTGCAATAGGACGAAGGTTTTAGCCCGATTCGTAATAAAAGTGTTAAACAATTTATTTTCAATCCTTCTGCTATAAATGCAGACTTTTACTGGATATACGTCTGCTTATGTGGACTGTGGTTATGCCGGTATATGACTAGCTGCATCTAATCTATACATACCTGCCATCACAGCGACCAATATGGCGGAAACCACGAAAAGCCTCAACATGACTGATGTACGGGCACAGAGCAAGCGAATATTTCTCTAACAGATACAGCCGGCTTTTATTGGGCGATCAAGGCACAGGCGTATCTGTGTTCGTGTCAAACTGACTTCAAATAAGAAATAGATCTGTGCCCTAATGACTTTGTCGAGACTTTGTTGGTAGAAACGCGAATTCCGGTTCTGATGAATGACTTGACTGATTGTTATTCATAGATCAGACCATACACATCGGTTTCTAGTCCAGTGAATCTGAGAAATGACCAGAGAAAATTGCAACCAAATTTGTCTCAGTATATATATATATATATATATATATATATATATATATATATATATATATAATATATATATATATATATATATATATAAATCGAGCCAATTCTGACGGTGGGAAATACATAATTTTTATTTTAATATCCGGCACTCTATTGGGCTGAGCATATCACTGATTTAATGAATGCGTACATTGCCCCCCCCCCCCCCCCCCCTTCCCCACCCACCCCACCCCACACCTGCCACTTTATAATTTAAAACGATTATTTTTTCATTATTCCTTCCTATTCATAAAATCGTGATGGCGTCATAAATAGGTCGCCATTTTAGAGAGGGCTAAATATCCCTACCGCGCAAAAATGCCTACGCATGCATTGTGACCATGACCACAATTTAATAGGAATTAAGCCATTCGTATCTCGCAAGATCTCCTTCGATACGAGATCGAGAAAAGTATCTCGTACGTACTGAGTAGCCACTGGCGTAGTGATTTCCACCAGAATATGGTGGTAGAGAGAATTGAAACTTAAAAGGACACAAGCGCTAGTCTCGTCATACCAGACAATATTAATTCACGTAAAACGAGATGATATAAAGCCTATAGTAGTCTGTATGACAAGTAGTTAACAGAAAAATAGTCCTTCTGAATTCTCCGTAAAATTCAAATCTGTCGCACATCTGTCGCGCACAAAATGAGGTCAAGAATTTGCTGACGTTGCGTGAATGTTGATATCACATGAACCACTGGATGGATCGAGTAGATT
The DNA here is from genome assembly GCA_034401795.1 of Chaetoderma sp. LZ-2023a. Taxonomy (NCBI): domain Eukaryota; kingdom Metazoa; phylum Mollusca; class Caudofoveata; order Chaetodermatida; family Chaetodermatidae; genus Chaetoderma; species Chaetoderma sp. LZ-2023a. The sequence continues at coordinate 66,875,117 of CM067366.1, read as the reverse complement.
TTAATGTCTGTATCAAGCTAGCGATACAGAGGTAAAAATAGTACCAAAATCAACACGACCCACAGTGTTGCTTTTACTGTCCGCTACAGACATAGACTGGGTCCCGATCTGTCTGGTCTACGAAGTGGAGTCTGTGTAACACTCTAGTCGTTGTGATGACGTACTAAGATGACCGGTCAATACATTAGAGGTGTATTCTCGAAGAAGCCACACGTCTATTTTTTAGGTTGGCATTAAGCTTCTAACGCAGCACATACACCATCTATAATCGTAACAAGTCTCTGTGACACAATTAAAATCATAAACAGATGACTATTAGGCTACGCGAAGCGTAATCAAATCACGTCCTCGGGGATTAGACGCATATGCCTACACAAGGATTTGAGCGCACCCTCGTGATCAGCAAAATGGATACACTGTGATTAAGCAGGCAATTGTTCACACATCATGCTGATAAAAATCTAAAAAAGACATTCTTTCTTTTATATACATCTACTTTCCATATACTCTATTGAGCGAGCAAATTATTCCCAAGTAATTTCATACTATTTCCCTTCAGATGCCATTTACGTATACACTGACTAGGGGCCTGTTTCCGCGGCTGACCGAGGCAGTGAATTTGATGATTTGGTTTAAACCACGAACCAGGAACCACTGACCACGAACCAGAAACGCCAAAACGGAATTTATGCAAATTGGCGATGTTTTCCGACTGTAATTTCGTGGCAATGTTCTGAACACACAAGCATTCTAAATCGCGTTAACTTTAGCAATTAATTTGATCGTAATTCGATTTAGACTTTAATTTCAGTCTATAAAACCCGCAGACGACCCCATATACTAAAATGTTAACGAGATGTCACCATTCAAATAAGTTGCTAAATTTAGCTGGGCGGCGCCACCTTGAAATTTACGAACCCGTAACCATTGGCAACAACGAACCGAGATCAAAACTCGGTCACTGGTTCGACGAATCAAGTCAGTAAATCTTCAACTTCCTGAACGCCAAAATACACGAACCACCATTCAAAAATGACTAAATTGTCCTCCGGTAATATGAAGAGAAATTAAACAAACGCAAATTTACATATTTTTATTACAAATAAAATTGTATTGGCTATTATAATCTGACATTTATTCGACTATCTAAAAGGTTTAGTAATAAAAACATATTATTTTGGAGAGTATACATACGGGGAGAAAGTACTGAACTCTAAAATGCTGCTTTTGACAAGATCATGATCAATCTAGCCAGTATATATATATATATATATATATATATATATATATATATATATATATATATATATATATATATATATATATATATATATATATATATATATATATATATATATATATATATATATATATATATATATAAATATATATATATATATATAAATATATATATATATATATATATATATATATATATATATATATATATATATATATATATATATATATATATATATATATATATATATATATATATATATATATATATATATATATATATATATATATATATATATATATAATATCTATGCATTTACCACGACACGACGATTTGAGTTACTGTATGCCTACCAATATGAGAGATTAATGAAAATCGCTAGAATTGTCATGAGTTCGGAACCTAAGTCACACAAATCCTCATTTAAAACGACGCCCTCGTACATATCTTTCAATCAAATGAAAGCTTCAATCTATTAGCCGTCAATTAGTCGCCTTAAAACGCACTTTAAAAGAGCAAAAGACAGAATAGGATAATTAAACGTAAGGCCTGGTTGTATGCTTCTGCGCTCTTGCGTGCGTGCGTATGCATGTGCTCCAGGGCGTGCGTGCAGGGACGAACTTTAGACCAATGTGTCTGAAATTCTTACCCATGGCCTTCGGAACTATCGCTAGGATCTCAAGAAAACTAGAGTCATGTTTCAAGGGTAGCGCCACTGGGGGCCGCTAGAGTCGGAGGGCTGTTTGATTTGGTCACATCAGTCTTATAAGTGGGTCATCTATACATGTAACTGGAAGCTATAGAGTGGTCCAAAAATTAAGACAAAATGGTGTCACATTTTTGGGTCCCCTGGATATGTGTGGCCCTGTGTAAGTGCACGTGCTGCATGTGCGTACATGCGAGTGTGTCTGTCCGTTGATCGGTTTGTCAGTAGGTCAGTCTGCCTTACAGTCGACTGGCCAGCCAGCTAGGCAGCCTAAGCCAGCGAGTGGAATGAATGTTATTCTCCATTGTATAGACCCACACGCACACACACAAATCCTCCGAAACCCGATATATTTGCTACAAAATGGCCCAGATTCATAATTTTAATGCCTATGTCTATATTTTCTGCATTAAGGAATGCATTGGAAACATTTATAATAAGCCTCAGGTAACAGAAATACTATTTTGGCAGATGATTTCTGATTTAAAATGTAATTTCCTGACATCATCTTCAAATTTTGCACATTTGGTGATACTGTTGGCATGTTGAGATTTTCCTTAGCATCTAACACAGTTATTTATACCACTATTCGTTTTCAAAAAATGATCCGGGTATGTTGTCAACGTTAGAACATCGTCAGCATCTTCCTCCTCTTCAAGAATTGAGTCGTCGTCGTTTCCAAACACTATAATGCATTGGCAAAGCTCTGTGCATGGTATAAGTCTTTGGATTTGAATGAACATCGATAGGAGGAACAATTTGATTTACATTGACCCATAACCATCTCAATGATAGTCTTTGGAGACGACGAAACATTTATTGTTCTTGCCTTGTAGTATCCATTCCGTATCCATTCTGTAGAGGACCCAAGAACTCCTGCAGTGATATGCCTGCATGCCCACACACATTAGTCTGAACATATACTCTAAGGATGTGCCACTTCAATGTACCAATAGTAGATGGTAAACTTTTGCTATCAGCAAGCTGCTTACAGAATGAATACCACAGTAATTCCAGGATGCTGATAGCCACAGGACAGTATGCAACACACACACACACACACACACACACACACACACACACACACACACACACACACACACACACACCACACACCACACACACACACACACACACACACACACACACACACACACACTTTGCCAGGATGGATAGAAGTTCGTCTGTCACCCCAGTCTCTCTCGACAAGTTCTTCGGCGCTTTGATGACACCACTATCTGCTTTTAAGAAGAGCTTTAACCTTGTTGATTTACCCATTGTAGAGAACTTATCAGTATTGTCTGCTCCAGAAATGGCATGAAACGCGGGCAATGCCATCGCTTTCTCCTTGCCTAGAGTTTTCCAATTAGGTCATCTCTCAGTAATACCATAAATCATTGAGATAGACGTCTCCTTAGATAGACTGTCATAATATGCTATTGTAAGCACTAAGACACCAGTATCCGGAGAAAAAAAATCATCAACTCTGCTGTATCGAGATTTCGCTGCAGCACATAAGGCATGATAGATCATTAATGTAGTAGCTTACTCGTGATTGTTGTTCTCAAACTGTAGACTTCGATTACTTATAGTGTGGCCTGACGCTGATGCTGTGGCGAACTTAGACGAGGCTATGTTGTACTCAATAGTTTTCTCTTCCATATATTACTTGGTCATGATACAAAAAAATCTAGTCATGGGGATATGCTTAATACTAGGATCATCTAATTAGAACATTCCCATTTTGTCGTCTCTCTACTGTTGTGTTTTTCAGGGAATCCGCATAATATGTATCAAAGACAAGTATGATGATTTCATCATATCCTTCTGTCACACTCATTAATCTATCATTAAAACATTTGCTGGGGTCATTGACTGTCACAATAGTTGATGGTTTCTTGGTCAGCTTCTGGACAATAACCATTCCATCGACAACTGCAATTCTCCTAATAGCTTCAATGTTTGCCAATTAACAGGCATCTGCTGTAGCTAGTAACTGCGAATCTTCCGTGTCCTTGGTTACTGATATGCCAGCCAGGAGCTTGATTACATTCGCACTGTAACACAGAACCACATAGAGCAAACAGCGCCCTTGGTGTAAAAGTAAATTCATAGGTGCCACAGGTGCCGATCGAATATTTCAGATCTATGTCTCGAGTCGACTTTGCAAGAATCATTAGGCTCGCATATAGGTTTCTTGTTTCCTTCAGATCAACAGTCTTATTACGAATACTTACTGTGGCTTTTTTGTTTCCAGATGTATACATCCTGGTCTTCTCTTGTTTCACTGGTGCCCATATGCTTACCCATGTTACTCCTCCAATAATGCACTCATCCACATATTCTTCATATCATTTTTGACCTCTTTCGTCTACATCGATGATTTATGGGACACCCTCTTGTGGTACATAAGCCATGGAGATAATGTTGCAGATCGTATCAACTTCAATAGCAAAATGATTAGTATTTACCATGTGCCCATATGGTAGCCTTTATCTTGTTGATTGTGCTGTGTTCCTATTTAACAACACTTGCCCCAGGGCTACGGTGATCTTTGGCGTTGTATTCGTGCACATAAAATTGGCACTTGAACTCTCAAGACAACTGTGTCAATTCTCGAGCAGTCAGGAAAGATCGCTGTCTAGCATTTGCATTGTTAGATATTCCTACTAGTCCTGAGTGAACTTTCATCATTTTGTTAAGATGCTTTCGTGCGCAGTCCGCACCAATTGAAATGAATGGAATGCCACTCTTCGTCACTGATATGCTTTCTGTTTCAAATTCTCGTCAGGTTTTTTGATGATTTTGCTTGAGTGCATACATATCTGCTACGTATCTTGGACAAAGTCTCTTGTACTTGATTATTGTGTCTCCATGTTCTTGCTTATTACTCAACACCTTGGTTTGTATTTTACTATATTTATTAACTACTAATTATGCTACAAACTGGTTTAATATTAAAACTAGATTGACTAGACACGAATTCAGTATATGTATGTCCACACAGGTTGCTGCCTTGTCGGCTCTCAACTGATGATGCTCTTGCATTTGCGGGTGTTTCCGTAAAGCATTGGAACTATATGGAACTCTTGAAAATCACATTCCCTTCATTCTTTCAGTTTTAATGTTTACAATTGACACAATTACAGCTGTTAAAGGAAAGGCACTAATTTGTATATAGATATAAGTAATTAGGATAAATGATATTAGGTATTAAAACATTTAAAACACCTTTGATATTCACACGGAAATGGCATGAATATGAAACACATATCCACAGGAGGGAACCAATGTAATCCGTGCCAGTGGACTTTTATAAGACACGTATATAAAGCACGTTTGATGCCTGTTCACATAGAAGAGATGTGGTCACTAAGACACATGATCGTTCTGACGTGTACCCACTAAGACATTGACACTAAGACGGTTGATCATGAAGATCTTGTAATTAAGATGATTGATCACGAAGATATTGTCACTAAGGCGATTGTTCACGAAGATATTGTCCATAAGAGGATTGATTGCAGCGTGGACCGACCGGATGGGTACTAGCCGTCCCAGCAAAGCTGGGTATGGAACAGCCACTCTGGATTCGCCCCCAGCACGCCCTCCTGGTTAGGATAGTGTGCGTACATAGGCCCTATGAGAGAGGTTTTCGTTAAAAGTCCGCTAAAACGTGTGGTGCGCATGCGCGGGCGTCAGAGCTTCCCTGACAACACGTCACGGAATTGGAAGCGAGTGTATGCCCATAGTGTACAGAGTTGGCACTCGTAAAAACATTTAATTATTCCGTTCTCGTTGTTCTTGGTACCGATCAGGACCAGAATAACACGAGATTTATAGAACTGTTTACTATTTTAAAATCGGCCTGGAAATGGCTGAGTTATCCGCGAAGATCCGCTTAAATTATCTTCAAAATATTGCTTTTGACGTAATCGCGTGTATGCATAAATCGATCTAGAATGTTCTGTGCACGTGATAAATAAGTCACTGATCTAGCTGCATGTTGATTGGCTACTGCTCGGCCTCTGATTGGCTGAGGCATCAGCCTCTGACGTCACGAGTAGTATAAAAGGGGTGAAAAATCGAGAATCAGGAGAATCATCAGCGTGGAAGCTGACCCGTCTGGAGGGCTGGCTGGAAGTGCGGGACACCGACGGAAGATACAGCAATCGTAGTCCAAAGCACGCAATCACCTACAACTTCCGAGGATTAAAACGGAATATGGCAGAAAAAGCTTCAAATACCCTGCAGCGCAACTGTGGAATTCTCTGCCTGAAACGATTACTCAGTCTTCTACTCTGCTGACATTCAAATCAAATATACATGAATATATTACTAAATTATAGTGATATATGGGCAATGTGATTTCAACTTTTTACTTGTGTTCTAATATTGCATATTTTGTTTATTTCTAAATAGCTATGTATGTGTGTGTGTATGTGTGAATGAATGTGTACGACCTTGCGCGTATGTATGCGTGAACGGTGATTCGAACATCGACATTCGACGAGGTAATTATTCTGCAATACTGTTTTAGTAATATCTATCGAAAATGAACAAATATGTTAATTATCTAATTTAACAGTCATTTTACTTGTGTTATAATATTGTATATTTTGTATATTTGTAAATAGTTATATATTTATATGCGTGCGTGCGTGCGTGCGTGCGTGCGTGCGTGCGTGCGTGAGTGCGTGCGTGCGTGCGTGCGTGCGTGCGTGCGTGCGTGCGTGCGTGCGTGCGTGCGTGTGTGTGAGGGCCTCGGGAAGATCAGTTTACTGACGATGTATACCCTCCTTAAATAAAGATTATTATTATACAGAACATCACCGCGGTTCCAAGCGGCTTTCAGCCCACCCACACTGAATAGCGGTTCTCAGACTTTCCGCGCTACGGGAATTTTGGATGCTCCCAGACAGCCATCTGGGAACAAAATAATTAAAGTTATGGTTCCTGCTTCCGAACCTTTCTCGCCGGACCTGCCAAACATGCTGAAAAGTGGACTTCAATTTCCGCACTGCATGTCATGTGTGTTTAATTAACTCTTTGACCCACAGTCTGGTGGACTTTGCTAGGTGCGCTGCAAGAGCTATGCGACGCATCCCGCACCGTGTGCCAGTTTATGTAACTGCTTAAAGGGATATTCCACTGGGGGATTTTATGCATCTGGCGTAAAGTACTATTTCTCCGCATTAATTTGTGACCAAGAGCACAATTTTATGCCAACAAATAAAAAAGATATCCTCAATTTAAATTGCAAAAGTAAACAGTAGATAGAGGCGCCATTTTGGACAAACGGCTGACGTCACCGACACGCCTCTCTGCCCGATCGAGGATAGCCATAACCAGGGGTGGTAAATCTTGCATCTCGTGGATAATTAGATTACTTCCTACATACGCATGTATAATGTAATATGCCGCCAGTTGTCGTAGATCTATATTGCCTTCATCCATGGACTTGGATAAGATAGTTATCAGTGGATATGGCGGTCTTCGCATATGACTATAATAATCGTAAATAATAATGATAATGTACAATTGTGACTCTGCTTACTATAAGATGTACTATTTGTTTTCCCCATATGTCATGTATGTATGACCTGGGTGTAACAAAATTCAGTTTAGTTCAGTTCAGCCTAAACAACTGACACTTTGCCACAGTGTTTGGAGGAAATTAAAGTTCAATTAGTGTCCCGATGATCGCGTCAGTCATTGTGGTGCTAAATTGTCAAAAATTGTCTTCTTATGGGCAATTTCTTTTTTTTAAACATTGAAGGGTTAAGCCAGGAGCATGTTTGCAATTAACCAGCTACAACAAATTCTTCAAAAATATGTTAGTTGAATAAATGTTGAAAGTAATTTCTCTGAAAGCTGTTGCTATTGCAACTTCTGCTTCCAGTCAAATTCCAGTTTCAAAATATTCAACAGGCAGTAAATAATAGTCAACATTTTAAAATTTGGGATCAATTAGTCAACTCTTTCAAGAACAGAAAAGCAGAAAGCTTAAAATTTACCCTGCATAGGCCTATTGTGTGAAACTAATTAGTTTGGAAGCTACTGCAACATAATTCCAGGCAAATTTAATTCAAAGTATTCAACACTCTGCATCGTTATTATAAAATTGGGAGTAAACTTTATAAATGATTAATAACGCTGGATTTCAATAGTGTGAAAGCACTAAATTACTAATTATGTCTAGCGTACACTTGCCATTATTTACTAGCCGTCACCTACTATCGTCTATGAAGTAAGCCGCTAAGCGATTGCCTATAATTGACCGACCGGACAACCAGCGACATCGTTTCATTTTGGTTTGCAAATCCCATTTTACAATTGATGCAAGCAAATACTGACGTTAATTGTCGAGCTTGATTCTGTTATATTAAAATTAACTACCGTGCCTTTTGTTTTGAAATGCATGACACATTATTTTAGAATTATACAGACTATATGTTCTAATCTTGTGTCTTCCAAATTTAAATGTGGAAGATATCCATCCAGTGCCGATGTTATGAAGCCGTCTTTCAGTTAGCCCCTTTTTATGCGGATGCTTCTGCTGATCTTTCCATGATAGTTTCTATTACTGCAAGCCCATGCTTGACATGCGGGCATGTTGCGATTTAACCATCTCATGCCAGTACTGGCCTCTGCAATCGTCAAGTTGAGGACGCGGGTCAAGAGAAGGCTATTTTTGAGAATTTACAACTAAAACGACTGTCTCAGTAAGAGAACCAGCCATTCCAGTGGCCAATTTTCAAAAATAGTTTTCGCTTGGCCTGCAAATGGACATTCAATAAGGAAATATTCTGATTTTCCTGACATAATTTCGTCATTAAAGGGTTAGTTAATATTCGGCCTTCGTAACGCGAAGTAAACAGGTAAATCTAAAAGCGCTGGCGATATTTTGCTGGTGTGTCGTTGACGTCATAATCTCCCGTTTCTCGCTCTCGTTGCGAGAAAATGGATGCGCCCGAGCAGTCACGTTTTCGAGCGTTTTGGGCATATTCATTTTATTATTTCTCGGCAATGGAAAAGTGTATTTTATATTTTTTTGCGGCACCTATTTCGGATTATTGTATATTTTTAGTTGACTTATTCCCGATTTTCACTGGAATTTCCCTTTAACATTATATACAGCCCTCTCTGTAACGGGCACACTTCAACTTTATTACCTCCGTCGCCGGACGGATAACTCTCACTTCCATATAAATTGTATACTAGCTAAAGAGACTATCTAATAGACATTTCTTCACTGCTCTGTTTCACTGTCCTGAGGGTGTATCGTGTCTAACCTGTCTGGAGGAGTCAGCTTGCGGAGACCTGCTTGTGGAAATCATCTGCGTAAATCTGCCTGCGGAAATCTTTCCAGCTTCAGAGAACGTGTCGACTCGTGCTATGAATATGTTAGCGCCTCAATTTCAGTAACATAGTAGCCTGTTCCATACCAATGACTATTAGGTTCTCAAGTAGCTATACTATTATACATTTAATTATCACGTCCGTATGTGGTACTGATGACTAATAGGTACCTTCTCCGGTCTTATGATCGCAATTTATAATTTCTGTCTTACTGTGTATATTATACTTGTTTACTGTAGGTGCTTTCAACTAGCCACACCATTTAAGTTCACCAATCTGTGATATTTAGTTAAATCATGTAATTACATTCTGCTTATTGCATAGGTTAGTTGTATATCGCAGTTAGCCATTCAGTTAATATTTTTTGTTTAATTGTAGAAAACTTTGGACCGCAGTACGCTAGGAAATATTATACAGCAACAGATATATCTGCATCACTTTATTCCCGCCATCATCAATTTTACACTGAGGTCGCTGACCGTGCTCCAATTGTTTGAGCCCGGCATGTTACCGACTAAACCTTACTATTCAGCTCGATAGGATAGGTTAAAGTGGTTAGGAACAATTTCTTCATTTGGAGACATATAGTGTACACCTCTTTTCCGGTTGTTGTGGTAATGTAGCCCCGCACTCCAGCAAGGTTGTGTAAAATTGGCCAGTTACCTATAGGGCCTCATATATATTAAGTTATTGTCTCTTTTCACGATCCACCAGCCGCATAGCTTATTAATTGATTGGACTCTCCATCAGCACGTTGGTCGGATCCGACCATGGGAAACTATTGGAGGTTTCCGAGCGGTGATGGTTAAGGTGTTGATTCACATACATCGCCCCCGTATCTTCGGATACTTGTTAGCTAATGAAGGAAACACTGCGAAAACATATAGGTAGAAATATGAGTTACTTAGTTTATTTACTGGCCCGCAGTGCATATCTGGGCATATTGGAACTAAATCCTAACGTCAGGTTAAAATGTTAGCTCCGTAGCACACGGTGATGAACGAGATGCGGATCTCCATCCAATTCATTGCAGTGTCTGCAGGAAGCGTTGATGCTCATCACACTCTCACGGGAAGGATGCTCGTGGTGAATATCCGTCTCTTCACACCCACCATAAAGACATGTCAGGATTCAAATTTGCTTATGTGAAATCTAAAGTTAGGTAGTAATCCCTGGCACTTGTGGCCAAAGCTTGTTTTCGTTACTAACACCTAAAGTGTAGGTTAGGATGTAGCAGAAGGCCCGCATAAACAAAGCGGCAACTATCAATGCAGAAACTTTGGAACTACATAAGACCTGGGAACTCTTCTGAAATCGTTCATGTAAACCAGCGTGCAACACCTTAACAGTAGCTTCACTAGGATTTTCAACATTTAGCATTTTCTGTTGAACAAAAGAGTGGGCCTTTTTGCCAGTTATTTCCCTCCGCTTCAGCGTTGAAGGCATTTTCCGGCGATGGAGGCCCGCGTGAGGCACTTGCCTCTTGCAACAACAATATTTTCTTTGTGTGTGTTAGGGATATATTAGCTTATATTAAGCTACCTAGTGGCTTCGTTGCAGATGCTTCTCTTGCGGGGATACCTCTGCGGATTCAAAAACCTGTGTGGTACCTCTGTCGTCACCACGTGGAAAGGACACCAGATAGCTCTATGTTGTGTATTATTGTGCTCATTTACTGTCAAACGAATTATCCTGTTTGTATAGTATATTAATATTTCTACTGTTTTAATTACAAATTGTTACATATCTTTAAATTAGTATGGATAGACACACCAGTGACACAAATAGTTGGGATGTCACTGTGAGATTCAATCTTGCCGGCAATGGTCACACGGCCCCACTGGAACATCAGTGTTCCACTGGCTCTAGAAGTCGGTCTTTGTATTTCTCAGAGAGACGTCATACGGGATCCACAACCCAGAGATCCGCAGCTAACCAGCAATCCCGGTCATCGTGCACTTGTGGTGCGATGGGCGGAGACGTCATGGCGGACCAGTACATACCCCTGCAAGCTACAAGTGGCGCCCGATGTGGGGCTCGAATGAGAAGTGAACACACGCCAACACTCAACACCCACGAGTTTCAGTCTCCTTCAACAGACAGTCAGCTCTCCTTAGATCCGGAAGTAGCATCATATGATGGAAGAACTGCTCACGTGCTCACCAACAATGTCGCTAATTTCCCTGGTGCGGAACGACCAGCACCGCCTCAACACGAGTTCTCACCAATCAGCGAGGGGACCTTCCGTGATGCCTCGTGGGTGGGAACTCAATACATCACTTTATCTGATCTCCGCGATAGGCTACCAACATCTATGCCGGATCACGGACGACCACGTCAAAGACCCCCACAGGGGCAAGCACAACCTTCACGACCATTATGTTCGCCAACGTCATCAATAGGTGACAAGTGGCCGGATGCTCATGTACCATATCCCGTATCTCCCCCTTTTTGTGTGTCTTCACCATACTACCCTCTAGTACTGCATTACGAACCAGAGGAAACAGCAACACCATTTCAGCAATACATCAGAAGACGTCTACATCACACACATCTTCTGCATCAGTCACCTGCACTGGCTCCGTACGAGGAATATCAGTCACAGCGTCAGGAACGTCCACGTCTTCTACATAGCATGCCTCCACCCATCTATAGACCTACACCTGTCTATGGACCCGCATCAGGGCGGTATTCGGCAGAACCAATGTATCATGCATCACATCATCGATGAGAATCACCTTCGCAGACGTGACAGCATCGACAGGGACATCGACGGGAAACACCACCACCACCACCACTTACACGCCGATCAGCATCCACATTCTCATCAGTTTCGCCAGCACTACCACCAGGTTTCGCGCCAATCACTCCTCCACGAGGACATGGCTGGATCATTCTCCACCCGAATTTAGCGGGGAGACTGATTGGGCCAATTACAAAGTGCAATTCGAAATAATAAGTAGGACAAACTGGTGGAGCAATCGTCAGATGGGAGAGTACTTAGCCGCAAAGCTGTCCGGAAAAGCTCTGCAAGTTCTGGCAGACTTAGTAACAGCCTACACCCCATCATACACCGAACTGGAGAATGTGTTGTCGGAAAGATTCTGCAACACAGCCCTCAGAGAAACGAGTCAACTTCAATTTAAAAATCTACATTGACGCGCGGAGGAAACATTACCGGAGTTATCAAGCCGCATCCATCGGTTAGTTATCCACGCATACCCAAGCACAAATCTCGATGGCGTTATACACGTACATCTCGACACGTTCATTGATGTGTTGAGCAGAGAGCCTACATTAAAAGAAAGATGATTTCTCACAGAGCACGGCAGCCTACAACAGCTTACAGCCACCACAGTTCAAATCGAGAATTTCTTGGAATGGAAAAAGAATAATCACCACAAACTACACCCAATCAACGAGGTAAATAATGTTAACGTCGCCACTACCACCGAATCAAACACCACCGCCACCAACACATCAGCAAACGAATAACACGTGCAGCAAGAACAAAGCAGTCAGAATCATGCGTCTAGAGGAAGAGGGCGTGGCCAATCCCATCGTGGGGGCACAAAACAGATCTCCACACACACGAATCTTGTGACGACACTCAGCACCACTGTTGCACCACAGTCCACCACTAGACCGCAACCCACCACAGCTTCAGCTCCGCCACCAAACATGTGCTTTGGATGTGGTCAGCCGGGCCACTGGAAGGACCGATGCCCAAGCTGGCCTCCGTCTACAACTCCAAACGCTGACCGACGTATCCCGCAGCCTAAGAATCCATCAAACTAGCATGGGCACTGATTACAGAGTGGCTTCAGTGCCCAATCCTACAATCCGGCTCAACTGCAGCCTTTGAACCACAATGTCAGGCGGCACTTTCTAATCCTCATTACATTCCTACTACACCATGCACTCACCAGCCCCTTGGCTTCTTCTATGTTGGTGCCTACGATGCACACAGCATCTGCAGTACTGCCATCTCCCCCCTGTGGAAAATGTGCCCTGCACTTTCCGTGTCTACACAACCTTCTTTCCTATGTAAAACGGCAGTGTTAGGTTGTAGCACCTCCACTGAAACATCGTTTCTGCAAGCACCACGTCCCACCGCCAAGGCACTTAACACCCGGTGTCCTTTGGTGGTATGCAACTCACAACCTCTTACAGCCTCATCAACAATGCCCTACAACAGTAGTGATTCAGGAGGAAGTGCTCATTCAGCATGATGGATCCGCAAGAAGAAACATCACACTAGGAATGGAAAAATAACACGCTGTCATTGTTTCTTCTGCACATCAACTAAACATCCCATGATGCATTGTAAAAAGTGGCTCGCGCAGGTAGCCCTCACCCGCGAACGTGAGAATCCTATCCGCACTGCAGTGTACACCAACTCAGCTTACACAGAATTCACAACAATGCCACCACCATTGCTACCCGCGACTCCATCATCGCCTAAGCAATCGCAGCAGCAGCAGCCACGACAGGTTGACCCTTTTCCACACTCATCCACCAATCACACTCATGGAAGCTATCCAGAAACAAGCTGACTATGTACAGAATGATACCACACCGCCTTCACTTCCGCAAATGGTATCAGTGGAGACTCTTCTGCAGGCTCACCACAAGGTGATATATAAGTGTGCCTCTCTGTTTAGCGGAATTTCCACCAGTGCCACTGTGGACACTGAAGCTTCCATCACCGTTTTAACAAGCGCTTGTATGAGAGCATCCCACCTCATAAGAAGCCACCCTTTAAGCCTACAAACATATTTCTGCAAACAGCTACGGGAACTGATGTTCTCATGGCTGGCATAGTAAACCTCGTAATACAGATAGAGGAGATGCAATTCATTCAGCAAGTTCTTATCACCTCTATTCAAAACGATGCCCTGCTTAGTTCTGATTTTCTCAGTGCCAGCGAAGCCATCATACACTGCAGACAACATACACGGCCGACGGATATCCCTTGGACCGGAATCATCACTATATGATACGTGTGCAGTAACACTAGCCACAGCCACCACAGTTGAACCGGGTCAAGAGAGGATCTTGTGGGCCACTGCACCACAATTAGGAGACAACACTCACACAGCCATGCTGGAACCCGACCCTGAATACATGATCGCCTCACAATGCGCCAGTCCCCACATAATCGTGGACACCACCAACAAGCATCATATACCATTCAGGGTATTCAATGGCACTGAGGACCCAATAACACTTGAACCAGGAGTCCGTTGTGGCCATTTGGTGGATGTGATATCACTGGAAACTGCCCACCCGCAATCACACGAGCAACAACTTCTGATGATTTGCCCGAACACTTACATGACCTATATTTGCATGCCACAGTTGGATTGATGCAATCCCAAAAAGAACAAGTACGAAAATTACTTCATAAATATCGTGATAGTTTCTTGGCAGGAGACATGGACCTCAGAGAAACACATCTTGTACGACACTCCATCAACACTGCAAACCACAGACCCATTCGACAGCCCATTCGACGTCTCCCTATCCATAAGGAAGCAGAGGCACACCAACAGGTAGAGGACATGTTGTGGACCGGAATGATTAAGTCATCAGCATCCCCTTGGGCCAGTCCCATAGTACTAGCAGGCAAAAAGGACTGATCTTTGCGGTTTTGTGTAGACTACTGCCTCCTTAATGATTTTAGCGCAGAAAGATCAGGCCTTAGATTCCTTGTCTGGAGCTAAGTGGTTTTGTACCATTGATTTAGATAGTGGGTAATGGCAGCTGGCCATGGATGAGGTTGACATGGAGAAGACCACATTCGTTTGCAGGGATGGTATTTTCCAGTTCCGCAAGATGCCATACGGCTTGTGCAGCACTCCTGGAACATTCGAGCGTCTCATTGAGCAGGTATTAACCACCCTGCAATGGGAAATCTGTCTGTGCTACATTGACGACGTAATCGTCTTTGGTCCATCGTTTGGGCAAACCCTCTTTAATTTGGACACCGTGCTATCATGATTCCGCACGGCCAACCTTAAACTCAAACCTTGGAAATGTCATCTTTTCAGACAGAGCATCGAGTTCCTGGGACACGTCATATCCGGTGATAGAGAGGCTACACAACCATCATAAACAAAAGCAGTGGCAGAGTGGCAGACCCCCGCATCTGTCACGGAAACTCGGAGCTTCCTTGGTCTTTGTCAGTACTATCGCCGATACATCCATCATTTCAGCAAGGCTGCATCATCCCTATTCAAGATCACCTAAAAGGATCGACCATTCGAGTGGACGAGTGCGTGTGAAGGTTCCTTCAGGGCATTGAAGGACCTCTTGATGACCACTCCTAGTCTCGCTCATCCTAACCCTAACCTCGATTTCATCCTGGACACTGATGCATCAGCTTATGCTATTGGTGCAGTTCTATCTCAGGTCACGGAAGATGGGATGGAGCAGGTACTGGGTTATGGTTCGCATACTCTAAACAAAATGGAGAAACATTATGCGACCACTAAGCGATAATTACTGGCTGCTGTCTACTTTGTCAAGTATTACAAACACTTTCTGTACGGCCGCCCATTTACTCTCTGTACAGATCATGCTTCACTACGCTGGTTCAGAAACCTAAAAAATCCGGAAGGCCAGGTAGTGAGGTGGCAGGAATCCCTGCAGGATTTTAACTTTAATGTGGTTCATAGACCCGGCAAACTGCATGGAAATGCCGATGCCTCGAGCAGAATCGGGCTTGAGGATGAACCCGAGGTGGCCACCACCATGACACATACTACACAGCCATCTCCGCAGTTCCCCGAATATTGGTGCGCAGAGTGGAACATGACGATGGTCGCTCACCAAAAAGCAACAGACGCACAAACATGAAATATATATGTGTGGATCCAGGAGGGTGTACGTCCTCCTCGGGAATCTGTTACACCACTATCCACAACAGCAAAATACTACTACCAGCGGTTTGAGGAATGCCACATACTACTCTACATTCTCTACATAAACAACCGCTTGGTGATTCCCGAATGTTATCGAAACAAAATTATGCAACAACTACATGATAATGCGGGTCATCTAGCTGTCGAGCGGACATTAACCCAGATAAAACATAGATTCCACTGGATCGGGATACACAATAGTGTAAAGGCATGGGTCGCCAAATGTGTCACATGTCAAAGATAAGATAAGCAAAGATAAGATTGTCCAGATAAGCTGACCTGTTCGCATTCCACACCTCTGCAAATTAAGATCGTTGGTGCACCGTGGCAGCGAGTGGCTATTGATGTGCTCAGACCCTTGAATACGACAGATGAAGGAAACAAGTACATCCTCGTATTGCAAGATTATTTTATGAAGTGGGTGGAAGCATTTTCTTTGCCGGACCATGAGGCATCCACAATAGCGGAGGTCTTGGCAAGCAATGTGTTCTGCCGGTTCGGAATGCCCTATGAACTACACTCCGATCAAGGAAGTAATTTTCATAGCTGGCTGATCTCCGAGCTCTGCAAATTGTTTCATATCATCAAAACAAGGACAACCCTGTATCATACCCGCAGCGACAGAATGGTGGAAAGATTCAACTGTAAGCTTGCAGAAATGTTGACGAAGGAAACACGTCTTGATTGTAGAGATTGAGATCTACGACTCCCATATGTGCTCATGGCATACCGCACTTCAGTACATTCCAGCACGGTTTATACCACTGCACAGTTAATGTTAGGCCATGAATTAGCCTTACCATTGGATCTGGCAATGCCCAGGATTCTGGGAGAGAAAAATTCACCATCTCTCTACGTAGAGCTCATATGGCAATGGATAGAACAGACCCATGAGCTAGTGAGAGCAACTTTATCCACTGCACACCAGCGTCAGAAAACATGGCACGACCGGCAGGTGCATGGAGACCCGTATGAAGCGGGGAAAATGGTTTGGGTACACGATTCGTGACGTTCTGCAAATGTGCCGAGTAAACTGATTTACCAGTGGAAAGGCCCCTATGTGGTAGTAGGTAAGAAGTTGGACATGACCTACCGTATCTGTGCTTCAGATGGCCTGACCTCAGTCATCCACTTTGATCAACTTTAACCTTGTGTCAGTGACGGCCCAGTTCCAGAGCTTGGGCTGGGCGTTCCATGTGACACCGGTACCCAGACAGATGTCTCTGCAGAAACAGTTAGTCCAGTGCACCGCAGTGCCAGTTCGACCTCTCTCCTAACAAGCCAGGAGTCCAGTGAACAGTCAACTAACGCTGAGGACGATGACGAGATACGTACTCACCCTCTCCCTCCTCAGTGCGGGTCTACTAGATCTGGGAAGTCGTATCTGGAGACTTTCTCGTTTGTGTTGTCCAAGGGGAAGGACGGAAAAGTTGTTCTACCAACCTCTTCCCATTCCCACCCACTTCATGCTATTAGCCCCATTATAGAGTTACCACAATCAGAAGCTTAGGCTGCCCCCGCAGGCTGTGGGCAGGGAGGCAGCCTGTCCAGCAGACTCTCGGTTCGAATATTCCTGGTACTTAAAAACCACAACAGAGTACCAACCATCGTGTAATGGGAGATGACCAATTCTCCACCCAATGGGCAACCATCACCACCGTAGCCTGACCAAGCCCCTCCCACCCACCCCCAACCCCACCCCGCTCCTGAGCAGTCAGAACATCACACCGGACACAGAAATCCAGGAGCACACAGAACACACTTGCCCGCAAGGCTGGATACGTAAATTCATCGTTGTGCGAACATTACATACACATCCGGTTATAGAGAGGATATAACGGAAACATTCAACATCAGCAACAACAAAGAATAGCAATCACCTAACGTTTTAAATTGAAAAGGTTAGAGACACCCTTTTCTGCAACATTCCCTCCCACATAGATGTGAGAAGTTCATCACTTTCCGCAATCCTGACAGACTCGGCATTCACCATCGTGGAAACCTGGATATGCCAAATCCGCAATACGCCAGCATCACACAGCAGCCCGGACTTCCCCACAACAGTACACTACCACCACCAATGCCAGTCAACATTTTCCACAATCACCTTCTTATCCGGTTTACGGAAAAACTGATCATATGGAAAGAAGGAGCAATTCCGCAGCCATCTACGGTACGCACTGTGGGGGATTCTTCCACCACCACCCCCACAACCATCGTACGGAAATAGCTAAAATATTATACATCATTCACACATAATAACAGTCAATATTATTAAGATGCCCGCAGTCTGTCGTCCATCATGAGTAGTATTTTGCTACCGAAAAGTTGAATTCGATAATGGATTGATTCAAGTTACGACAGCACCTTTTTCGTCATCCGTGCTCTAAAGTAACTCTGTCCTGCCCACGGGCTCGGCCATTACAGAGTGAAATACATCATGTCCAATAAAGTTGACAACGCACTTCAGTTACCCGCCTGCCCCAGGGTAATAAAAACGTCACACTTCACAACAGCACAAGAATCATCCGCAGATAAACAGCCACGCATATCAATGAAAATCATCAACACGACAGAAACATGGACACTCAGGTTGATTGTATTCACAACCTCCATACGATGGTATTGTAATTGTAAACTGAGGCACGCATTTTCTGAGCTGTATTATAATAAATTAAGTTTGGTCTAGGTAGGGATGGGACTAGTCCTACCCACAGAGGAGGATGCTTGGCAGTCCACCCACCCGGAAAACACGGCCCAGCTTGGCGGAATTAGTATGCTTAATTTCCCCAAGATATGGGGCTGTTTAAACCAAACAATAATTATAGACAGCTATATTGTCCTAATTTTGATTAAGAACACCATCGTTCTACCGTGTATACAGATCATTAACACACGGGCCGGGGAAGTGGCATCAAAACTTCGACAGTATAATATCATGGAGAATTTCAAATATTCTCTTACCTACATATTCCCGCACAAGATCAACACGGGCTGGAATACACTTATTACAGATAAATCACAGATGCATGTATACGATCATGCACATACAGGGACGCTGTTTCGAGGAACAGAGCTTAAAACATATATTTCTGTCTTTCGCATCAATAACGAATATCCAGCAGCGCCATTACTCTGCCATTGCGAAAATATTGCCTACGTTTCCGATCATCCACGTGCTTTCACAGCAAGAAACCACGTGACTTTCACTTCTATTTCCAATAAATTGGATCAAAGGCTTTAAATACAAGAGCCGCCCAAAATGCGCATCTACCACAGTGAAACCATCTTTGTGAACTATCCTCTTACTGACAATATCTTCGTGGTCATGTAGCTCGCGGAGGTACGTACTGGTCCGCCATGATGTTTGCGCCCATCGCACCACAAGTGCATGATGACCAGGATTGCTGGTTAGCTGTGGATCTTTGGGTTGCAGATCCCATATGACGTCTCTCCGAGAAATACAAAAACAGACTTCTAGAGCCGGTGGAAGACTGATGTTCCACACGGTGTCGTCCCAACTATTTGTGTCACCAGTGTCCCTATGCATACTAATTTAGAGATATGGAACAATTTGTAATTAAAACAGTAGAAATATTAATATACTATACAAACAGGATGATTCGTTTGACAGTAAATGAGCACAATAATACACAACATAGAGCTATCTGGTGTCCTTTCCACATGGTGTCGCCGGAGGTACCACACAGGTTCTTGAATCCGCAGAGGTATCCCCGCAAGAGAAGCACCCGCAACGAAGCCACTAGGTAGCTTAATATAAGCTAATATACCACCAAACACACACAAAGAAAATATTGTTGTTGCAAGAGAAAAGTGCCTCGCGCGGGCCTCCGTCACAGGAAAATGTCTTCAATGTCGAAGCGGAGGAAAAGAGCTGGCAAAAAGTAAGTAACGGTTTTTACAAGTACAATTCGGTACACTATAGGCATGCACTGGCGTCCATTTCCATGACGTGTTGTCAGGGAAGCTCTATGGCATCTGTAGTTGACAGACATGCATCTTTTACATTTGGATACTCCTTGAAGAATTCGTCAATGGCCAGTTCATACAATGCTATGTAGGAGTAGATATGGGCATGGAGAGAACGTGAATAGTGCTTGCATTTCAGGATTTGTGTTGTCGCGGCAGCCATGACAACATGCAGTTCGCCAAGTCTAGGAACAAATTCACTTTGTAAATTGGTGCTAGCATCTACCAGCTGCACTGCTTTCTCGTACAGGGCCATGCCAAATGTAATGACGGCTAGATGCTCTTTACTGACTGCCAACTCCTTCAACTTTTATGCTTGTTTAATTACAGTCATTGGCATTGTTCATTCACGGGCCAGCTCTGGAAGAAGAGGCAATGTGCCGACATTGATTACAGTTCTGCTTGTTCACAGTAGTGAGTTATACCCAGCCCAGGAACTAAGCAGATAACATAACATGCTACAACTAAACCCACTCATCACAAAGTTGCTTTTTGCATTCCAGGCTGATGCTTTGGTTTGACACGTGGCAACATAGCTGTGTGTTGTGGAGTAATGGATAAACTTGTTGCACCACTCATTTTTAAAGGTGAAGCAATGTATTCACTGAGTGCAGAAGCCTTTTTGGAAAGTACCTTTGCCGTCAACTGTGTCCATGGCAAAGTATGTGTTGTCCATAGCCAAGGAAACAAATGCTGCTTACCTGAGAAATGGTGGAAAATACAGATTATAAAACGGTCTCATGTTTTCGACAACTGCATTTGCAATTGATGTTTCTAGAAACATGGTACGACGGTAGGATACACAACAGTACTGTGCATGCAGAAGATTCATAATCTTCTCATTCCTTGTGTCATGGTGCATAGACAAAGCCTGTGCTAGAACCTGAGAATTTTCCCTTGCAATCTAAATTTTTCAGAGTCAGCTTTTGATTTGTATTTCACTTGACTGTCAAATTTAAGACAAAACTTAGGGGTTTGGCAAGATGTAAGCACTGCGTTGTCAACAGGGCACTCTGGTTTGGCGTAACAAACTATCCACAGGTCCGACCATTATCCATCGTATCAGCGTGTACAGATCATTTGGGAGGACATCTATATTGCTAGAAACATGTGAAGAACCCGATTGAGCACCATTCTTAGTGAATGTTGTGATGCGTTTTCGTAGCCGCTGTGCTGCCTTGTAGATAGCCTCCATGCATACCATCACAGCATCGTCACACACAATTGCAGAATGAACCATATCTTCTACACATGCTTCGAGTGAGTACAGAATGGCATATATTCGCCTGTCTTTTTAAAGGATGGATCTTACGTGAGTTAACTCAGAAAGGATTTTGTATTTCAGCCAATTCTTCCTACATGTAGATGAGTGATTTGGCCAGGATTCGTGGTCAAGCATGTTAATATAAGTTATTTCAATGCCAGCCATAGAAAAATATGCAACATTTCTTGTATGTGTATCAACAATGTGGAGAATTTCAATCAAGCTGTCCTGGGATAAGGATAGGAAAAGACAGCTGTCTCGCCTGCCTGCTAAGGACCGCCCATCTCTCCCCCGAGACAGCTCCCCCTCTGGCCTCCGAGGCGATGTCAGCTTGGGTAGGGCCAAGGGATGTTGCGGAGGAAAATGGCTCTGGATGTCACTCGCGTGCAGTCAGTTCATTGCTAGTGGTTGCTATGCTCATCAGTCGATACAACTAAGGTTAGTCGATCACAAAGAGTCGTTAGGTGTTGAAATTACTTGCTGTTCCGATAATTATCTGCATAAAGCGGATCCTACTTTAGTGTTCGTGGAGGGAGGACAAAAGAGTTGAAGGTTTTTTTAGTAGTCTCCGCCTAGTTGATCCGATGTTCTCAGCGGGCGTTCGGAGATGGTCCTTCTGTATGTAGCTATCCATAAAGCCTTTCTCAGTTTAGGGGAAATCCTGCGCCAGGCAGTGTTGTTAGCTACCTTTGAAGTGCGAGTTTAAGGCCTTGGTCGGCCGCCAAAAGGACGTGATCGGTTAGGTTGTACGAGAGCCTCTTCCCTCGCAGAGTCAGACAAGCCTTCCACTCAAGAGCCTAGGTCATCTTGAACGACGTCAAAAGAGCTTAAGTGGTACAAAGGGTGGTCCTTCCGAGTTTCAGACGTGCGAACAGGCTCATGTAACTAGTTGAACAAGGAATGAGTTTAGTGAAACCTCTGCCGAGCCTGGGAATTATGAAGACGTGGGGGGACTTGGAAACGATTTCGGTGACGTGCCGGTTATCGAGCTTGGCCACCAGAACCGGTGTTAACCACAGAATTGGATAACTACCTAAGTGTTGTCCTTACTACTGTTACTGACCTAGCAGTCTCAAAATAAAAGAGAGGCGACACACTTCTTAAGATTATTTGGAGGAGCTTCGCCGCCATGTCGAAAATCTGCCATGGGGGACACGTTTGAAGTGTCATAGTGCGGGCTGTGAAGGTTTTAAGCAGCGGAGCATCCTCTCGTAAATACTTCCAGGCGAGGGTCACAACCCATCGGGTGGTCGAAAGGATTGCGTGGGGGGGGGGTGTTAGTCGGAGCCTTAGGCTTTTCCCGATTTTACCTAGAATGTGCAGTTGATGGCACGCTGTCGGAACCACCAATGCTCCCCCTCCAACCACCAACCCACCTCCCAAATACCCCAGCAACAACAACCCTCATCCCACCGACCCCACCTAAAAAATACCAAGGAGATGCATTTTGAAAATTTCCAGTAACAAAAAAATGAACAATCAAAATTCAGAATAGAAGTTCTGGATCATAGTACCATAGAATCCTTTCAGACAAATTTGATTGAAATCCATAAAGCGATTAAGGAGGTTATGCGTTTTGACAATTTCTGGTAGATTATTCATGCAAGCAGACGATTCAGGATTTTATGATCAAATCCTTAAAGAAATGTCTAAAAGCATTTACACCTGACAATTAAATGACATCGCATTTAGATATCATTACTATACAGAGCAAATTCACGAGGATGCGTTGTCCTGATCATGCTGTATCCGTTGTATCAATTCAAGTGTTTTATCTCAAGATTAAGAGCAAAATCTACTAGGTTCGATATTAATATTTATTTAACAACGAAATTCCTTGCCTCGCTGTTGTAAGACAAGAAATATAATATTAACGATGTAAAACAATTAAACGGGGCACATTTTGCGAGCCAATACTAAGCAGAATCATGGTAATGAATCTCCTGGCTAAACTACAACGTATTTAATAATACTTGAAAATTTATTGCAAAGCTAGATGTATTTCTCTCGCCCAAAATAAATAATCTTGAATCTTGAATCTTCTCTCGCTCAATAGGCACACTGCCATAATTATTATTTGCACACACTTACAAGAAATCATCGAAAACTCACCTGCTGTTTTCGTCACTGTCAATACATTTTCTGCCGGATGTAATCCATTTGAACGAGGACTCGTTTTCGATCTCCGAAGGACGCGTTTAATCCTCGAGGACTCGATTTGATTAGGAGCGACTCAATTTAAAAATAGAGACGTGGCTTCTACGAAAATACTTTTCTCGATCTCGTATCGAAGGAGATCTCGCGAGATACGAATGCGGAGCGACTGTCAAGCGGAAAAGTAACGAAAACTGGTAACGCAAATTAAATGTTGTTTTATCAATCAGTTTCCTGGCTGCACGATCTTTATGTGATCGTAGTAAATAAATGTGTTATCAACTTTGCATTAATTCGACATTAACAGTTTTGACCCAAATATAAGATGAAGAAAATATTTTTCGCTACAATATATCTTATACAATGTGTTCTTACATATAAGGCCCGTAGGATATGATTTTCAAAATGCATTGGCCAAGAACATATGGGTCCTTGGGGTATGGTCAATGGCAACCCAGGAAAATCTTGTTAGATGCTTTCACTCATAGGTATCGGACTGTTTAGAAACAACGTATCGTTAACATAAATAGGCCTACCAATCTTCTTTTGGCTGGTCTGTGAAATTGTGAGTGGGTGGGTCGGTGTGTGTGTGGGTGCCTCCTAGACTCGTCCCCTACTCATACACTAGGGAAATTAATACATAACGGTCTTCAGGTCTGTCCTTTGTTGTACTTCTCACGTTGTGATATAAACTTATGCCTAATAAATTGTTTTCTTTGGCGCTCAATTTTCTCGCCTCTTTAGTGTTCGATGTTAAGCTGGGGGTAAATCCATTCGATAAACAACAATAAAAGCCGTTCAGTACTGTCGAGGTGGCCATTGTTATTATGACAAACGCGATAATAGCACGTGGTATTTTACGGAACGTCAAAAACGAGAACACGGACTTAAGATCATTCCGTATACAAATTTGTGCTTGTTGTCAATGATTGATTGACTAAACGTTTGGGTGATTATTGACTGGCGTTTTACATTTTATCAATGGGACTTCTTTTCAGTAGGTTTACAGTTAGCTCTGGTAATACCCGCACAACGTATTCAGCCTGCACATTTCTATTTCTGTCCGCTCGACACGCGGTTGTCAATCTAGGCCGCGAGGGCTGAATTAATTATGTTGATGCGGCCAATCGAACCACATGTGACGTCGGTAGTCGCCGCCTACTCGGCATAGATTGTCAGCGCTTTGTCGAAATGCAGTTGTTGTGTAAAAATAATACGATATCGTGGTGTTTTCAGTGTATGCCCTGACCGGGTTATTAGCCCGACATCTATCTACAACGTTGCAAGGTTTTGACAAGCTGATAACATAATCATGGATAGTTCGTGAATATATCGGCTGCCGTGTTGGCCAGACGATGGAACCGCTGTCAGAATGAAGCCAGACTGACAGCCTAACTAACAGCCTGCGTTCTTCTGTCCAGGATTCCCCCCTGTCTCACTGTTGACGTAGTCTACTCCTGATGTAGCAGTGCTGTAGTGAAGCGGTTGTCTCACGCCTAACCACTGCTTCTAGTGTTGCAGCAGCTGAGCAGCTGGCGGACTGCATCAGCGTCTAGAGCATGATAAGCCAGCATAATGGAGGATGCATTCTATTATGTTCGGGTGAAAAAGATGATGGCTTTCATAGGAGGAACTATACCAGTGCTGATTCGACAAGGAGATTGTTGATGTTCATTTCCTCAGACGGGGTATTACCGCTACAGCTAGTGCTAAGAAGGACGACTGTGGATTGCCAGGTTCAACGCCACCTTACGGTAAGTGTAGAAAGGTCAAAGTTCATATTACGCCATCATTTACCCTGGAGACAAACTCCTAGCACAAACGCACGTGTACGCGTATTGTATGAGTCTAGAATTTTGTAGGGCGGAAGTGCACCGCAAAACGCCATAGTGACACACACACACTTGTGTTACCCTCCTTGCTGAGGCGGGGACCTGTCCCTGGGATCTGCGTGAACTGTAGATACTCTCAGAGTGTGACTAGTTTTGCGCCTGCATTTCTGGTGACAATATCAGTTGATATGTTGTAATGTGTAAGTTTTGGGAGGTGACAATGCACCTTTCCAGTTTTGGCTATACCCCGCCCATCTGTAGCTAAGCCCCACTGACGATTTGCCCGTTTTGGGATTGATCTATCCCTGAACTACCTGACTATCAATTTGCAGAAAACTACAAGTAAGCCCATGGTAGCAACAGCGCCCAGTTAAAGTAGTTCCATAATATTCAACATAATGTGAATTAAATAGTGAAGCCATACAATTCGTACAACAACGTCTTAATTCCGTCTTTAATTAAGCGTTCGTGACTTACTTATCTACGTCATTCATGACATCGTTGAGTATGACGTCATCCTCAACGTCACGTAGGTGATTATGACGTCATATGGTGGATGGATAAACTGGAAAGGTCCATTTCTCCATGGAAATTTCGTTACATTTAGATGTTCTCATATATGATATTGTGCATCGGAGGTAAAACCGGAATGTTGCGTGCACATAACTGCGAAGCATATACATTCCCATACTCTAATTTTAAGACAATCATACACAGTAGCTGTTGAATATTTTGGAACTAATTTGACTGGGGTCTGTTGCTGCCATAGGCAGCAGAAGTTTACACTCAACTTACTTTCAAAACATTCAATGGCATGATTTCTTTTAGCAGTTAATTTTCGTATTTGGCATTTCAAATTCTAAATGCATGGTTAAGATTGAATGTGTCTATTAGGTGGCCGTAAATGGCAGGTTTTACGACCGACCAATTAACGCCTTTATGGGGTACTTGACCGCAGGTGAGACACTCGTGAATCCTGACTTGGCCACTCAAAGCCGTTGAACTGTGTTTCTGAAAGCTGTTGCAATGTTGTCTGTCGAATGTTAGACAGAATGAAATATGAAGCAATACACCCAGACTGGCGCATTGCCTATTATCTCTCAAATTTGTTCAAGAAAATGTCAAGCCTTTCATAGAACATGTCCGTTTGTAGACCAAGAGAAGAGTATTTTTGAAATTTCATCACTGGAATTAATGTCGAGCCAGTGATTCCAGTGGCAAATTGTTAAAACGTCTTCTATTGGTCTGCAAATCATGGTCATTTCTCAAGACCGTTGTAGAACTCGTCTTTTGCCAGTTTGAGTGTTGAATGGTTAAATGTTGGCAATGTAATCAAATCTAGAGTGGTCGGTCGTACGTAACGTAGCTCCGTAACGTGGGTGGGTAAAAATGTCGCAGGACCCCTCGAAGACGACAGATGCTGATAGTCAGTAGGGGACGGCGGTGCCTTGGTGGGGCCTGAGCAAATTAGGCGTTGAAAGCGGTCTGCAAATTATAACCTATAAAATTGTAACATACACGACAGAATCTAGCACATATGAGACGTTAGATAGACACATTGACTCATTATATCTCTTTATGTACCACGCTATTACAGCCAACTTTCACCTATTTAATTTAAATCGACGCCACTCAACCCGAACCACAAAAACAGATGCAAATTCCACCATGTGTTTTCAATTTGTACTGGTCGTTAATACAGTTAATACGCCAGCGGGTAAAAGAGTCTATATAAGTGATCGTAACCGATACACGAGAGGGGCGTCACTGGAAGAGCATACGGGATTGGTTGGTAAATACCACTGACACCATGTTATGTATGTAGTCGTCGTCAGGGAAACAGTTATTTAAGAAAATAGGAAGGCGTAAATAAAAAAAAATTTCAAATGGCAAGTGTTAGTCTATGTGGGAGTGTTGATTATTAACGAGCGCAACTTACATAAGTTTATATCTACCAGTTCAATACTAAAATCCACGTAGTCCTATATCTTAAATTTCAAATAAGCGATTGGCTATCTAGGGAAGTTCTGAAATAATTGAATATAATTTGACTGAAAACTGTTGCTGCTCCAGGCAGCAACAGTTTCCTGTTAAATTAGTTTCAATATATCCAATGCACTATATGCTAGGCTACATAAGTCTTCTCCTTTGTGTATGTATTCGAATGTGTTAATGTCTGGCCTATGTTATCATACGATATATTTGAACAAGGTCGCCGACTGTTTGTTTGTGTTGAGTCTACTACTCCCGACGTTCTCCACTCAACCACAGGAATCTGGTCAGAAAGGCTAGGCGAGGAGGAGTGGATACGAAGAATGAATTTATGAGTGAACAAATCACGGGATTAGCTTTATTAATATTGTATACAAATACAATTAAATATAATATCTGGAAGTTATTATACGAAGTTACTGCCTGGCAGTGTTATTACCCAGCCGGTAAGTACATTCATGTTATCATAGGCTTCTCTTTATCCGGTCGTGTCATGGAGTTACTGATGTCATGTTAACGTACGCTGTGCAACAGCTTTTAGCAACGCCATTCATAATACAGTACAGATCATAAATAAGTTAACATATTTCCAAAACCCAAAAAAAGAAACATGTTTGTACAACTTTGAACACGATGTAAGAAATGTCCTGTTGAATATTTTGGAGTTAATTTGATTTGAAGCTATCAATGTCTTCCAATCAAATTAAGTCCAAAATATTCAACAGTAGGTTTTATTTTGTTTTGGAAACATTATCAGTTATTTTCGAGCTGTACTGTACGAATATCAGTTTACCTGCTCATAACCTTTATTAAATTAATAGAAATATTAGAAAATATTTAAATACATATTTAAGAAATACTGATGTCGGGTTAATATTCGATATACAACAACCTTTACCAACATCATTCATAATACTGATAGCAGTTGACGTCCGTTTATTATTATTATTATTATTAAATTATTAGGAACATTAGAATCTATTTAAATACGTATTAAATAAACATTAATTAACATGTTAAGTAAAAGATTTGAAAGTGAGCATAATTTCCAATAGCCTATAGGCACTCGATAGACAAATATAACTCCATTAGTCCCGTATTAATAAGTAATTAACTAATATTATTTAGTCAAGCGTGACAAGCAAGTAGTCGCGGCATGGGAAGACCTATGTAGCGTGTGCTGTCATGTGGTTAACTTCAGTAATGTTGAACTCGTCCCAGAATGCAGTCAGTCATTAAATCAATTACTAGTTTGAACGTAGGTCTTTCGTAGGAACAATACAAGGGGCTAGTGCACCATACTGGCATTTCTTGGTCGGTAGTAAAGCCTGTTCTATGCGACCACCGTAATGGATGTTTGATCACGAAAACCATATCAAATAGTAAGCCACTTGAATTAACCATATGAACCCTGATGTACTATACTCAAAATTTTAAGACAATCATACACGTTAGCTGTTGAATAGTTTGAAGCTAATTTGACGGGATCTGTTGCTGCCATAGGCAGCAACAGCTCCCAGTCAAATTCGCTTCAAAATATTGTTTGAAATTCACTCGTGTCTGTTGTTGTCACAGGCAGCAGCAGCTTACAGTCAAATTACTTTCAAAATATTCAGTAGCATGATTTCTTACATTAAGAATTATTTTTCGTATTTGATAATTCAGATTCTAAATACATCGGTAAGATAGAAATAGAATGTATCTATTAGGCGGCTCTGATAGTGCACTAGGCCCCAGGGCAGTATACGCAGTAACGTAGCTAGCTGTAGACGTGGTGGGGGTGGGGTGGGGTGGGTTCGGGTGGAGGATGTGTGTGCTGCCCGTGCCTATGTGAAAAGTTAGTGCTCCTATTGATACCATCGTAATATAATATCTGACGTAAATTTGTTCTTGTAGCAAAAAGGCGAACAATACCTAATTGATAGACTTTTTATGACCCAGAATGCGAGAAATAGTTTCTCAGAGAATTGAATTAAGAAATTTTCGCTGGAGGAACCCGACTGAGCACAAAGATGTGGACAAGAGCCGAAGTGTGCGGACACTAATGAGCTCATACTGAAAATGTGTGAAATCCATGTGCTCGCATATATGGCTTCTGGCGGTAATCTCCAAAATAATATTTGTTGCGGAGGTCAGAGTGCCCCCCCCCCCCCCCTCATTGTCTACCTTTTCCACTTTTTTCCACTTCCAATCTTGAGAATTATTTTTCTGATGTTGCTTCCTCCGAATATATCTCATACATCGAAAATGTTCATCGTATTCCAATATTGTCGATAATATGATAAAACACCACGTGCTGTCATGAGCATCCTGGTGACTATGTACATCATCTAAAAGAACCCGGGCAACAGGGCAAATTGACATTTCGATCCCTGGGTAAATTTTTCCAGTGATCGTCTCATTTTGTTTGGTTGTGCTAGTGGGCAATAATTCCAGGTGAGCGATACATGTACCTTGGACCTCTTGTTATTACATCCGTATTGGGTGAGAACACGCTAGAAATGAATGCTCATAATTCAGCACATAATACCGGATTTTGTTGTGAGAGAAAGATGTTGCTACGCGAAACATGTCTGTCGGTCTGTCTTTTTATCCGAATGCAATACAACTAAGGAATAACTTAACATCTTTCTAAGACAAAAGAAAACATAGGCCTAGCGTTTAATGTTTTGAACACAATTGTACACTATGGCCGGAATTCAATAAAGAGGTTTAAACCCGGTTTAACTTAAACCGTGTAGCAAATCACAAAGTAATTGCAAGGCTAGTGTTATAGATACGGCAATAATCTCCCAATCTTATTAGTTGAGATCCAGACCACGTACCCTTCAAGGGAGGGGCCCTGAACACCAAAGTATGGACATCCTTCGGAAGTGGAAGGGGCTCTTTGATGCGCCGCCCACTTAGAAGGAATGGCCATATTTTGGCATTTAGGCTACACCTCCTGCACGGGGTGTGACATAGCTCTCCACTAGTAAAAAGTGGGCCTATCAACCTATCTATACAACTAGCCTTGCAATGTCTTTGTGATGTGTTACCCGGTTTAAGTTAAACCGGGTTAAAATTCTTTATTGATTTCCGGCCATACATGTATGCTTCCAAAAATTATAAAGGTTTCTACGGTTTAACCAATTGACCTTTCCATTTTTAGCTATACCCCGCCCTTCACTATCTAAGCTCCACCCACACCTCGCCGTGTTAGGATTGATCGATCCCCAAATGCCCTAGCTATCAATTTCCTGAAAACTATACAGGGAATCTGTTGAATATTTTGTAACTAATTTGACTGGGCACTGTTGCTGCCTATGGCAGCAACAGCGCCCAGTCAAATTAGTTTCAAAATATTCAACAGAATATTTATTAAATAGTAAAAGCAAACAATTTGTACAACAACGCATAGACCGTCTTCAAATATGCGTTCGTGACGTACTTATCGACGTCATTCACGACGTCATTCATTATGATGTCATTATACACATCACGCAGTTCATTATGACGTCATATGATGGGTGGGTACTCTGGAAAGGTGAATTAGCATTCATATCAGAAATGCAATTTGCAGACCAAGAAAAATAGTCTATAAAATAACCTACCATGACGATGACTGGAAGCTACCTACAGATACAATGTTAACAGTTCATTGCATACAAATAGTATATGTTGATGTATTCTCCTTGATATCATGGCCACCTTAGTGCCCCCAATAAAGGCGTTTCTGGCTCATAGTCTCAACCGTGCGCGTGCCTCATAGTACGTCCGTGCGTGTATGCGTGTGTATTGAGCTCTTAACATTTTAACACTCAATATCAGCCAAAAGCAGCGGTCTTGAGAAATGTCTATTTGCAGACCAAGAGAATTTTTTGGAAATTTTACCACATCCATTCCAGTGGTAAATTTTCAAAAAATTACCCTTCTTTTGGTCTGCAAATGAACATTTTCTATGAAAAAATTTTAAAAATAAATTCGAGGGTTAAATGGTTAAGCGTACATCGCCAATCTTTACATATAGATTCCCTAAGCCTCCTCAACTGCTAACCTAATTAGACAGCAATATAATGATGACGAGTAGTTCATATTGGGTATTTGGGCGTGCTTGTTACCCCGGTATATAGCGATTCGTAATTCTAGGGTACGGCGAGGAGTCTAAAGACACTCTTTAGAAACAGACTACAACTGAGTGTTTTCTATGGCTTAGATAGAAGATGATAAAACGATTAAGCCTTAAATTTATCAAGAAAATCTCCTCAAATAAAATGTCAATTTGCAGACCAAGAGAAGAATATTTTTGAAAATTTACCACTGGAATGACAGGCTCGGTTATCGAGCCAGTTATTCCAGTGGTACATTTTCAAGACTAGTATTGTCTTAGTCTGTAAATGGGCATTTTTCAAGACCACTGTTTTTGGCTGATATGAGTGTTAAAGGGTTAATTAAGCATTGCTTTCCGACGTATATCATTATTTCTCTCATTTCAGCACAACTATTTCAAAAGTAGTTATCACCTTGTTTAGACTTAGTTAAACTCTTTTTGAGTATCATTATGACAATAGTCACCTTGTTTTCAAAATAGTCAAGGAACTTAGCTGATGAGGACATTATTTCCGCTCTACATGGAATACAGAATTAAATGGTTATGTTCTTATTGATGACAATTTCATACTAGATTTTCTATATACAGACCTCTAACAATAATGCAGATGTTGAGAGTCCATGTTGAAAAGTATCCCTATATGTGGTCCCTAGCATTGCATAGACCGGCAGATAATTATCATGATATAACGCGCGTTACTGGGCTAATACTGGGCCGTATTGGCTCGGTATTGGCCCACTACCGGTCCAGTAACCCACGTTATCAGGGTTGTTGTACCGTCCCTTGGTGGGTCATTCTCAGCATTCCTGGATGATAGCTGTTAGTGGGCTTTCAGAATAATCATAAATGGGGACGAGGTGTTATAAAATAGTTCTTTTTCAAAGTTTGAATGTGTGACAATATATATCTGCTCTCTCTCTCCCTCTCTCCCCCTCCGGTCTGTCTGTCTGTCTGTCTGTCTGTCTGTCTGTCTGTCTGTCTGTCTGTCTGTCTGTCTGTCTGTCTGTCTGTCTGTCTTGTCTGTCTTGTCTGTCTGTCTGTCTGTCTGTCTGTCTGTCTGTCGTCCTTTCTTTCATTATCTTTTTATCTCCCTCCCTCCCTATCACTCTCTCTCCCTCCCTCCCTCCCTGCCTCCCCCTCCATCCCTGCCTCCGCCCCCCTCCCTCCCTCCATCTGTGTTATACCATTTTCCATCTCTTCCTTTATTCCTCCCTCCCTTCATCTCCGTTGTCTCTATTTCCCAATCTAGCTCTCATCAGTCTTATTCCCCTACACCCCTCGCTCCTGTTTCACCTTTTCCCCAATCCAAACCTCATTCTCTTCCCCCCCCCTCGATCTTTTCACTCTTTCCCTTTCCTCCCTAAATTTCTTCCCTCCCTCCCTAAATGTCTTCCCTCCCTGTCCTCTCTCTCTCCATGCCTCCCCCCCCCCACACTCCATCTCTCTCTCTCTCCCCAGTCCACGCCCCTCCCCCCCACGTCACTCCCCTCCACCCTTCCTCCCTCCCTCCCTCTCATATCATAGCTATTGTCCTCGTTGGTGTATTTTGGCCATTACCCTCCCGTACAGACACTCGGCCACAATAGTCGATCACATGTGAACGTTCTTATTTTCGGTTGCTTGTGCTTTAGGTAGGTCATGGTGACATGTATTCGTTACGATCTGTGCCACTGTATTCACCACCACTAATGTATATTTGATTAAATGCATTGATGTGTTTGTTTAATGAGACGGTCTACTCAGACGCGATGTAAGCATGACACCGTACAGTACAGCACAGAAAAACGTATATTGTGTCCAAAACAAAATAAAACGTACTGTTTAATATTTTGAACTTAATTTGATAGGAATCCATTGCTGCCTTGCAAAGGCTTCCAATAAAATAAAGTTCAAATTACTCAGCCGATCATACACCGTGTTTGAAATTGTTCTGTTTTTGTTAAGGAAACATACACATTTATTTATGAGCTGTACTGTATTTTGAATTGCGTGTACATTTTGATGACCTGTCTTTATAAGCATTTATTTACTGTCTGTGATCCCAGAAAACTGGTGTTTATTAAATGAAGATTCGTCGATCTGTTGATTATTTTAAACACAATTTGACTGAAAGTTGTTACTATATACTTCAGCAACAACTTTCAGTCATATGGTCTTCAAAATTATTCAGTAAAATTTTGTCATCTGCTGAATACCCTCTGCAAGTAGACATTGGCCCTCCTATAATATAGGATGAAATTGGCTAAATCATATTTAATTCACTAACGTTGTTATCTCATTTTCGTTTTGCAGGAGATCGACGCTTCACACCAGAATGTAACCAGAAACTGATCTTTAGACGCTTTAACAAATGTAATCGCGATTCTGTGGAGAGAACAGCCTCACCTGCTTCCAATCATAAGCGGACGACAGCCGGAAGCGGATCGTCTGCAGCGGAAGAGGATTATTAACTCGCGAGGATCTAGTCATCAGCCGGTATAGTTAGTTTACTTTTACACGGGGATTTACGGCAGGTGCTTTATATTACATTAAATGTATCTATTTTTGCGAGTCTCCTGGTCGACTTTATCTTATGTACAATGCGGTGTGTCATACAGTCTGTCTATGTAATCAATAACAGTTTTGCGACACTTGTCACATTATGCGTAGCTTCAGTTGTTAAATTTGAGATGTAATTGGAATAATACTCGCGCAAATTACTAAATTTTAGTTGTAATCTGTAACATGGTTCATTGGTCGTAACTGACGAACTTTCGCCATCTTCAAAATGACGGATTGCCTGTTACGCAATAAGCGGTTCTTCTGTCGGGAGTGGGCGTTCAGTAAAGTCAATCATTGCTTGGAGAATCGACATTCAGCAAAAACGTGTGGCGCCTTAATTATGGGAGGCCCTGGATGTGGCAAGAGTGCAATCTGTTGTGAACTCGTCTGGCCGACGTCCACAGAGGGCAAACAGACGAGTCTCAATGGCCGCTTATTGGCGTACCATTTCTGTCAGGCGCATGATGACCGCACGCTATCCATATCCGGTTTTATAAATAATTTAGTCACGCAGCTATCCAACTCGAATCTAGTTTCCGAATTTAAGGAGAAGCTGGAGAATCCGTCTATTCGAAAGTACCTTGACCCGATTGAATGCGAGCGCGACCCAGATGAAGCTTTCCGGAAGTGTATATTGGTGCCATTGTTATCGATTCCTGCGCCAGATAATACGTTATTTGTCATGATTGACTCGATTGACGAATCGTTCTATCAGTCAGGCACACATGGCGGCGAGGGTACTGGTGAGAGCCACTCCATAGCAGAGCTACTCGCCAATCATCACCACACATTTCCACATTGGATGTTGCTCGTCTGCTCGTCCCGGAAACAGAGTAAAGCGGTCACGCGCATGTTCACGGGCTTCCGGAAGATCAGTTTGGATGACCTGCGCAAGTCGCATGTCGTCAAAGATGTGCAGCAGTATATTCTATGTCGCCTGGACCAGGAAGAGATGTTGAGGCAACACTTGAGCAGAGAAACGGCGGAAATGTTAAACCAATTGCATATTAAAAGTAACGGATGCTTTCTCTATTTGGAAAGAGTATTGGATGGTGTTGGTGAACATTTTATTATTCTTAGAGAAATACGCGAGATACCTGGAACCCTAAATGGATTATTTCTTTGGCTGTGCCAACGTTTGTTTATACGGAAACAGTTTCTAAAAATACAACCTATTTTAAACGTGATATTAGCTACACAACGCCCGCTAACGGAGTTGGAACTTTATGAATGTGTAAAAAACAAAACTTCAAATCTTTCGCGTGAAGAGTTTGATAAACGTTTACTGCTTATGTCGAAGATACTAATAGACGGATGCAGTGGTACGAAAATTCTTTTTCACCACAGTTTTTCTGAATGGTTATTGGACGTGAAACACTGTACTCAGAAATATCTGTGTATCGCTGCCGAGGGACATGGCATGTTAGCGCTGCGTCTGGCGGTACGGGCTGAAACGTTACTGAGTACAGCCGATAAGGTACAAGAGTTCGCGCATCATCTGCTACGCTCAGGATTCACACCCGCTGTTCAAAACCACCACCTGGTTCATTTACTGCTGGTATCCGGAGCGAATATCGAGCAGAGCTTGTGCACAGTGCTGCCCAAAGATCAGAAGGTCGTGCGACTCTTACTGGATGCTGGTGCGAAAATGCCGACCGATGAGGAATCTACAGCTTCAAGCATACATCAAATGGTGATGAGTGAAACCGAACCGGAAGATCCAATCAAGAATTTGACGGAATCCACACAGTCTATCGAAGAGGCTGACAGTAATGGGAGGACGTTGTTACTAAACGCCGCATATCAAGGTGAATTACAGCTGACAGAAGCGCTGATTGCTAAATCCGCAAACATTGAAGCCGTGGACAAGAGCGGTCAAACAGCACTAAATCTCGCGGCCAGGCAAGGATGCACGGATGTCGTCTCGATACTACTGAGGGCTGGTGCCTGCGTGAACCACACCGATAACGATGGGTGGACAGCCCTCAGGTCAGCTGCATGGGGTGGACATACAGATGTTGTCAGTTCTCTGCTAGCCACTGGTGCCGAGGTAGATCACGCAGATAGTGACCAGAGGACTGCTTTACGAGCGGCAGCTTGGGGTGGGCATGACGATATCGTGCTGATGTTACTGACGAATGGTGCAGATGTTAATAAGGCCGATAATGAAGGACGGACCGCGCTTATTGCCGCAGCATACATGGGACATACAGAGATTGTAGAGCATTTACTCGATCATAATGCGAACATAAACCACGAGGACTGTGACGGGAGGACCACGCTGTCGGTGGCCGCCCTATGTATCCCAGCCAGCGATGGTCACGCTAGTGTGGTCAGTCTTCTTCTAGAGCGAGGAGCCGAGGTTGACCATCGTGACCACGATGGTATGACACCGCTTCTAGTGGCGGCGTATGAAGGACATAAAGATGTATGTGAATTATTGCTTGAATGGGATGCAGATGTCGACCATTGTGACGTCAACAACCGTAGTCCTCTCCTAGCGGCTGCGTCCATGGGTCACGCCGGAGTGGTCAGTCAGTTACTCATATGGGGCGCCGCAGTGGACACTATCGACTCTGAAGGACGGACTGTCCTCAGCGTAGCCGCTGCCCAAGGTTCGGTTAGTGTTGTCCAGTTGTTACTGGACAGAGGTCTTGACGAGATGCACAGAGACAACTCTGGATGGACACCGCTGCATATGGCCGCTTATGAAGGACATAAAGAGGTGAGTAAATAGATTGATCATATTGTTTTAGTATAGGCTACATAATAGCGCGTGCGTGTGTTAATGTTGGATATTTTGAGATTTATTTGACTGGAGTTGGCAGCAACACCATTGGCAGCAACAGCCTCCATTCAAAATAGTTTCAAAATACCAAAAAGCTTACATGCATTGTTGGCTGGGAACTTCTATGTCGTAGAATGTTTACCCTTTCACCCTCGAATTTGTTCAAGAAAAATTTAATTTTCTCATAGAAAATGTCCATTTGCAGACCAAGAGATAACTATTTAAAAAATTTCACCACTGGAATGACTGGCTGGGTTATCGAGTCAGTCTTTCCAGTGGTACATTTTCAAAAATAGTCTTCTCTTGGTTTTCAAATGGACATTTCTTAAGACCACTGCAGAAACCATTTTTGGCTGATATGAGTGCTAAAGGATTAAAAGGGTTAAATATTCTTGCTTATCTTAACCGTTTTACCATCGCATAACATAAACATATACCGGTACTATTTACGATGTAGGACATATTCTGTTGAATACTTTGAAACTAATTTGACTGGGGACTGTCGCTGCACACAGTAGCACAAGGTTCTAGTTAAATTAGTTTCAAAATATTCAACAGCTTTCCTGTATTGTTGTCTTGACATTGAGACGCTAGTACTTCAAGGGTTAAAGGGCTTAGCTTACAGGCTCTTTCCGGAATTATCCACATTCGATTGTTGGAACAACCGTGAATATAAATTCATTTAAATATCAATAGATTTGTATCTAAATTCTCTGTGACAGTTTAGGATGGCAAACCATTGTTATCTCTGTATCCTATAGTACAGAATACATCAAAAGTATACCTACTATTCATCCTTCGGTAATCCAATTTCTTAATAGCTACAAAGCGACAAAATAATTCCCACGAACGCCATATTATATATATATATATATATATATATATATATATATATATATATATATATATATATATATATATATATATATATATATATATATATATATATATATTTATAATGCTTACATGTTATTTAGAATAATTACGTGAATACTACAATAAGGACACACGCTTTCAATAGATGAGGTTATAACAGGTCAACACTTGTCGTGTTCCAGAAGGGTAAGGCCACGTGATAACAATGGAAGGTCGCTGCTAGTTTGATGTTATATGTCTGACAAAGAACTTGGCCGATAAAATTTCACGCTCAAGCTTTCCCAAAATGGCTTTTGTAGCGGCCTTTAGAAATGTCCATTTGCAAATCAAGAGAAGAGTATTTTTTGACAATTTACCACTTGAATGACTGGCTCGATAAACGAGCCAGTCATTCCAGTGATAAATTTTCAAAAATAATCTTTTGGTCTGCCAATGGATTTTGTTGCTGCTTTACATCAATTTGATTCAAATTTACACCATGAAATCCCAGTATCTGAAATTCATGTCTGCCATCTAGGTAAGAGCTCTGTTGAATATTTTGAAACTAATCTCACTGTAAGCTGTTGCAGCAACAGCTTATAGTCAAATTATTTTCAAACTATTCATTCCACGGGCTTGTCCGGGCTGGAAATGATTGACCATTTATCGACTCTCAGAAGGAAGATATTGCAGGACAGAAGCTTTGTGGACATTTTGAAAATAATGTTGCTGAATGGTGTTGAGGTACACGGTAGAAACATCTTCGCACACTCAGCAACATCTTCCAAACAGCTAGCAACATCGTTCATACACCTAACAATATCTTACGTACGCATAGCGAAATATCGTTTACTCACCTAGCAAAAGATTTCACACACCTAGCAACATCTTTAACACACATGGAGCAACATCGTTCACACGGTCACACCTAGCATAATCGTTCAGGCGCGCGCGCACGCAGGCACATACGCACGCTGGCTACCACCAAGTAGTAATGGCTTCCACACACCTAGCAACGTCTTTCACACACATCTACAAAAAGCACTTCATTTGGCCTATGGCAGTACATTTGCCGGAATATTATAACATTTCCCATCCTCGCCCCAGTCAAACCTTCCACATATATAGGTCTACCGAGTGTGTTTGACAGCAAAGCTGCTTTCAAAATAAACACCTGTTTATGGCTGAACGATTTAGCAATTCAAGTTGATTAGCCAGAGATAAATGTATTAAATTATTACATGGATACCCATGCTAAAAGACAAGAGAATTAAAATAATATTCTTAAGTAGCCCGTACATATAATTTATGACATTTTGGTACTTCGCGCGGTTCCCGGGTGTTGTTGTTATTTTTCGTGTGAAAACTGAATAAAAACTAGAATTTTTTTAAAACTACTACATATATATATATATATATATATATATATAGGCGTATGTCCCTGCGGTCATTGTTTGCTGGACACGTGAGTTATTTACTGGATTTTACCAAATACATCTGTGTTAAGATCGTCGGTAAACATTCGCTGATCAACAATAGATAAACCGTATACAAACAGCGAACTGACAAAAATCACCTGTGATTTACAGGAGGTTATGTTTTATAGGCCTGCACCACAAATGTCTATATTCGTCATACGAAAAAGAAACGCTAGGCCTATTCGACCAGCGTCGTCACCGATTCTCAATCAAGAATCGTGGATCATACACGTCATCGTCGTCACCGCCGCCGCTGTCGTCGTCGTCGTCGTCTTTAATAATAAGTAAATTCTGTGTAAACAAGTCTGTATCTTCTCAACTGAAAGGTTATATCAACAAATGGATTTTTTGTCCTTGCACTTATCCCAACTGAGGTATTAGCGAATACTGATAATTGTGGAAGCTTCTATAAATATGCCACAAAGTACACTATTTATTGCGTGTCAGTGGGTACCGGGATTAGCTCCGGTAAAACTAGGATATTACGAACACTGTATCTATGGACTATCTGTAGAACAGTGCACTATAGACATGTGGTCGTTACTACAACTTATTGAGTATGGTAATTACCGCGTGGAGCCAAGCCATGGTAGTTCTTCACCACCACCGGCTTAATGAACAACCAGATTTTGGCTCCAAAAGCAGGGGTCCATTCTAGACAGTCTTGACTGCTTAAACACAATAATAGAAGAAAATGCAGTTGTTTTCTGTCAGACAGGATAACTGATGGCTAGGTTATTTTGGTGGCTAATTGCTCTAAAGACAAGCTTAATGAGGCTTGCAATATTACAAACGGGTCATTAGTGTAGGATAACACTTACGTACTGAATAACAGCCAGAGCCGTGTGGGTAAAGATGCTACAAGGGAAAGGATACAGTGTTGCTATAAGATATGTTTAGTAGCGAAGCTTGCGATTACAACAGCTTTTCCAAATCTCACTTTTAGCAAGAATACCACCAGCTGACACCACGACTGTATCTTACACTCATCGATACATTGT
Source organism: Chaetoderma sp. LZ-2023a (assembly GCA_034401795.1). Classification (NCBI taxonomy): domain Eukaryota; kingdom Metazoa; phylum Mollusca; class Caudofoveata; order Chaetodermatida; family Chaetodermatidae; genus Chaetoderma; species Chaetoderma sp. LZ-2023a. Next base: position 66,834,898 of record CM067366.1, on the reverse strand, counting down.
CTGGTCTTCTTCTTCTTCTTTTCGATCGCTGGTATCACACTTGGAGAGCCGTTCTCAAGATGAAATCTGTGGTTTTCTGCAGTTCTTCCACAGGCCCATACAGCTTTTCAAGAAAAGATGTTGACAAAGGCCAGATCTCTTCTCTCAGCAGCTGATACGTACTGCAACATTGAAGTATGTGCTCTGTGGTCTGTTCTGCTTCTCCACAAGGACAAGCGGGCGATGTCGTAAGGTGGAACCGCCTGCACATGTGTTGGTTTAGTCTGTTATGTCCAGTTCTGAGACGAAAAATGGTCACTTGCTCTGGCCTCGAGTGATGATGGTAGGCATCTTCTGATTGAGGTGTTCTATAGAGTGACTTAATGATAGTCTTCATCTCTGTATGTGTAACCATGTTTTCTGTCTGATTCTCTTCTGCACCCACCTTTGCCATCTTGTCTGCTTCCTCATCTCCTTGGACTCCACAGTGTGAGGTGATCCACTGCAATGCTATCCGAAAGCATTTGATGGGTTGTAGTGCTTCTTCAAGTTGTGGCAGCTTACCTTTGGTGATAGCCTCAAGGACGGAGCGGGCATCAGATAAAAAGACAATCTGTGCAATAGGGTCTGCTGTTCTGCTGATGGTATTAGCTGTCTGGTCTGTGCTGGCCAAAGACAACGGTTATGACATTTTGCATAATCTTGGTGACGCAATATAAGGAAACTCTGGTATCAATATATGTCTGTTTATTATAAAAATAGTTGTGTGTTTCTAATGGGCCTTTCCAGTTTTAGCTATTCCCCGCCAATCTCTAGCTAAACTCCACCCACACCTCGCTCGTGATGGAATCGATCGATCGATCTCTGAACACCCTGACTATCAATTTCCAAAAAACTACACAGGTAAGCTGTTGAATATTTTGAAACTAATTTCACTGGGTGCGGTTGTGGACAAAGGCATTTATAAAATGGCAAAGAATTGCAAAGACATACAATTCATACAACGTGTTGGACTGTTTGAGTTTTGCTGACAGTCTGTATGGAACCCTTTGTGACGTAATGATTGCGACGTCATCATACACGCGCTGAGCTGATTATGATGTCATACGAGGTCAGATGATAGATGGATATTCTGGAAAGGCCAAGTGTGTAGGCGATAATGAACCTCCTGGAGTCAAAACATAAACATTTATCTAGTTATCTGCCCAGACTAACCCATAATTTAGTTAAAATTGTCTTCTAATCTAAGATGTTTTGCACATGAGATTTCGGGAAATCTCAATAACCCCTCGTTAGAAATGTGCGGTATCTATTTTAGTAAGCATCCCTTGTCTAATACCCTTGTATAATACGCGACGGTGGCCAGGTGTGTTTATATGGATGGGAGGGGCGAGGCATCTGGCGGGATTTGGTGTTATACTGTACAGCATCTAGTTTGCAAAAACCCTATTGCTAAAAGCTAATCTGGCCAGTTATTCACAGTACAGTTCATCATATATCCAAGCTGTGAGTATTAAATGCCACTTCTAACCAAGTCATGTCATCGCCACCCAGCTGACTTTTAGAAGTTAGCTACAGCTGGTCTTATTTTGAAAATGGTGTCGCTCAATTTGACATCGCAACTTGACGCTACAAAACATGACTAATGACCGTGAATAGTGGACGCGAACAGTTATTCACATGTGCATGTGCCGGTAGAATTCTCCTCTGGGCGGTTTGAATTATTTCCTGCATTCATTCATCTACACTCCAATTATCGCTCTGTGAAAGGTAACACTTTGCCTGTTCCAAGAAGACCAATATACATTCATTATCTCTGCGATGTACAGAGGGAATGAATCTTTCCATTTTAGCTATGCCCGCCCATCTCTAGCTAAGTTCCACACACACAGCTCGCTTGTGTTGGGATCGATCGATTTCTGAACTCTCTAACTATCAATTTCCAGAAAACTTTACAGGTTAGCTATTGAATATTTTCGAATTAATTTGTGTGGGTGCTGTAAGGCAGCAACAGCGCCCGATCAAATTAGTTTCAAAATATTCAACAGAATGTTTATTAAATAGTAGAGCCACACAATTCGTACAACGTGTTGGACTATTAAGAGCTAAAGACGGGCCAAATAGAATCATTTATGACGTACTGATTATGACGTCATCCTACAGGCCACTTAGCTGATTATGACGTCATATGACATCAGATGATGGACGGATACTCTGGAAAGTTGAATTACTAATACTTGCGATTTCCGTGCTAGAAGCAACATATGGTAACTGGAATGCGAAATGGAATTCCTTTATCTACACACAGCATAGCACGTGGACATCCCATACGAACAGCCGCCCGCTATGAAAACCAAAAGGTCATTACATATACCTGTGTGGAATATTATAACGGTTCGATGCCATCAGCCATCACCCCATCATCCAAGCCACACATTAATTTTATTGAGGTGTAAAATATGTACACCGAACATCGCATCTATCTTTCTCCTTCGATCAATACTCACCATTACATTACTCATTGATAATACAGTTATCCTGATAGCTGGCTCTAGGAATCTAGATTTAGAAAGCTTTACCGGCTCCGGGAACCGGATACACGTTTCCCAACAACCGGGTACCCGCCTGCCAGAGACACTCGGTCTTGTTTGCATAGCAACAAGAGAATACATTGCTATTTTGTTCTTGGAGAAATCTTAGAGTTTTCTTTGTGTTTTCCATGTGCCTATTTGCTGTTTCTCGTTTCTGGATTACTGGATTTACTATGGAAGGAGCCTCTGAATCTCAGGTCGTATTCTTTCATTTTATTTCTCTAGCTATATGGAGACTTATGTCTGAAATTTCGTGTGTGTTGCATGTCCCATTTTCTGACCCCGGAGCTGGGACATGTGGTTACAACGAAATATGTCACATAAGGTCACCTCCTTTAATCTCAACGGCGACCAGGCAGTAATATGAAACTGGGCGTTGGCTTACGGTTTTTAACACTAAAATTGGCTTACGTCGTTCAACCGTATGGTCCGAGAGGGTGACGTCACACCCTTTTATTTCTCGGATTATTTGGTGAAGGAAATATATCATTAATTCGTGCATCTTATTCTTGGTGCTGCGTGCGTTTTGTGCCAGAAACTTGAATTATGTCAAATTTTGCGTGTGATCACGATCTGTTTGCATTGATCGATGATTTCAAAATTCTTGATTAAGATGTGTGTTCTGCGGTTTTACCGTGTCCTACGGCAGTAATATTAATTCATTTTGTTGTTCCTTCACGTATCGTTTGGCTTTCGTTTGAGTAGTATCATTTTGAAATTAATTCTTAAATATACGGCGAATGCTTCCGATATGGTTCCTGGTTCCGTGTTTATACATCCTACAGGATCAATTTATGTGTGTATTATCGGCCCGCTCTCGTTCTTGTCGCCAGCTTATGCGACCTTGGTTGTAACGTTGCGGGTGTGGGGTGCCGGAGGGTTGACCAGGATGGCTCCGGTGTCTCTTCATCCGATGACAACTCTTTGGGGTCTGATGATGAGGAGGCCGAAGAGGAGAGGCTGTTGCGACCTGAGATACCGTGGGTGGAGCGCATGGATATCGATTCCATTCTGGCCTCCATCTGTCTCGCTTGGCACAAGCCATGGCAGTCGCTCCGCTTGTGGTTGAGACCTCACCGGTACCGGGCACCCATCCAGTGCTGGTTGGTTTGCCACCAACCAACACAGTGACGGGTGTGGCTGGCCAGGCTTGGTACGCATCTATCTCGCCAGGTATGGCCATGGTTCCATAACCGCTACGGGTCTGCATGGTTTTCCGTGCCAGCCTACTCCAATGAACAGTTTGTTTCATGGGGTGGTGGCGGAACCGTGCGGTACCAGTGTTGCTGGCTTTCCAGCAGTGGCTCCTTGTCGGGAGGAGGCTGCTGGTAGACCCATGAACACATCAATGGGTGATGTGTTCATGGGCGTGTCTTCCTCGGAGGTGGACTGATCCAATGCTTTGGCTTGGCTAGTCAGGGTGGACCCGTCCGTGTCTCCGCCATGACTGAGGAAGACATGCCCCGTCCATCAGTTGCATCGATTCGGACGAGGATCTTGCCCGCAGCTCGGATTAAGTCGACTGGACCGGATCCAAAGTTCAAGGAGTTATTTGAGGCTATTTATGCCAAGCAACTCTTGACCAAGAGCCAGCTCCCTGCGGCCTCTATGGAGGTGCGGGCAAGGTGCCATATCCCCAGGGGCAGTACGAGTGGTATGATGTGGTCCCAACGGTCATTGAGGACGACCATTGGGCTCTTGGTGTCCAGAGTGCAGGAGTGGGTGGCCCCACTCAAGCACTTGTGGACAAGAGCCAAGCACACAATGAGGAAGTCCTGTCCATTTGCGATGAGTGAGTGAGTGCAGCTATGAATGCTGTCAATTACGCCTATCGCTTGCTTCAGTCGGTGTGGGCTGAAGCTGGGGCAGGCCACCCTGTGCCACCTGCTGCACTTTCGTGTGTCAACGACGGCCTTGTGCTGTCGATGAATGCGTTGGCCAAGGTGCAGGCGTGAGTAACCACTTCCAGGAGGCAGATGGCCCGTGGCCATATGCATCCGGCTACGGCTGTTAGAAAGCATTTGCTTGGAATGCCCGTGAACAGCCCTAGCATGTTTGGTGGCCAAACGCGGGCCATCCTAGAGGACATGGTTAACATCACGCAAAGTCGGTTAGTGGTTAATCTTTAGCTGGAGCTAGTGTATCAGGCGCATGCACTAGGGGATGTTGCGAGACCGCTAACTGCGCAACCTTCCTCCAAGAAGCAGAAGAAGCATAATGGCAAGGCGAAAGCCAAGCTAGCTCCTTCGGCTATTGCTGGACCTTCTCAGCTGCCTGCGACTAAGAAGGCGAGGAAGGTTGTGGAGGTTGCGGCCCACCCTAGTGGTGGCCCTGATCGCCGGAGAGGTGGGAAGGTCAAGGGCAAAGGTAAGTCCTCCAAGGGCAGAAAGAAGGAAGCAAATCGTACCTGAGGGTGTGGTAGCTCCCTTCGTACCCGTCTGGACCACGCCTGTGCGACAGGAACAACTGTGCCAGTTAGACCAGTCAAGCCAAGACCAAAATGGTGCTTTCTCTCCCTAGTTAAGAGGGGGTGGGGTGGGTGGGGGGGGGAGAGTGGATCGTGAGCCAGATACCCGCATTAGGCGTCAATGCACCTATAGTGGGTGGAAGGCTCATGCGTTTCGTCGAGGTTTGGCGAGGTGTGACGTCAGACAGTCTGGTCCTGGGATGGATATCCCAGGGGTACATGCCGGAGTGGTGGGATTTCCCCCCACAAAATCTGTCTTTGGCACCTGTATGGACTCCCGTTCCATGAGAGACAGACAAGTTAGAAGCCATTCGAAATGAAGTGTCAGGTTTGCTTCTGAATGGAGCAATAAGACCAGCAAACCAGACCACTCCATGCTTCTATTCAAACATGTTCCTTGCCCCCAAGAGCACAGGGGGTGGAGACCCGTACTCAATCTCAGGCCATTGAATTGGTTTATCCATACGCCTCGGTTCCAGATGGAAACTCCGAGATCCGTAATGGCAGGATTGACGAAAGGAATGTGGTGTGTGTCAATCGATTTGAAAGATGCATATTTCCACATTCCAATAAACATGGCTTGTCACAGTTTGTAGTCTTCCCATTCGGCATGTCGACAGTCCCAAGGGGTTTCACCAGAGTGGTCCTAGAGGTGATGGCGTTTCTCAGAAGAGAGAACGTGGCGCTTCACACCTACATAGACGATTGGCTTATCAAGGCAGACACGCCAGCCAGGTTAGGAGTGGATACTTCTCTGAGTCTGAAATTGCTTTCAGATCTAGGCTGGATAGACAACAGGGAGAAATCCGAGTTGACGCCCACTCAACACCGTTTATTTGGGGATGCGATTCGATCTCGAGGAAAGCAGGGTTTACACATCAGAGCCCAGAGTGGTGTCTCTGTTAGCCACCCTCAAGAGTTTTTGATTGGGAAACTACATTCAGGCAAGGAGATTTCTTCAGATGCTAGGCATGATGTCTCCATGGAGCAGGTAATCCTGTACGCTGCTCTAATGCGAAGACCTATCCAGTTGTATCTGATGTCTCTGTGGAAGCAGAGAACAGAACTCCTGTCAAAGCTGGTACCAGTTTTGGAGCCAATAATCTCACATCTTGTATGGTGGAATGAGCGTCAGAATCTCCTAGTAGGAGTTTTGCTTCACCTACCCAACCCCCAGCTGTCTGTGTACACGGATGCATCACTGGAGGGGTTGGGGGGGGGTGCCTGCCTGGGAGATCACCAGGTTTCTGGCACATGGACTCTCCAAGAGAGTCAGCTGCATATCAATCTGGTGGAAATGATGGCAGTGGATCTGGCATTGGAAAGTTTCTTCCAGAAGTCAGGGGCAAGGTGATATTGATATGGTCGGACAATTCGCCAGTAGTATCATGCATAAATCGCCAAGGCGGGACCAGGTCACGTACACTGTGTATGAAGGTGTGGCACTTGATTCATTGGTGCAGGAATTACTCAGTTGTTTTGAAAGCAGCTCACATTCCTTGGCAATTGAACATTCTGGCAGATGTTTTGTCTCGCAGACAGAGAATTTTGACAACAGAATGGTCTCTCAACTCTCCATTTCTATAAATGTTCTTCGAGCGTTGGGGCAAAGCAAACGTGGACTTGTTCGCCATGAAGGAAAATGCTAAAATCATGACTTATGTCTCGCCGATTCCAGATCCAAATGCCGTCGATACAGACGCTCTGGCGATAAGCTGGAGAGGGATGCACGCTTACGCGTATCCGCCCACCATTCTTCTATCAAAGGTTTTGGTGAAGATCAGGGAGGAACCGTGCCTGGTCCTGCTAATAGCGCCATTTTGGCCTAGCAGGGCATAGTTCACAGATCTCCTGGATCTGCTGGTGGACAATCCAGTTCAGCTGCCTGAGATTCCGGACATAATCTCCCAGGCCAAGGGCCGCTTCCTACACGAGTTGCCCGAGATATTCAAATTGACTGCGTGGATGTTATCAAACAACATTCCACGTCGGAAGACTTCTCAACAGGCTGCGTGTTTCATCGCAGCCATGAGAAGGATGTCAACCTTCAAGTCATATAACCACAAGGTTAACAAATTTGCAGAGTGATGTGAAGGAAAAGGGGTATTGATCCCTTTCAATCCACTATTCAGCAAATAGCAGACTTTCTCTGTGAGCTGTTCTTTACAGGACTGTCCCCTGTCACAATTGCTGTTTACAAGTCAGCTTTGGCATCAGTTATCCTTTGTTTAGCCAACAGGGATAGTCCGGAGGTGGCCCAGTTGAATGTGATGGTGAAGGGAATGAGCAATCTCTGACTGAGACAACCGGTAGTCATTCCTGCCTGGCGTCTATCTTTGGTGCTTAATGTACTGCCCAGGCACACTGGAACATTTGGGTTCGGCTAGTCTAGAGCAAGGCAGTCTTTCTATTGCCACCTCCTTCAGCAAGAAGGTGCAGTGAGATCCATGTGCATTCAGCAGAGATGGACTGATTTATTTTCTCCAGAGAGGGTCTGCGATTGCTGCCAAGAGCAGAATTTATGTCAAAGAATCAATCTTAGAAATATCCCGGCAAACCGATCATTATACCGAAGCTAACTAGGTTTGATCGTGATGCCAGTGCCTGGTTTCCAGTCCGTGCTTTGACCAAGTACAAAAAACGGGTGGACTCTACGGTCAAATGAGAGACATATATGGATCTGCCATAAGAAGCCATATGGCGCTGCATCCATGGATACTATCTCTTGTTGGGTACTCTAATGCATTCAGACTACCCACGAGATTGCGACTGGGCACCAGGTGCAATGTGCTAGGGTTCGCGATGTTCGAGGAATAGCCGCCTCGACCGCCCTATTCAATGGTGTCCCATTAGAGGACATCATGGCCATTGCACAATGGTACTGTGAGCCCTCTTTGCTGGGGTTGTGGGGTTGGTGAGCGGTGATGCGAATGTGATTCGCTCCCAAAGCTTGTCGGTCCTTTTAGGTCTCTGTATGTCAAGTTTAGGTCTAAGTTCTTTCTTCAGGGGCAAAAGAGGCTTTGTATGGCTTGCCCCTTCCCACCAGGTTACCGACTAAATCTGGTGTTATCAATGAGTAATGTAATGGTAAGTATTGATCGAAGGACAATGAAGGAAATCTCAATTTCCCTTTCTCGGAGATCTAACAATACTTACCATTACAATACGGACCCTGCCTCCCAGCCCCACGGAGGCAAGCCATGGGTTATTCTCTTGTTTGGGAGCTGTGCAAACAATATGAGTCTCACTGGCAGACGGGTACCCGGTTGTTGGGAGCCGGGTACCCGGTTCCAGGAGCCGGTAAAGCTTTCTAAATGTAGATTCCTAGAGCCAGCTCATTCGTGTTCTTGCGAGATCTCCTGTGCTAAACGCGTGTATTCTCGGCATAGCGCGATGCTACGGCTCTATGTTTAGATTGGAGCTAGCTATCAGGATAGCTGTATTAGTAATGAGTAATGTAATGGTAAGTATTGTTAGATCTCGGAGAAAGGGAAATTGAAATTTCCTTCAATATCAGTTTAGTCTAGATAGGAAATAAGTTAACATATTGCCAAAACAGAAACAGAAAATGTTAGTTCGTAAGAAATGTTATGTTGCATATTTGGATTAGAAGGCATTGCTGCCTAAGGTAGCAATGTCTTCCAATCCAATTATGTTAAAAACTTTCACCAGTTTGCTTTAAGTTATTTTGGGAAAATACTAAGTTATTTCTGAGCTGGACTATGCACTATATATTGCAAAAGACGGACAACGTACAGCGCCAGACGTGCTTCACAGACGAACAAACTATTTACCTCCCCATCAGCATGGGTCAATAACATCGACGTTGAGTGACCTGACCGGCTTCTTCATCTGCCCAGTACATGGCTGCCGTGAGTGTAAAGAAATGTAAATAAAACACGAGGCTTGATGGCCGCACGCTTTTGTTGAATTAAACACGATCCTGCCGACATTCCTAACGGACCGTGCTGCTAAACACTTTTGTTGATTTGGCATTTATATGGAAAATGTAAATACGCGGATTATCACTTAGACGTTGTCAGACATTTGCTTGGTTTATAGACCCTAGAGAGGCTTGCCACATCTAAAACGCACCATATTTGTTTTCACCTAAGCAGTTCCGAATTGTCTTCTAGCCGCCAGTATATCCTTGTTGTTTAGTTACAAAAAAACCAATGCTGCAAATCTATGATGCTATTTTAGACAACCAATCATTCCACCAGTCGTTCAAATGTTTAGAGTTTTTAGCGATGTGCAAACCACTGAACTTTACGTTTCCAGTATCTCAATTTCAAATCAAATATACAGTTTAATATTTTAAAACACCCTAGTCTGTAATGTGTTGGCTTGCTGTCTAAGGCAGCAGAGCTTCCAGTATACCCCTTGATAACGATGATCATGATGACGCCGATGATGATGATGATGATCTGGGATGAAAATAAACTCGAATACATTGAATAATAACAATAGGGGGAAACGAGATGTGACGATGAGAATTGATGATATAAGTGACGAAGGCAAGGAAAATGGTAATAGCGACGACGACAAGACCAGCAACAACAACAACAACAACAACAACAACAACAACAACAACAACAACAACAACAACAACAACAACAACAACAACAGCAGCAGCAACAACAACAACCAACAGCAACAACAAAAATACCAACAATGTATTCTACAGCTGTGTACGCATATATATAGCCAACATATATATATACACCTGTGCAAAAGTTAAGCACCACCCTATTTTTACGCACATGCGAGGGTATATTCATGTGCTATGAAGAAAGCAATAGCATAAACATTTATGTACCCATCCATCTTAGTGCAAGAGGTAATAATGCAACTAGAGGAATGCTGATTATGATGGTGGGGAAACACTGTATGTTTTTATTTGAACTTGAAAACGAGGCCTGAATATGGTTACGTTGACACAACTGACAACTATTGCCCTACAGTTGACACACGTGGCTAGATTGTCATTAATGGTGTCTGAAAACGAAGTTTAACATCTGTGCACGAGTTTGAGACTGTCATTATCAATACCGGGTATATCCACCTTGTGCCTGGATGACGGCCTGGACACAACGTCTCATGCTGGTCACCAACCGACTGATACGCCATTGTGGTATTCGTTGGCATTCAAGATGGAGTGCGTCTGTTAATTCCTGTAGGTTCTGCACAGGAGGATCCCTCCTTCTCACCATGTTTCCCAGAATGTCCCAGATATGCTCAATAGGGTTCATGTCAGGGCTCCTTGCTGGCCATGGTAGGGTTTCGATGGCATTCTGGCGGAGGTATTCATGCACAGCTCTAGCACGATGTGGTCGGGCGTTGTCATCCATGAATATAGGGTGGGTTCCAGGTGCATGATTTACAAAATGAGGGACCACAACTCTATCCAGTATGGAATCGTGATATCTTTGTCCATTTAGTGTTCCAGGTACAGTCAACAGATCCAGCTTGCAATCAAATGAGATGCACCCCCATATCATAACGGAACCTCCACCAAATGGAACTTCTTCCATGATGTTACGTTGGTCGTACGCCGTGCGTCTGGACCTCCATACACGAGTTCGACCATCTGTGGCATGAAGCAGGAACCGACTTTCATCGGACCAGTGTACCCGTCTCCAGGATCTCATGTTCCAGTGTCTTCTTTCGTTGCACCACCTCAGACGCTCCTCTTTGTGGTGTGCAGTGAGGAGAGGACGTCTGACAGGTCTCCTAGCTTTCATGCCAGCAGCATACAGTCTCCTTTTGACGGTAGACATTAACACTCTATTGCGCGTTTCCCATTGCTGGCTGAGCACTCTGCTGTTGGTGAATGGAGATCGCCTAACAAGGCGTACTAGGGCTCGATCATCACGGGCAGTAGTCTTCTTCGGTCTTCCAGATCTAGGCCTGTCCTTCACCTTGTTAGTTTGCCCATGTTTTGCAATCAAACGACTGATTACAGTATGGTTAATGTTCAGCTTTCTGCCAATCTCTCTGCATGACATACCAGTGGTATGCATGCCTATGATTTGCCATTTCACACGATCACTTAACCTTCGTCTTGCCATAGCGGTTCACAATCAAGAGCTAATTCTCTCTGTACAAATAAACCACGGTCATGAACACAAAATTCCTAATCTTGTCGCCTAAATCTGTATGCAATGTTCTACACCTCAAACTGGACTTTTACATAACTGAACACGTGTGCGGTTTCCCGCCACGCACGGACATCAAGCGGCGTGAAGTCATGCATGCATGTGCATTTCGTACTTGGAATAATGTCAGCTAACGCGGGGACAAAAAGTATGGCAGCCTAGTTGTACCATCATGTTTCTACGTTCTATTGTTTTTGCTGGTGCTTAACTTTTGCACAGGTGTATATATATATATATATATATATATATATATATATATATATATATATATATATATATATATATATATATATATATATATATATATATATATATATATATATATATATATATATATATATATATATATATATATATATATATATATATATATATATATATATATATATATATATATATATATATATATATATATATATATATATAATTGTGAATGTAAAAAACCCATATGTCGCTGTATCGTGACCTGATAAAGAAACAGAAACAGAAAACAGAAAACGCATGTTACTGGAATAATACCGGGCCAATACAACCCGGGATTGGGTTTAAAACCGGACCAGACAGACACAGTTTATTGCAAAAATCCAACAAAAGGATACGGCAATACAAGTACAATCGTATAAATAAACAAGATATATGAAACAACTATAGACCCTATACAAATTAATAAACACTACTTAATTAAATATATACATATTGTACAAAGCAATAGGCAAATCGCGTCCACAACCGGATTAACTACTGCGAAAGATTGATCCACACCAAGTTATGCGCCGGACATTTGCAGCCCCGCCCACGTTCTGAGCGTGTTTGGATCGGTTTATGTACTTTAACCCTTGAGGTCACAGGATCCCCTTTTTTCAGGGTGACTATACAGATAGGTTGCTGAATATTTTGAAACTAACCAGACCCCGGGCGCCATTGCAGTCTACGAGTGCACCAACACCCAACCGAACTAGCCTCAAAATGCCAACAGAATGTTCATTAGATAGTAATTAACCATTCAAGGGATCTAGGACCAGTAACCTGCGTTGTCAGGGCCGGTGTGCACATCTTAAAAATCTTCTTGGATCTGTTCTGCTAGCTTGTTCTCTTATGCTGGATAATAATGTCTATGGTATGTTGGATGTTGAGTTCGCGAGGGCACGTTTAATTAAACACTCTATTACTGCAATTATGCATCTTCGGCGAAATCATACTAGGCGGTGAATAATCGCCCCCCCCCCCCCCCACCGCCCCCCCCCCCTCCCCCTGGTGGTATGGTTTACAGATGCCTATACACTCCAGTACCATTACTACCAGATGTAGGGCGGGACGGTAGACTGGCGGGACTGGTAGATGTTGGTGGAGGAGATGCCATTGAACTCCCAGTGGACTATAACTTAAGTGCCATATAAGCCTACAATAACAACACTATCTCTGTTGATTGAGTAGAAGTGAGGCTCGTTGGAAACGTGGGTAACTTTCCCCATTTCTACCTATTACCAGATTTAGATAACTTATTGCAAGAATCCAATAATAACGAGATATTATTACCTGTCGGTCTTATCTCACATGGCGTCTGTACTATTGGGGTGTAAAACTCACCTGTTTCAAGTGGGTTATAGTTGAGCGTAACCATCCTGCCAGCATGTGCGTACGCAATAGGACCCAATGTGGTCAGTAGATAACACTGGGTAGATTTTATGCAATTCAGTATCATCTAAAATTAAATGCATAAGACCTACATGAACATAAGTATCAATAATTTTCGTCAGAAAATACAGGAAATGCATTATGACAGCGTCTAGGTTTCGAAGATTTCCGGGATAGGATCACAGCCATGCGCCATTCTAGGGGTGCAGCAGGGAAATCGTCCCGGGCCTAAGCACTTATGATGCCACCCCCACCCCCACCCCCAAACCTCCATTATTACATGATCGTGGGAATGTCTGCCAGAGATACACCTCGGAATAAGTAGCCCAACCTCACACACTTTGCGCTCAGTATAGAGAACGATTCGGTATTAATCCTTTAACACTAATATCAGCCAAAGACAGCTTCTGCAGTGGTCTTGAGTGAGAAATACCCATTTGTAGACCAAAGGAGGACCTTTTGAAAATTTACCACTGGAATCACTGGCTCGATAACCGAGCCAGTCATTCCAGTAGTAAAATTAAAAATAGTCTTCTCTAGGTCTCCCAATGGACATTTTCCATGAGAAAATTATTTTCTTGAATAAATTCGAGGGTTAAAGGGGTAATAGGTATATTTAGGAATTCCGGTAAACTGTAAAATATATTCTTCAGAATGGCACAGCTTTCGTCCGATCGCTAACATCATGGCTCTCAGTCATTGTTGACTAATAAGGACTATATTATACCATTGCTGTCCCATTGCTGTCTACACTAAACCTGGTGTTACAGGTGAAAATAATCGGCATCTGTACGTGTTGCCGAATAGAGTGGCGTTTGCTATTTCGACAGACGCTTATGAAGACGTTGCTACGCTGCAGATGGTTACAGACACGCGCCTGATCGGAACATGTGTTAAACTTTAACGCATCCTACATTCCTTCAGATATCAATATCCGCTTGTATTGTTGAATCCTTTAACGCCAAAGCTGGCGGGAAACGGCTGCGGTAGTGGTCATAAGAATTGCACACTTGCAGATCAAAGAAGAGTATTGAAAAAAATTCACTACTGAAATGACTGGTTCTAATAATCGATCCAATCAGTCCAGTGATAAATTTTCCAAAATAATCTCTTGGTTTGCAAATCGACATTTTCGATGGGAAAATTGAAATTTCCTGGAGAAAATTGAGGATTAAAGAGATATGACAATTGCTTTGTGACTAGGTTATTTATACTGATAGTGTCCACACGCTTCATAGATAGCAGTCCTGAAATCTAGCGACAAGCTGCTATATAGTCATACCCACCCTTGACCTACTTCACGCTAAACTTATCCATGATTATAACGTATTCACGTGCTGGTGCGAGTCACAGTGTTCATGCTGTAATTGCCAATGTTTTACTCAGTATTCGTGGCACCATTTTGAAGCCACTTTCTATATCCGAAATGAGCACAAGATGGCAGCGAATGGAGGAATCCAATTTTAGCTATGCCCCACTCATCTTTAGCTAAGCTCCACCTACACTTCGCCCGTCTTGGGATCGATCGATCCATGAACTCCCTGACTATAAATTTCCAGAAAGCTATACAGGTAAGCTGTTGAATATTTTGAAATTAATTTCACTGGTGTATTAAATAGTAAAGACATACAATAGTTGATTATGACGTCATATGATTGATGGATAAACTGGAATCCTCCATTGGACGGTCATAGCTTTCAAATCATGAAAATAATGAGTATACAGTCACCCCTGCTTCAGAAGCAACACGCCCTTTAGCTCCAATTAAAGGGATATTCCACTGGGGGATTTTATGCATCTGACGTAAAGTACTAATTTTCCGCATTAATTTGAGATCAACAGCACAATTTTATGCCAACAAATAAAAAAGATATCCTCAATTTAAATTGCTAAAGTAACCAGTAGATAGAGGCGCCATTTTGGACAAGCAGCTGACGTCACCGACACGCCTACTCTGTTTGCCCGATCGAGGATAGCCGTAACCAGGGGAGGTAAATCTTGCATCTGTTGGATAATTAGCGTACTGGCTAAACAACTGACGCGTTGCCACAGTGTTTGGAGGAAATTAAAGTGAAATTAGTGTCCCGATGATCGCGCCAGTCATTGTAGTGCTAAATTGTCAAAAATTGTTTTCCTATGGGCAATTTCTATTTTTAAAAAACATTGAAGGGTTATGCCAGCAGCGTGTTTGCGATCAACCAGCTACAACAAATTCTTGAAAAATATGTTAGTTGAATAAATGTTGAATGTAATTTCTCTGAAAGCTGTTGCTATTGCAACTTCTGCTTCCAGTCAAATTCCAGTTTCAAAATATTAAACAGGCAGTAAATATGGGGTCAACATTTAAAAATTTGGGATCAGTTAGTTAACCCTTTCAAGGACAGAAAGGCAGAAAGCTTAAAATTTACCCTGCATAGGCCTATTGCGTGAAACTAATTAGTTTGGAAGCTACTGCAGCATAATTCCAGGAAAATTTAATTCAGAATATTCAACGCTGCATAGTTATTTTAAAATTGGGAGTAAACATTGTAAATGATTAATAACGCTGGATTTCAATAGTGTGAAAGCACTAAGCTACTAATTATGTCTAGCGTACACTTGTCATTATTTACTAGCTGTCACCTACTATCGTCTATGAAGTAAGCCGCTAAGCGGTTGCCTATAATTGACCGACCGGGCAATCACCGACATCGTTTCATTTTGGTTTGCAAATCCCGTTTTACAATTGATGCAAGCAAATACGACGTTAATTGTCGAGTTTGATTCTGTTATATTAAAATTAAGTACCGCGCCTTTTGTTTTGAAATGCATGACACATTATATTAAAATTACACAGACTATATGTTCTAAACTTGTGTCTTCCAAATTTAAATGTGGAAGATATCCATCCAGTGCCGATGTTATGACGCCATCTTTCAGTTAGCCCCTTTTCATGCGGATGCTTCTGTGGATCGGTATCTGAAAATGTGAATTTCCGCACCCTTTCCATGATCGTTTCTATTACTGCAAGCCCATGCTTGACATGCGGACATGATGCGATTTAACCATTTCACGCCAGCACTGGCCTCTGCAATCGTCAAGTTGAGGACGCAGGTCAAAAGAAGGCTATTTTGAGAATTTACAACTAAAACGACTGTCTCAGTAACCGAACCAGCCATTCCAGTGGTCAATTTTCAAAAATAGTCTTCGCTTGGCCTGCAAATGGCCATTCAATAAGGAAATATTCTGATTTTCCTGACAGAATTTGGTCATTAAAGGGTTAATTAATATTCGGCCGTCATAACGCGAAGTAAACAGGTAAATCTAAAAGCGCTGGCGATATTTTGCTGGTGTGTCGTTGACGTCATAATCTCGCGGTTTCTCGCTCTCGTTGCGAGAAAATGGATGCGCCCAGGAGTCACGTTTTCGAGTGTTTTGGGCATATTCATTTTATTATTTCTCGGCAATGGAACAGTGTATTTTATATTTTTTTGCGGCAACTATTTCGGATTATAGTATATTTTTAGTTGACTTATTCCCGATTTTCACTGGAATTTCCCTTTAAGAAACCGCCTGTCTATAGTGACGAATGGTTTTGTCTCGGATGGTGGTCGCTTAAAGGCCGGCGTGTTTCTGGAAACCCAGGGAATATTAGACTAAACAGGGTCAACGAATCCCAGAACTAGACGCACCCGCTATGACCCGACTCGTGTCCATCCACATATCTCTCAAAGGGACGCTTAGGGTCAGAGCAAACTCTGACTATGCTTATGTAGGCTACTTAAATGGATGCATGGTAGAAAGTAATTCAGACCTGGAACTTTCGCTTTGTCGTCGTTGGTGGTCTTTTCATTTAGACTATATAACGTGAATTTGATTTCATATATGTATCTTTCATGAACATAAAATGCAATTTATGAGTTCATTGTCAATCGAGTATATGCCAATATATTATGCTATCGAAATTACAACATCAAGTCTCGCGGAACGGCATAAACTCATTTTATTTCAGTAGGCAGGATATGATTATGGTATAGAATGAGTGTCTATTGTTGTCAATACGTTATAGGGAATGGACAATTAAACGAGCACGAGATATTGTTAGAAACCCTGGTAGTCCTACAACGTCAGTCCGTTATAATACCGTTTTTTTTTTTTAAAACCATATTTTATTGCATATATTACAATTACAACAAGTTGTTCGAAACTTAGAAAAGCCCTCTCCCTACAGACAAAATTTAAAGGCGGCAAACATAAACATATGCACAAAATAACAAAGTAAACGTATAAACAGATTAAATATTATAATACATGTACATCATATTGCATATTGAGTATTTATATTGAGAGAGAGAGAGAGAGAGAGAGAGAGAGAGAGAGAGGGAGGGAGGGAGGGAGGGAGGGAGGGAGAGAGAGAGAGAGGATAGTGAGGCCAGTTTTTGCCCAACAGTAATATTTTCATGATGACCACCATAACAAAACGCCCAAGGGCCAGTGTTGCTCACCTGGATCATTTGCACCGGAAAATATAGACATTTGGGTTGAAACCATATGACGCATCCGGGCTGTCATCGAGCATATGACGTCATTAACAACTACGTCACGTGTTAGCTGGCGTTACAATCAAAATGACGTGGCTCCGGCACGAAAATCGAAAAACCCGTCACTAAAATGTACATACGAGCTGTATATCTGTGAAGAATCTTCAATTTAATAAATTTTTCCATTGGATATTTTCAAACTAATTCGACTGGGAGATGTTACTGCCACAGACATCAACAGCGCCCAGTGAAATTTGTTCTAAAATATTCAACAGCTTATCGGTAGAGTTACTTTAAAATTTAGATTCTGCGAATTCAGATTTCAAAGTTTCAAATCGATTGCAACACACGTAAAGGTGGGGGTGTGGGAGCAGGGTAGGGGGTGGGGTGTTGGGGTTGAGTGGGGGTGGGGTGGAGCTTAGCTTAAAATGGGCGGCCATAGCTAGAAATTAATCTCTTTATTCATTCATGTGCAAGCAAAGATGTAATACGTTGTTGACTTTTTACAGCAATTCCGTTTGCAGGAGCACCATCCGTTTTCATGAAGGTGTCCTGTTTGAGTGTAGCCATGTAGGCCTACTGTATCGACTAATACATTATACGCGTAACATGATTAGGGACGGAATTTTGTGCCAAATAAGAAAAAGGATCATTATTATCGAACAAATAGCGTTTATTGTACGCAGTGTCGTCTTGTTGTACATGTCTTACATGATTGCCTGCCTGGCTATATACCGTCGTCTTATTATGAACCCCTGGAGACTTGCCTACAATATCTAAGCTCTCATACAATATGAGCGTGTAATATATTGCTATAGTGTGTGCATTATTGATGAGGAAAATGCGTACTAAACATTAACAGAAACACGGCTCTATAAATCACATGGTGTTGATTTACAAAGAAGCAGGGGATAGAGTACACCTCAGAAATTACTTACAATTTGTCCAAAACAAAATAAAACGGACTGTTGGATAGTTTGGACTTAATTTGAGTGCCTTAATGGCTTCCAATCAAATTAAGTCCAGAATATTCAACAGAGCATTGTTTACATTGCGTTAAAAATTGTGTTGGTGGAAACAAGTTATTTCTGAGCTGTACTGTAGTCATTAGTCCAACGCACACGGAATGAGAGACAGAGAGACGGACTAGTAGACGTACAATCACATTTACAGACAATGATATAGAGCTATGGACAACGTTTTCGCACGCACGCACATAAGTGACATAACTCATTTTGTCTTGGGATCTTTAAACTGAAACTGAGTTATCATTTTAGTAATTTTAATTTTCCCACCTCTCTCAGTATTCAGAATTGTTCCATGACACATATTATATTAACAGCAGTGATACTCCGGGAGTGGGCCCACGACGCAGATGTTAACAGCAGTGATACTATCAGTGCGGATCTATGACGCAGCTGTTCTCAGCTCACCCTCAGAGTGGACCCATGATTCAGCTGTTCTCAGCCCACGCTCTAATATGAACACGATTAATAATTGTTCTGACACTGGGATACCATTCCCTATATCTTACAATAATCGGAGAGAGGGGAGTAATGTGGATGAATTTATTTATTTGGGTGTCTGTCTCAGACAAAACGGAAGCTTTGTTAGCTGTGGGACTCGGAACGTTAAACAGGCAACCAAAGCCACTTTGTCTTTACTAAAAAAAATAAAAGAGCATGACATCCCAATAGACTTACAAAATTATTTATTCGACACAATGATAACACCTATCTTACTGTATGCCTCTGAAGTGTGGGGATTCGAAAATGATCGCCAGATAGAAACTTGCCAAATAAAATTCTTTAAAAATGCATTACACCTTAAGAAATCCACACCAAATGTCATGATATATGGCGAATTGGGCCGACTACCACTCAATATAACTATAAAATGTAATATGGTCAGGTTCTGGGCGGGGTTGGTAAATCCTGGGTAAGGGAAACTGTCATCAACACTGTACTACTTAGCATTAGAATTCTCAAGAGAACGAAATATTGAAATCAAATGGATTAAAACCATCAAATTCATTCTAGAAATAACTGGTCAGGCAGACTTGTTCTACCTCGAACAACAATATACCGATGAGTGGAAAGCAACCATAAACCAATCGTCAGGTCTGACATTTTATAGACAGGTCAAAGAGAATATAGTTTTTGAGAAATATTTAAAAATCCTACCGTACCGAGAAGCTCTTATCTTATGTCATTTCCGAACACTTAACCACAAACTAGCTATTGAATCCAAAAGATGGCTGGGTATTGACAGATCAGAAAGATTGTGTTCTGAATGCAACTGCATAGAAGATGAGATGCATTTTCTTTTCTCATGCTCTAAATTCAATAGACAAAGGCTGAAATTCATACCACGATTCTATATAGAAAACCCTAATACCGAGAAAACTAAAGGATTGTTTGCAATATGCAATAAACCGCTCATTATCAAACTCTCCAAATACTTGTTAGCATCCAAAAAATTAAACAGCTAGACTAATTCATCCATCTTCTCACCCAATCATACACCCAAGTTATCTATCAACCCAAGCATCCATCGTCATCATTGTTAAAGCGATGCTAATCTTATCTCAAATGCGATAGATTGTACGATAGATTATAGTTTATAGATTCCATATCATTCACATCCTGTTACATTCCCTTATCTGTATCACAATACTCTGCTTTGTAACATGTTGTAGACGATGAACAGTGAGCACCGTGATTTTGTTTACTCAAGCGATAGTGAATGGTGTTATGTAAGTGCCAATGCATTACATTCTTTATTATGTAAATCATCTTGGTGAATATTTTGGGGATACTTTGATTGGAAGTTGTTATTGCCTATGGCAGTAACGGCTTCCGGTCAAATTAGTTTCAAAATAGTCATCAGCTTACTTGTATGATTGTTTTTATATCACATTGCCAAATTATATGTGGCACCGCTATGACTGAGCGTATTGACCAAGGCAGATACGCTAGTTTTTCCTTCTGATTGGTTGAAAAGTAAGGCATGACAGCCACCATAGGCTTTGGAAATGTACCACCATTTAAACTACTCACGCCTGAATAGCTTTCTTTAGCGGCATGATAATAAGCTTAATATTATATTATAGTTTACGAATGACGTGTTGGATCAGCTGAACAACTATTATATGAAGTTAGTTCTCCTTTAATACTGCCTGAAACACTGCTGGGGCAAGTGGCCCAAAATAGAATAATAAATTGATTATTGTTGTTATCATTGTTATGTAAGCGATCCCACTGTCGTAGCCCTCGTCGGCAGCGCGGCGGAGATGGTGTAATAATAATAATAATAATAATAATAATAATAATAATAATAATAATAATAATAATAATAATAATATTGTATTTCTACCGCCATTGTCAATGTACAAATAATCCTCATATGCCGTTGTCAAAGCCTGAGTGTAATAAAGAAAATACAAAATACGGTTCGACCGCAAACATTATCGTCATTTCGGTGGACAATTTATGGCTTCGATTTTGCGGGCTGTTCCAGTCTGCGATTAGCAATTAATATTACCACGTTTAATGCCGAACTTCTGCAAATACTTGGAAGGAGATGAGGCAGTAAAGGGAATTTTCTGCTGCTAAGTTTGAAGAAAACGCGTTGCATTAAGCCGCCTATAATAACAACAACTTATGGCAACACATTTCAAAATCAGCACCAGTAATCAATTCAGGCAACTAAATCTTTCAATCTGGAGGCGAAAGGCGCATGAATAGGGTAATATCGTGCCGTCGTGATCACCAGACCGTGCCAGCGTAAACTATTACACATTTAAAATGGCGTGTGTTTCCAGGCACATTAACATCGACCATATTAATGCCGGAGCGAGATATATATATAGCTTTATAATAAATCTTTCCAGTTTATCCATCCATCATATGACGTCATAATCAACTACGCGACGTGTAGGATGACGTCATAATCAATAACGTCATGAATGACGTAGATAAGTACGTCACAAACGCACAATTGGTGACGGATTAAGCGTTGTTGTACGAATTATATGTCTTTGCTATTTAATAAAGATGCTGTTGAATATGCTGAAACTATTTTGACTGGGCGGGCGGCGCTGTTGCTGCCATATACAGCAATAGCACCCAGTCAAATTAGTCTCAAAATATCCAACAGCTTACCTGTATAGTTTTCTGGAAATTGATAGTCAGGGAGATCAGGGATCGATCGGTCCCAACACGAGCGAGACGTGTTTGGAGCTTAGCTAGAGATGGGCGGGGCTTAGCTAAAACTGGAAAGGTCCGTTACTAACGAATGTATAGAGACGGATGCATGTCTGGGAAATTAGGCGGAGTCATTGATTTGTATTGAGTACATTTGACTCATGCTCAGCTCAATATGAAGCATGTTGCCAGTGAATTTGAAGAAACCATTTTTTTGCATTGAATCAACGTTCTTTATGTTAAATAGGCATAGGATGAAATGAAAAAAGCAGTGCGTATATATTTAAGTAGGTATATTTGATCCACCAATACACGAACCCACTTAAATACTAGGTGCGAGTCACAACTAAAATGTCATTCTTATTTCGTCGAAGTGATATTTTGACAATGCTTGTTTAGCCCTGTTATTGGACCTATAATAATATTGACTGACCCACTTTTAAAACATAATTTCCAAATGCATTTCATCATTAATAACGACAGCGGTTATATATTTTTTTTTATAAATCCCAAAGCTGTCGAAAACAGGGAGGCAAAACATGGATAAAACATTGGTGACTGATGCATTTTTAGAGCAATAATGATATCTGTACGGTTTTCGAGCAGTGATTTGTTTGGCGCCATATGTCCCTGAAATGAAATGACAGATTCTCAATAGAACGAACATGTTTGGTCGAAATTCGAAACTTCGCTCGTTTATCAGAGATTAACTTTGAGCAAAGCGTGTGCGTTGTATTTCTAAGCATATTTTCAAACAAATACCATATGGACACTGTTACTCTTTCCCACCACTATCACTACGAACGTTTCTACCATCGCATCAGAAAAAACCCACCATTGCTCAGCGACAAACAAGCCTCCACTCACACACATTAGAACGCCACTGCTAGCGCCGTACACTACAGTTACAGAATGTCCAAGTTGGCAACTTTGCACAAAAAGAAATTACTTTTGGCGAATAATAATTAACTTTCCTATTTTTGATATCATATGTTGAGGTTATATTGATCCTCACAAGTATCCATACGCATTACCCGCCATGCATCTGCCACACTCTACCCTTCCATGCGGTGTTCATCATCGTACACGCGAGACGCCGTTCAGGCTGTGGTCGCCTGACTCAATACATTGTTCGGGTTGTGGCTTCTTGTACACCTGCCAAGTTGTTTAGGCTGTGGCTTCTTGTACACCTGCCAAGTTGTTTAGACTGTGGCTTCTTGTACACCTGCCAAGTTGTTCAGGCTGTGGTTTCTTGTACACCTGCCAAGTTGTTCAGGCTGTGGTTTCTTGTACACCTGCCAAGTTGTTCAGGCTGTGGTTTCTTGTACACCTGCCAAGTTGTTTAGACTGTGGCTTCTTGTACACCTGCCAAGTTGTTCAGGCTGTGGTTTCTTGTACACCTGCCAAGTTGTTTAGGCTGTGGTTTCTTGTACACCTGCCCCGTTGCTTAGGCTGTGGCTTCTTGTACACCTGCCAAGTTGTTTAGGCTGTGGTTTCTTGTACACCTGCCCCGTTGCTTAGGCTGTGGCTTCTTGTACACCTGCCAAGTTGTTTAGGCTGTGGTTTCTTGTACACCTGCCAAGTTGTTTAGGCTGTGGTTTCTTGTACACCTGCCAAGTTGTTTAGGCTGTGGTTTCTTGTACACCTGCCCCGTTGCTTAGGCTGTGGCTTCTTGTACACCTGCCAAGTTGTTCAGGCTGTGGTTTCTTGTACACCTGCCAAGTTGTTTAGGCTGTGGTTTCTTGTACACCTGCCAAGTTGTTCAGGCTGTGGCTTCTTGTACACCTGCCCCGTTGCTTAGGCTGTGGCTTCTTGTACACCTGCCAAGTTGTTCAGGCTGTGGTTTCTTGTACACCTGCCAAGTTGTTTAGGCTGTGGTTTCTTGTACACCTGCCAAGTTGTTCAGGCTGTGGCTTCTTGTACACCTGCCAAGTTGTTGCGGCTGTGAGTGCCCATTCACCTGCCACGTTGTTGCGGCTGTGGTTGCCCATTCACCTGCCAAGTTGTTCAGGTTGTAGTTGCCCATTCACCTGATTAGTTGTTTAGGCTGTAGTTACCCATACACCTGACTATTTGGCTAGGCTGGGCTTGCCTATATACCACAGTACGCATATTCAAACCCACACCCTCCCCTTCCAAGGACGAGTCTATAGTGACAGCCACATGCTCCTATGATATTGTCCGGTCCAGCATGTCTGGCCTAAAGATCGGCTATTTATCCGCTCCTTATAGATCATGTAGAAAACTAAAAGCTTTTATTGTCATTTGCTTTCAAGAGTTATTTGCGAGGTGGGTGGATTGATGGGTGGCTCGGTTGGCGGATGGATGGATGGGTGGGTGGTGGATGGGTGGATGGGCTGATGAATGGATGGATGGGGGTGGGTGGGTGGGTACGGAGATGGATGGATGGATGGATGGATAAATGAATGAATGAATGAATGAATGAATGACTGGTTATCTACAGACGTAGAGGCACCATCTCTCATAAAAAAGACGACAATTTCCGCTTCTGTCGTCGATATATGAACATCTCTGTTTGACGGGCTGGTGGTATTGTTCGCCAAAGCAGCATTGTCATTACATGAATGACAGATACAGGCCCGCAGCTGGGATCATGGATCAATTATGAATGGGGCGGCGTTGGATATCGCTCATGGCCGATTTTGTCCCCGCATTATTTAGTTTCGCTAATTGCGAACTATCCAAAGCCAGCGCATTATACATGGACAGGCATGAATCACGGGCACGTGTGTTCTGTATGAACACATGTGAAATAGGTCACGCATGCTGAAGAGACGATGCGCCCTTTAGAGCAAACATAATGGGATTTTATTACGATCACCTGTCTTAAAGAGCCGCCACCTTTTTACCTGCAAAGGCAAATGCACATCCCGTGACAGGTCTCTTGTATTAACCCTTTTAACACTCATATCAGCAAAAAAAGGAGAAGAGAAGACTATTTTTGACAATTTACCACTGGAATGACTGGCTCGACAACAGAGCCAGCAATTCCAGTGGTAAATCTTCAAAAATAGTTTTCTCTTGTTCTGCAAATGGATATTTTCTATGAGAAAATTGAAATTTTCTTGAGCAAATTGGAGGACTAAAGGGTTAAGAGACCACACGTTAATGACTAGGTGTTTGTGCTACAGTAAGGTGGCCACTTATGACAGGGTGCTTAAATGCTTACATTGCCGTAGCGTCATACACCATGGGTTCCTTCAGTCATGCAGCCTTGAGAAGTAGGTTTTTTTTAGAATCTGGGAATGCGGGTTTGAAAGAATCTGAGCGAAAACTGGTCGACAATTAATAAAACTATTCCCCGCTCATCCCTAGCTAAACTCCACCCACGCCTCGATCGTGTTGGGATCGATCGATCGTGTTGGGATCGATCGATCTCTGAACTCCCTATCAATTTCCAGAAAACTATATAGGTAAGCTGTTAAATATTTCGAAACTAATTTGACTGGAGCAGCGCCCAGTCAAATTAGTTTCAAAATCTTCAACAGCGTGTTTATTAAATAGCAAACACATACAATTCGTACAGTGTCGGACTATTAAGCGTTTAAGACGGACCTAATCGAGTCATTCATGGCGTCATGATTGTGCCGTCATCCTACACGTCTCGTAGTTGATTGTGACGTCATATGATGGATTGATAACCTGGAAAGGTCTACTCTATACACGTATGTAGAAATACAACGACGCTTTGTTTATACAGCTTATCTCATAATCTCTCATAAGCATTTTGACAACTATAGTGTCCCATGTTTGTATATAGATATTATTCTGATAGCGTGTAATCTCTGACAGGCGATCGAAATTCATGTGACAATAAGGATCTGTCTATAGATAATACAACTCGGTCAGTAGTATGAATACAGTAGGCCTATTTGTCATAAATAAGTTAAAATGTTTCTAAAACAAAAAAAAATAGAAACATGTTAGTTAGAAAGAAATGTTCTGTTGAATATTTTGAACATAATTGGAGTGGAAGAAGCAATGTCTTCCAATCCAATTGACGTTTCCAGAGTACCCACCCATTATATGACGTCATAATGAACTGCGTGATGTGTACAATGACATCATAATGAATGGCGTCATGAATGATGTCGATAAGTACGTCACGAACGCATATTTGAAGACGGTCTATGTGTTGTTGTACAAATTGTTTGCTTTTACTATTTAATAAATATTCTGTTGAATATTTTGAAACTAATTTGACTGGGCGCTGTTGCTGCCATATTATTATTGATATACAATATTATTAATGAGTTATGCCATAACTCAAATTAGTTACAAAATATTCAACAGCTTCCCGGTATAGTTTTCAAGAAATTGATCGCTAGGGCATTTGGGGGATCAATCAATCCCAACACGGCGAGATGTGGGTGGAGCGTAGCTAGTGATGGGCGGGGCATGCCTAAAATGTAAAGGTCCATTATGTTCAAAAGATTAAAAAATACGTTTTATTTTGTTTTGGAGACGGTTTAAGTTATCTGTGAGTTTACTGTACAGCTGGATTAACGTTAACCTCGTGTCAATATAGGCCTGCTGAGAGAATATCAATATTCGCTGGTCAGTTATGGCCTAAGCGTGTTAAAATTACATTCAGGAGTTTTAAGCTTCAATATTCTCTATAGAAAGAAAATCCATGTCAACTTTCATGCGGCGTTTTTTGAAAGCGTTTCAAATTTCTCAAACAACTTAAGCTTTCAGCGCAGCCTACATATGGCTACTGCGACCTTTCAAGACGAAGCCGGCTAAACCGGCCCCTGCAATGTCGTTAAGGAAGGTCCATTTGCATGCCAACAAAATAATATGTTTGAAATCTAGCGCTGGGAATGACTGGGTTGATCAACGAGCCAGTCATTCCATTGGTAAAATAAAAAAGGCTTCTCTTGGCATGAAAATGGACATTCAATAATCAGATCCAACTTTAGCCAGTAAATGACTAAATATATCCATTAGTGACTGTACGCGGAACATGGTTAATACACGGCCATTTCGCGTTATGTCCAGTCATTCCGTGATTAGTGGTCATTTGTTTTATTCAAGTCTATTATATATAATTATTTATATGATTTACATATTCACTCTACGCTGCCACCGTAGTCGCCTACTATTAGTGTTTAGTTAGAGTCTCTGTTTTAGCTGACTACCTTACTAATCACCATATTGATATTTTACGTATTTGGTCTTGTTTCATCCATAATGTTGGTATTACTCACACCGTCGAAGGATGTTAGTGTCGTCTGTCTGTCTGTCTGTTTGTATCTCTGGAAGACAAGAAGGTAGAATCACGAAATTTGGCAATGGGCCTGTCCAGTTTTAGCTGTGCCCCGTCCATCTCTAGCTAATCTCCAGCCACACCGCGCTTTTTTTTCGTGTTGGGATCGGTCGATCCCCGAATGCATTGACTATCAATTTTCATAAAACTATACAGGTAAGCTGTTGAATATTTTGAAACTAATTTGACTGGGTGCTGTTGCTGCCAAAATATTCAACAGCATATTT
Source organism: Chaetoderma sp. LZ-2023a (assembly GCA_034401795.1). Taxonomy (NCBI): domain Eukaryota; kingdom Metazoa; phylum Mollusca; class Caudofoveata; order Chaetodermatida; family Chaetodermatidae; genus Chaetoderma; species Chaetoderma sp. LZ-2023a. The sequence goes on along the minus strand of CM067366.1, from coordinate 66,807,826 downwards.
ATTACATAGTAAAGACATACATTTCATACACCCCGACGGACTATTAAGCGTTTAAGACGGAGTAAATCGAGTAATTCATGACGTAATGATTATGACATCATCCTACATGTCACGTAGTTGATTATGATTATGAGGGGTGGATAAGCTGGAAAGGTCAATTACAATCAAAGAGGGTTGAGGTTATAACCATTAATATCTATAGGTCACGGGGTCAACAAGTGTAAACTGGAATGTACGTTATTTTTTTGCTATAACGTCAGATTTGATACCTCCATCGCTCGATTTGTCACGAGTGGCGTCAATTACAAAAGCTCCCAGTCAATTTATTTTGAAAAATTCAACAGAATGTTTATTAAATTGTAAATTCATCAAATACATAAAGTTGAGACACTTTGGTCACAGTTTAGTAAACGGACTTTTCGTTATTCATGGCGGAGCGACGTCATTTTAATTGTGAAGTCGACGTATTTAATTATGGCGTCAGATATTTGAGTAACAGATCGGATTACTCTATGGTAAGATGTTAATGCTGATCCCCAGAGGTGACAAAATGCGTATGCGTGCTCGTGGCCTTGTGTTTGAGCGATGGTGTAGAGATGAAGTAAGCGCTCTGTTCGTTCATTAATCACTGTCATATATAGATATGTAGGCATCTTAGTAATGGAGCTTTCCAAGTTTATCCATCCATCATATCGACTACGTGACGTGTAAGATGACGTCATAATCATGACGTCATGAATGACGTGATATGGTCCGTCCTTAGCGCATAATAGTCCGACATGTTGTGCGAAGTATACGTCTTTACCATCTAATAAATATTCTGTTGAATATTTTGAAACTAATTTGACTGGTCCGACGCTGTTGCTGCCCAGTCAAATTAGTTTCAAAATATTTAACAGCTTACGTGTATATTTTTCTGGAAGTTGATAGTCCGGGAGTTCAGAGATCGATCGATCCCAACACGGACGAGGTGTGGATGGAGATTAAATAGAGATGGGCGGGGCAGAGCTAAAATGGGAACGGTCCATTCTCATTGTAAGGAATCTATGCTGACGGTATATATACGCAAACATCTAGGGTTTACGCATTTACGATGTGGACATCACAGTGTTTGTTTTATACAGGGCCGGGAATTACATTCTACTACTGTCAAACGTGTGCACATATATGCGCTTTTGAACGGACATATTAATAGCCGGTAGATACCCATATATAATTGCTTCAGAGATCTTGTAAATAGACCATAACATCAGCTCACGTGCGTTGTATATGCATATATACAGTAGGCAAAACAACATACATGTTTTGTACCACCGACACAAGGGCAACCACGCACGTGTACAATTATGCGCGATATTGATTGATGAAATAGCGTCGATATGTAGGCGCTTAGAGTGCCGTTAGCGGGACGGCTATTCATATGGTGCGAGTTAAAATGCATGTCTTTCGTGCTGTGTATTCTCGACACAGGCTACTCATTTTAACTGTCAGACTACTGCAAGCCACCAGACAATAATTTCAATGGGAATAAGTCTGGAACTGCTGAAAATTTTGAAAACAAATTAACTGAACGCTGTTGTTGGCTTCACCACCAGCAACTTTCAGTCAAATTTTTTTCAAAATATTCAGCGTATCCAGAGCGAAGCCCTATGGAAAATGTAGTCTCAATAATTTTAGTAGACAGACAGTCAATATGTGTGTAGTTTTCAAGTTCTGTTTTGTGCTTAAAGCTCTCGTGTCCCATTAAATATAGACACTTGCACGAGTTATGATATGCCTGTTCAATTTACCCGGCATGCAATGCCCTGACTCCATAATCGTTGTAACTACTGGACGCCATATTCGTTTAGTCTGTTGTCTGCACAAGCCAGGATTTGTCAAACAAAACCAACCCTGCATGCACGTGCACATAGTTATTTGTCCTCCAGCTCTTAAGTACGTAGGGCGTATTCACGGTAGTACATTCGACCATCTGTATTTCAATGCTGTTCAGAGAAAGTGTGTCAATGTCCAGGAGAAAACAGGAGAAAACCTTTATATACAATGACAGTAATTTGCGTGAATGTTGTTGCTATCAATGACAGCACCAACATTCAATCAAATTGTTGTCAAAATATATATAAAAGCTTTCTCTAATTTTATTCTGGAAATTGGCATACTTGCTCTGAACAGTATTGGAGTGCAGGCTGTCGAATGTACTGCCGTGAATACATCCTGCGTGCATGCTTACGCTTCCCGAGCTGGAGGACAAATGACTATTTGCACGTACAAGCAGGTTGGTTTTGTCTGAGAAATCATGGCCTATCCAGACAATAGACTAAACGAATATGGCGTCCAATAGTCACAACGATTATGGAGTCAGTAGCATAGTATGCTGGGTAAATTGAACAGAAATCAGCAGGCATCTCATATCTCGTGAAAAAGGGTCTATATTTAATGGGACACGAGAACTTTTAAGTTGTTTCTTGGACTTCACACGGTGGATCTCCTGTCGAGTCTTAGGTCACAGACAACCCATCAATCAACAATATCCTCAATAAAAGGCCCATGCGGGTTGAAGACTCAGAGAGAGAGAGAGAGAGAGAGAGAGAGAGAGAGAGAGAGAGAGAGAGGGAGGGAGGGAGGGAGGGAGGGAGGGAGGGAGGGAGGGAGGGAGGGAGGGAGGGAGGGTGGGAGAGAGACAGAGAGAGAGAGAGAGAGGGAGGGAGGGAGGGAGGGAGAGGGAGGGAGGGGGAGAGTGGGAGAGAAGGGGAGGGTAGGGAGAGAGGGGTTTGCGGCGGGAGGGAGGTAGGGAGAGGGAGGTGGGATACGGAAGGAGAGGAACAGGAAGAGGAGGAGGAGGGGGAGGAGGATTAGAGCGAGAGAGAAATGGAAGGGGCGACCGGGACGTGGTCCGGCGGGGGGGGGGGGGGGGTGGGGGTGGGGGGTGGTGGATGGGAGATAGGTGGGGGGGGGGAGTACGTGCGTGCGTGTGGGTTGGTGGTAGAGGATTGGCTGTTTGGTTTGGGTATGTTGATAGTGAGTGTCCATCCTATATGCCTCTACGTTGACCATGTGTAGTCATAGAGGCGTCACGCATGGGTTATAATAACAGTGGTCAAGTTTCACATGTTCACAATATCTCATTTAGTATACTAGAGACTGATAGCACATTAGTTCCTGGCCGAGGTTTGTTTGGTCCAGCGTGTAAACAAGCATGATGATGATGTTTCATAGACAACAGATCTATCAGTGGATGCTGTTTAAACCGCATGTTTTCGTAAACCAAATTGCCACCGTTTGAGGAACTACATCGTTGTTGTCATAACTCGCATATATACAGCACATCTGTGTTGGGTTCTTTTTGGGTTAAAGTATATTCTTTCACGCCAGCAGGCCATACACAACATTTTTTTTTTACAATATAATAATATTATTTTCTATGCTTTGAAGGTAATTGGACTGGCCACCGTTGAAGCCTCAGGCAAATTGATATAAGTATATTCAACACAATCCAATGTATTTTAGGTGTGCGTACCTTGGAATGGAATGGAATATCCATGAGTTTCAAGTACACGAAGCATATTTATTCATTTGATGAATGATACAGATATTTCTGTACGCGTGTGCACGTTGATATCAATGGATGCATCCAATCTGGCATTCAAGTATATGACGTCATAATAAATTACGTGAAATGTAGGCTGACGCCACAATCAAAATACGTAATGAATGACGTGGCTATGCTCGTCCGGAACCGTTAAAAGTCCGTCATGTGCACGAATTGTATGTCTCTACTACTTAAACGGGAACACAAGAAGGGTCACCATCGTTTGTATACAACACACAGTTCTATGGTAGAGCTCATATTTAAGCTACTGTGTGAAATTTTCCTGCGAAATGTATATCTAAATCCGATTAAGATGGTGTTAAAGCGCTATGTTGCATTTTCTGCGAGTTGATTAAACCGATGACGTCATAGGTTGAATCCGATCCGACAAAAAACATGATAACGGCACTCCGAAGACAGGAGTGCATGTATTTGGATGGTGATATCTCTATCGGTGATAATGCTGTCGACATCATTTATATATAAACAGATTGAAGCGATTAAGACGTTTATCACACTATCGCAAGTTTATGGAATATATTTGTTATTTTCATACATTAGTTGCCGAACCTTAAAATGTTCGTGTTCTATGAAGATGCCGCCAATTGCATGAATATTACAATATCTCATGAAGTTTGGAGGCTAGTATGAAAATACAAGTACCTAAAGATGTATTGGGATGTATTTAAGAACTATTTAAACTATCATATTGCCCCAGCCCCAGTGAGCGCGTTGCTTCAAACGTGGCAATTGTACTGATATACCTATACTATCTACCATTTATCTCAAGTTCAAAACTTGATGTCAAAATCGGCACCCTCAGAGAAATCAGGCAAAGGACTGTTATTATATATTATTCAACATTTCCGCAAGTATAGTTTATATATTCCTAACATCGCGGATGAGAACACCCTTATAAAGCGATATTCGCAATTGTATTGCGATAGCGTTGGATGACAGCGAAAACACCCCGTTCAACTTATGACATCATACGCCTCATCCGGGAATAGAAATTTAACTAATGTATCACATATTTTATTTAATAGCGAAGACATATATTTTTAATTTGAGCACAGAGCTCACAATTATGTTTTTCAAAACGTTACGGTGTGTAGATTCATTTTATACAAAGTTGTATAGAGGGTCTGGTGTTTCCCTTTAATAATCATTCCGTTGAAAATTGTGAAACTAATTTGACTAGGCGATGTTGCTGCCATAGCATCAAGTCAAATTAGTTTTAAAATATTCCACAGCTTACATGTATAGGTTTCGGGAAATTAATATTTATGGAGTTCCGGGTCCCAACACCGACAGAGCGTGGATGGAGCTTAGCTAGAGATGGGCGGGGAATAGCTAAACGTGTATTCATCCATTCTGTACGAGAGCCCTTCAAGTCTTATGGCGTCACACTAGCTTATGGAACCACTCTAATATTCATCGCATAGAATACCTTTAGATATCTTATTAGTGAGGTGTATGGCTCACCTCGTCAATTTTTCCATTTTCATTTTCATTTCGTTGTCGATGTTTCAACATAGTATCTATAATGGAAAACAAGTTTTCTTATATATTACTGATACCTCTTGCGATTCCACAAATCCTCCTCATAAGGTTTGCAGCCATAATCAACACTATAGCCGTCCTCTGTCGATCGAAAACGGACCCAACTGCCTATTATATAGTTGGATGTAAAACACAGTTGGACTGGCATTATATTGATTTTGACGGCAATTACGGCTCCCTGTTTCTGGGTTATGGAGGAGAAGAATCGTTCTGCGTGGGCTAACATAGTGACCTCATTGATAGTAGTTCAACACCGAGTCCGTGCATATCTATCTTGAACATCTGACCAACAATTCTTCACCAGTCCACCCGCGTACAGGTTATTCGGGTACATGTTCCATACAGGCACCCTGCAATAACCTACACCTAGTGACTCGTTAGAGAGATCATGGCTAAAGAAAGGTTGCCACGTAATGCAAGCCATCTACCATAGAACAAAGCCATTTGGAGGTAGAAGATGTCGATTCTGTCTGATGGGTGGCCTTAATATACACACCACAAGTTTTGGGCCCCAGAAACAGGTGTCCGTTATGGGCAGGTTTACTTGTCTATGACATGGAATACTGAAATGACATAGAGTCTTAAAAAGAGCTGGTGCATTATGTAACGTCAATATACCAAGTGTGCGTGTATTGGTCATAGAAATCTTATACATAAGATCTCTATCAATCTATGGTATGTGTGGGTGGATGGATGGGTGGTTATTAGGCGGGTTTATGTGGTATTGAGAAGAATATTTGCATGAGGTTATACTACATCCAGCAGACTAGATAACACATGTACACATTTTATTATGCAAGAAATATTTTGATGGTATTTGAAAATGATTGCTTTTGGGAAAATAGTCACCAGCTTTACCGGATGTATGTTTGAAATGCGGATAGGGTTACTTGTCTTTTAGGCATGACAATATTAGTGTCACTCTGGCAATAGCGTATACATTTATTTGAGAATACAATGGTGTAATAGAAAATATGTTATCGATGATTGAGGCGACTTATATGACCGTCTTGATAGCGGACACCATCCCCGTTATTGATCCTTAGTTTCTCTATGCTCCATAAAGATTGCTTAATAATTCATGGAATGTGTGCTCATGATAATTGAACTCAGATTTGTAAAAAAAATCTCAAATCAGGAAATGGGAAATTTTGTCATTGGACATTTACAATTTCCCGTTCTAACAATGCAAGTAAAATATTACCAGCGTTAATTTCCATGGCAACGATTACCTTAGAAGGTTCGATTCAATTGCGGTGACTGTTCAATACACTTGCCTACACGTTTTCTCGATCGATTGTGGGATTGGACACCAGTCACACCACGCGTAATAATTGGACGGCCTGCTTTGACTCCATAAACTATATAGACCGAGGAACCGATAGCGACCGAGGAACCGATAGCATCCGATTCAAAAGAACATTGTCTGTCTAGAAGTTATCCTTCTCAAGCGTCTATCCAATGGATCTTTCCAGTTTTAGCTATGCCCCGCCCATCTTTATCTCAGCTCCACCTACAGCTCGCTCGTGTTGGGATCGATCGATCTCTGAACTGCCTGACTATCAATTTCCTGAAAACTATAAGGGTAAGCTGTTGAATATTTTAAAACTAATTTAACTGGGCGCTGTTGTTGCATACGGCAGCAACAGCGCCCAGTGAAAGTAGTTTCAAGATATCCAACAACATGTTTCTTAAATAGCAAAAACATGCAATTCGTACACCGTGTCAGACTATTAAGTGTTAAAGACGCGCTTAATCGAATCATTCATGACGTCATGATTATGACGTCAGAATACACCCGTCGCCTCGTTGATTATAGCGTCATATGATTGATTGAGGAAATGGATTTATGAATTAAATAACCCTTTAACCTCTACACTTCCAGGATCTCAATTTCAAGGCAATTAAGGAGGATTGCTGTTGAAAATTTTGAACATAATTAGACTGGACCCTGTTGCCGTATACGCAGCAACATAAGTAAAATTTTGAACACGATATAAGAAGGGTTATGTTGAAAACATTGAATACAATTGGATTGGAAGACATTGCTGCCTTAGGAAGCAATGCCCAGCCATGTCTTCCAATCCAATTGTGTTCAACGTTTTCAACAGTACGATTTTATTTTGTTTTGAAAGCATGTTAAGTTATTTCGGAGCTTCACTGTATGCCACGTTGATCGCTACGCATCCTTCAAGTTATTGTTTTTGATTGGCGTCTATGGAGCCCTTGATTCCAGGGTATCTAGGCTGGTTTATAATTCAGTCTATTATTGGCAGCTTCTCCAGTTTTAAACCGGCACCCACTTATAATCCTGGGTGGAGAGAGGCGACGAGGAGTGAAGGCCTATGTTTCCAGTCATTTCTCGTCCGTCCCCTAATCGCCCGACAGTCAAACTACGCACACTTGATATTTTGTGGGGTATAAGTTTGAATATTTCTATGCAAAGTCAGATATTGCTAGGTACTTTAATGAGTACGCCAAATCATGGCCGGTGCGCAGAAGCCTTTTTAGCTATTTGTGTCCGCTGACGGCAAATGGCCAGTCGATCCTGTTTAACTGTAGTGCCGATTCCATTTCGTGCCCGGTAGATCATAACGTATGTAATATATTGATGACATAATTCATAGACTACATATAGCCTATATTATCATCCGATATCGCTCTCAGTTGATTGCCTTTGTCATGTTTGTCCATGCTTCGCCATTCTGTATGCGATACAAAGGTCGCACACAGGCCTCCCGGGAGTAATATTGCATTGTCTTGTGCGGACGAAACATCGACTAACTAACTCGAACGGGCAGATACGCAAAGCTTCGTCGCCCTGAAATGGCAGAATTGACGTTGGGACCCAGGAATAAATCACAGAACCAAGTATGCATTTAGACTGGCATACACTGGGAGACAAACTCCACAAGAATGGTAGTACTTACGCGTCGTTTGAACTTTCGGAAACTGGTATTGTTCCAATTTTGTCTCAGACAATTCTAGTTTGACAGCAGCTATAGGGGACGTGTCATGAATAGCGTATTCATACATCTTGGAAACTGAAGTCTACTGTGTCTCAGTGCTAATCTATGTGTCCAGCTATTTGGAAATACTACCATTTGGCAGCAAGTTGTCCCTTGTGACCGATTGCCAATGGCAAGATAGATTGCTGAACATACCACAATCCTTCTATATTGCAATTTAACGCCAATGTGGCTAGTGTTAACACGTGTGTGGCGGATTAATTAACCATTTGATTTGACAGATTCTGAAATTCAATTGCTATACATTGCAATTGAAATTAGGACAATAGAACGATAAACACAATAACTATGGAACAAATTCTATAAAATATGATCACCACGTAATGTACGAGCATCCGAGATATCTAAGATATTGTCACTTTCCAGTAAACTTCTTACAAATATATTTATAATGGACACAGAAGACAGGCGCTCATTACAGACAGGTGAACGCTCAACCCTTTAACACTAATATCAGCCAAAAAACGGCTTCAGCAGTGGTCTTGAGAAATGCCCATTGGCAGATGAAGAGAAGCCTATTTTTTAAATTTACGACTGGAATGACTGGCTCGATAACCGAGCCAGTCATTCCAGTAGTAAATTTTCAAAAATAATCTCATGGTCTGAAAATGGACAGTTTCTATGAGAAAACTGAAATGTTCTTGAGGAAATTTAAGTGTTAAAGGGTTAATAAGACCAGTTGATGTTAGGAATAGATGCTGAGATCAAACGATGGTCTCTAGTTTGAGACGGGCGAGCTCTACGACCACTCGGCTTTAAGAGCCAGAATCACATTCCCGCCAACAAAAGGGTGTTTGTTATAGACAGATTTGCCTTTAAGTGGCCTGTTTAGTATTGTTATAGCGCGGGACTCACAAACTGCATGTTGACACGTTTCCAAAACAAAGTAAAATGAGCTGTTGAATATTTTGACCGTAATTAAGTCAAAAATATTCAGCAGAACATTTCTTACATCGTGTGAAAGATTGTACTCTCTGACATGTTTTTGCTTTGTTTTGTAACCTTTGTAACATGTTTATGAGCTGTACTGTATGTTGCGGAGAGGGGCCAGGTGAAGACAGTGGTGGGAACCGATTTACCACCCAAGTATCTGACATCATAATCCAAATACGTCACTTGTTAGCTGACGTCACAAGCAGATGAAGTGGGTGCGACACGAAAAATGCAAAAATCGGGCATGAACTGTTTAAATTGTATTATTTTGATGAATTGATAATTTAATAAAATCGAATATTTTGAAATTAATCTGACTTGTACGCTGTTTCTGTACCTGTATAGCTACGTTCAAATTGTAACTGGGAATTCAGGGTTAACATTGTTAGAAGCTACACAAATGCGCGGACAATATGAGCCAGACATAGCCAGAAATAGATAACTATATTCTGGGTTATTAACGAGAGAAATCACATTCCGGTGGTTGCGGTGGTGGTGTTTGAGGGTGGGATGGTCGAAGTGGTTGTGGTTGGGGTGGGGGGGGGGTGTATGTGGGGCGGGAGGCGGTGGTGGTGGTGGTGCTGGTGGTTGTGGTAATGGTTGTGGCCGTTGTGGTGATTGTGATGGTAGTGGTGGTATAATTGCTATGAGAATGGCCTCGTGTGTTTCTGCACTGTTCTTTCCACTATTACCATCGCGGACCTCTAATTTGGATACAAATACGTCATATTCATCGCTATAAAAATTTCCAATACATAATTTAACCCCCCTAACTTATAGATGTCATCACTGCCCATAACTTATAGGTGTCATCACTGCCCATAACTTATAGATGTCATCACTGCCGATACCTTATAGATGTCATCACTGCCCATAGCTTATAGATGTCATCACTGCCCATAACTTATAGATGTCATCACTGCCCATAACTTATAGATGTCATCACTGCCCATAACTTATAGATGTCATCACTGCCGATACCTTATAGATGTCATCACTGCCCATAGCTTATAGATGTCATCACTGCCCATAACTTATAGATGTCATCACTGGCCCTAACTTATAGATGTCATCACTGCCCATAACTTATAGATGTCATCACTGCCCATAGCTTATAGATGTCATCACTGCCCATAACTTATAGATGTCATCACTGCCCATAACTTATAGATATCTTCACTGCCCATAACTTATAGATGTCATCACTGCCCATAACTTATAGATGCCATCCCTGCCCATAACTTATAGATGTCATCACTGCCCATAACTTATAGATGCCATCACTGCCCATAACTTATAGATGTCACCACTGCCCATAACGTATAGATGTCATCACTGTCCAAAACTTATAGATGTCATCACTGGCCATAACTTATAGATGTCTTCACTGCCCATAACCTATAGATGTCATCACTGCTCATAGAACACCTCAATCAGAAGATGCCTACCATCATCTCACGAGGCCAGAGCAAGTGACCATTTTTCGTCTCAGAACTGGACACAACAGACTAAACCAACACATGTACAGGCGGTTCCACCTTACGACATCGCCCGCTTGTCCTTGTGGAGAAGCAGAACAGACCACAGAGCACATACTTCAATGTTGCAGTACGTATCAGCTGCTGAGAGAAGAGATCTGGCCTTTGTCAACCTCTTTTCTTGAAAAGCTGTATGGGCCTGTGGAAGAACTGCAGAAAACCACAGATTTCATCTTGAGAACGGCTCTCCAAGTGTGATACCAGCGATCGAAAAGAAGAAGAAGAAGACTGCCCATAGCTTATAGGTGTCATCACTGCCCCTAACTTATAGATGTCATCACACGCCCTAACTTACAGATGTCATCACTGTCCATAACTTATAGTTTTAAGAAGCTAAATAAGAAACATCACGTTCAGTCGTTATATCACACGCCCTATAGTGGTACTGAGGAAGCTGGAAAACTGCCCGTGTCCTACCATTTGGAGGTTGGTTTACAACGTCATCAAATGAAACCAACAATCACCACAGCTTGGAGATTAATCCGTTTAGCCTCACTAAATACAAATGACAAATTTTTTATAATGTACAGAATATTAGTTGGAATATTTTGAGACTAAGTTGACAGATAAATTAGTTTCAAAATATTCAACAGCTTTCTTGTAAAGTTGTCTTTATGATGAGTCACTGGAATTTCAACGGTTAAAGGGCTAACGGACCCCTCCAGTTTTAGCTATGCTCCGCCCATCTCCAGCTAAGCTCCACCCACACATCGCTAGTGTTGAGATCAATCGATCGCTGCACTCTTTGAATCTCAATTTCCAGTTTGAATCTCAATTTCCAGAAACCTGTACAAGTTAGCTGTTGAATATTTTAAAACTAATTTAACCTATAGCAGCAACAGCGCCCAGTCAAATTAGTTTCAAAATTGTCAACAGCATGTTTATTAAATAGCAGACATACAATTCGTACAACGTGTCGGGCTGTTAAGCGTTTAACGCGGAGTAAATCGAGTAATTTATCCTGTAATTGATTATGACGTCATCCTACACGTCACGTAGTTGATTATGACATGATATGATGGATGAATAAACTGGGAAGGTCCATTAAGACAAAAGATGTGTGTGTGTGTGTGTGTGTGTGTGTGTGTGTGTGTGTGTGTGTGTGTGTGTGTGTGTGTGTGTGTGTGTGTGTGTCGTGTGGTGAAAATGTATTGTTATCAATCGCTCGACCGACCGACCGACCGACCAAGCAACAGACCGGCCGACCGACCATATTCCATTTTCGTGAGATGGCTAATAGCCTGAGATGACGGACTCATAATATCACCCATGTCTTGGACATGGTTTAAGCACATCAAGCGTTGTTAGTATTTGCCGCCACCTAGATTCGGCGATCAAAGGGCTCAACACTAAACATCACTTGTCAGCTATATCGTAATTATCAATTTGTCGTGAAGAAAAGTCAACTGTAGTCTCGACAGTTATATGACACATTATCAGTAATCCAATTAATGTCGCATTCAAATTGCCCAGTCGGTTTAAACTTCTAGCATAATAACGCGCTGCTGTGAAAGATCAATAGATCTATAAGCATATCTAATTCTATTCCAATCCATTGATCAATCAACTAACAGGTAATCCTGTTTATAACGGACATCAGTCAATGGGGCCAAATGACGGTGGTTCTCTAACACGGGTGGTCGTATGACCACGACCTCTTAAAGAACCAACATCACGTAACAGCTTGAATTATTTACCACATAGTCAATGACTCGTATTAAGCGACCACCCATCTCTAAGAACCAGATATTTATGACAGATAGAGTTTCCTGTTAGAGACAGGTTCTTCACGTAAATGTAGGTATGCTGTCTAATCCGTCGATAATGACGTTTATGCTTGAGGTTATATGTTTGATGTCAGACAATCAATCATGTTACCCGTGAACAGTAACCTGCATTATTATGTTGCGTAGTCAGTATTAACCATTTATCTATCGAATTTATTCAAGAAAATTTTAATTTATTCCATAAAATTTTAATTTTCCCATAGAAAATGTCCATTTGCAGACAAAGAGAGGAGTATTTTTGAAAACGTACCACTAGAATGACTGGCTCGGTTATCGAGCCAGTCATTCTAGTGATAAATTTTCAAAAATCGGCTTCTCTTCGTATGCAAATGGTCATCTCTCAAGATCAGTGCTGAAGCTGTTTTTGGCTGATATGAGTGTTAAAGGATTAACAGGTGCTCGTTGTAAAACTGCATAATTACCTAAGGCAAACAGCTCAATCTTTCAACGACACAATTTCTTTTCAAAATAAACACCTGTGATCTGTAACCCGTATTTTACAAGCTATTCCTTACATTACCATCTGTTTCTAGCTTGAATGGAGATAAGACGCAGCAGACTGCGACAATACTAATTTGAAGTCTGGTACAAATCAACCGAGAGAAACCACAGAATATTAAATTTTAATAGACTACAATAGCTACACTAGACTGGAGACGGTCTATTATCCGTAGACGGTGCCACCACGCGGGAGTGCGGGTACATAGATAATTACTAGTGCCCAACATTACATAGCGTGTTAAGTAACGTGTCGTACAACCTTGACAACAGGAGACCAGCGACGTCAAACAGAGGAGGCATGTCAACTCTCTGGTGGTCTCCTCCGAGTGTCAGTGAACCGGAACATCTCAATGACAATCCGACTCCGTCAGTTAGCACAAATATAGCGATATTACTTACATAGACTATAGTAGCGTGAATGGGACCTGCAACTGCTTCTAGACAGGGGCCAGATATACGCCATCGAAACTCATCCCCCCAACCCCAGCCCCACCCCGCCCACCCCTTGCCGCCCCACCCCGCCCCACCCACCCCTAGCACAGACTGGTTGATGCATTGGTCAAGTAACGCGAAGACGTGATTCTGTCCTTTGGAACTGACATAATAGTACAAAGTGTCTGGAACTTAGCTAGAAAGGGGCGGAGCATAATTAGAAATGAATGCCGCTTTTCTAATATGGAGCCAGCCTATCGCGTATTAGAAAAGCGGCATCGATTTCTAATTATGCTCTGTCCCTTTCTAGCTAAGTTCCACACACTTTGTACGCAGGTTTGAATCGATTTTAACATTAAGTATTTTAGTAACTATACCAGTAAGCTGTTGTATATTTTGAAACCAATTTGATGAGAGTTGCAGTTAGTTTCAAAAGATTCAACGGAATGTTTATTAAATTGTAAATTCACCAAAGCGATACTATTCATTAGGTTACTGTCGGCCTATGCCACGTTTGTGAAGGATCTACATCATTTGATTGTGCTGTTTGTAAACATGTGACGTATTTTGATTATAACGTCAGATACGTGAGTGACAGATATGGTCCCGCAATGGAGGAATCCAGTTTTAACTATGCCCCGCCCATATTTCATTAATCTCCACCCACACCGCGCCCGTGTTGGAATCAATCGAGACATGCATGGTGTTGTTCTGGAGAAAATGGAGGATTCCAGTTTTTTCAGTCAATCGTATGACGTCATAATTGATTACGTGACATGTAGGCTAACGACATAATCAATCAATCCCGGACTAAAAATTTCCACAAAACATTACAGGTAAGCTGTTGAATATTTTGAAACTAATTTTACTTGGTGCTGTTTCTGCCTATGCCGATTCAAAGTATTCAACAGCGTGTTTAGTAAATAGTAGACAAACTAGACATACACTTCGTGCATCAACGCTTAGTCCGTCATCAATTAAGCATTCATGACGAGCTTATCTACGTCATCCATGACGTAATTGAGGATTACGTCGTCCAAAACGTAGTTGATTATGACGTCATATGATTGATGGATAAACTGGAATCCTCCATTCAGTATTTGATGTAACGTTCTTATTAAGTTGGCATTTCTAAGATGGCATACGAAGAGGGGTACGGTACAAATTATGGATCTTAGAAACGAACGTATGATAACATGGATGCATACCGGTAGAGATATTAGCACTTGTTCTTCACATGCGGTTACACCACGCGACAACAACTCACAATCAGAGTATTTCAAAGTTATTCAACATGATATTAATTAGCATGTACGTTGTAATGATTTAGTTTTATCTCCAGCGAATTAGGTATTCAAGTCTTGCCATAACCTCCATCCCTCATCGCCCCCTCCCTCCCCCTCCCCAAACACCCCCCCCCCCCCCCCACACGCACGCACGCACGCACGCACGCACGCACGCACGCACGCACGCACGCACGCACGCACGCACGCACGCACGCACGCACGCACGCACGCACATCGGTTGTTGACATCACGAATCAGCCTTCGGTGAAGTTCTGAATTAGCATGTACGTTGTAATGATCTAGTTTTATCTCCAACGAATTAGGTATTCAAGTCTTGCCATAACCTCCTCCATCCCTCATCGCCCCCTCCCTCCCTTCCCCAAACACCCCCTCGTCCTCCCTCCCTCTCCCCTCACCCTCCCTCCCCAGCTCCCCCCCCCCCCCCACACACACAGCTTCATAACATCGGTTGTTGACATCACGAATCAACCTTCGGTGAAGTTCTGTCAGCTACCAGCTATATGTGAGAGACTCGTGCACACTTTTGCCCTGAATATTTTGAAAATAATTTCATAAAATGCTGCTGCCTAATTAGGGATCATTGTCTTAAAATCGAATGATTTGTCAAGATGTTCTCGGAATTTGTGGTACCGGTACTATAATTGTAAAGACAGCTGAAAGACGACCTAACTAGCGACTGACCCGGAATTGCGCTCTGCGTAGGCAGGACATTGGATTCGTCTTCATATTAATTAGATTTCCAAGAAGGGCTGAGAAAATTATGGTTTATAAGGTTTAGGCGTTATCGTAGTGCTAAATATCGCCATGTTCGACACATCGCGTATTATCTGTCCTGATTTATGTGGGTCTTAGCTGGTCTGAGAGGGGAATACATCTTGTTGATTACGCGGATGAGTTGCTAAGGCATCGGATCACAAATCAATCAGGAATCTACGAGTGAATTGATGGCGCATGCATGCTGCAATGTAATACAATTTTGTTGTACACGAGGAAGCAATACGTTATGTTGACTTTAAATCGTAACTATGGCATTAACCTACAACGTATTTTAAAGTCGACCATGATCTGCATAGCTATATGTGCCTGTCAATATGAACAATTTTATTGGGTACTCGAATTCAGAACTTGACATCATCAAGTCCTGTCCAATCTGTTCACCGTTGTTGATTATTATGCAAATATACTATAGAATAAAACGCCGGTTTATACCGATTTCTGTCTCTCTGTCCGTTTCGCTGTCTTGACTAACTGCGTGCATGCATGCATGCACACAAACCAAGTCTGTCCACATCGCTGGCTGTCCGTCTGTCTGTTTGAATGTATGTTTGGATGTGTGGCGGGATTCTTCGATATGTATGTGTACGTGTACGTTGTAAGTATACGGTGTTCACGTGTATGTGCGTGCGTGTATGTACGTTTTCCCAGATTTGTCTTAGATCCGAGTCTAACAGTAAGTTGTTTTGGTAATAAGCCAACCGGCCCGCAATTACATCGCACAACTGTCAAAATAAATAAAAACAATAACTAAGTCTGCCGCTATACAGACGGAATACCGTATACTCGTAACATATGGTACACCAAGGGCGACAACCTTTCGATAACATAACCATCAACGTAACCATCTCCAGGCAGGATAAATATATCTTTGGTACCGCTTCTCTGATATATCTGGCTCTAGTCATATTATCGCCTTCAGAGTATTCTAAATATATTGTCTCTCCCTCTCTCCCCACCTCCCTACACACACCCCTCCTCTACCCACACCTACACCACACTCTCTAGCTATCTTTCTCGCTATCCTTCCCTCCATTCTGCCTATTTCTGCATGTCTGCCCACCTATAACACTATGGCCTATGAATCTGTATCTCAATATGCATGTATGTTGCTCTCTTGAAGAAGACTTATTTGAACACTACTACAGTAATTCATATGATCTGTAGTCCATTATAACGATAATAACCCGTTTGCGTTAACATGAATACTGTCTATTTACACCTTTCAGAGTACCACCCCACCCCACCCACTCCGACACAATTGTGCCTCAAAGTAGCACATTATTAAGGGCTGTATGACGCGTTTGTCAAAAGATATGAAATATTCGTCAATGACGCAGTTTGTATAGGACCATGTTCAAAGCTTCTTGGCATAAACTCACCCCCACCGCGAAATTGAATGATAAGAAGAATAGCACCACCTGTTATATTAATAAGCGGAAATAGTCCGTTCTTCTTGGTCCATTTCCAACGGAAAGATATCACTGGCACTGGCTACGTTTACGTTCTCTGAGTGAATGTCTGCTGGCAATACTCCGCTGTGTAATCACAGACTATTTGCTTTACCTGTGAACAGGTATGAGCTTTCAGTACGTCACAGCATGACGTCACTGCTGGAGTTTGCTAATCTAAATGTATCATCATTACCAAGAATATGCAAGGTATGTGTACGGTTCACTGATTACCATCAACTTCCAGACATTGCGCAATAGACGGATCAATCGCTAGCCATGCCCCGCCCATTTCTAGATAAGCTCCGCCAACATTTTATGCGTGTTGGAAGCAATTTATCTACTTTGAATCCTGACTTCCCAGAATCCTTCTCAAGGTAACTATACAGTTAAGACGTTGTCATATTTTGAAACTAATTTGACAGGGTGCTGTTGCTGCCATATGCAGCAACAGCGCCCAATCAAATTAGTTTCAGAAAATTCCTCAGAATGTTTATTAAAAACTTAATATCGTACACTTCACGGACTTTTCAATGTCCATGAGTGATGACGGAGCTAGATACGTCTTTGGTTATTGTGACGTCAGCCTACATGTGACATAATTGAGTATGACGTCATATAGGCCTACTTGAGTGACATATCAGATACGTCCATTACCATCAACGCATAGGGAATATGTAACCTGAGATTTTGAACCTGAAACGCC
Source organism: Chaetoderma sp. LZ-2023a (assembly GCA_034401795.1). Lineage (NCBI taxonomy): Eukaryota > Metazoa > Mollusca > Caudofoveata > Chaetodermatida > Chaetodermatidae > Chaetoderma > Chaetoderma sp. LZ-2023a. The sequence continues at coordinate 66,790,216 of CM067366.1, read as the reverse complement.
AAAAAAACACCAAAATTCCTGACGATGCAATAAATATTCTGTTACGTATTTTAAAACTAATTTGACAGGGCGCTGTTGCTTTCCCCCCCCACCTCACCCCCAACCACCACCACCACCAACCACCCCTCAAATTAGTCTCAAAATAGTGAAAAGCTTACCTGTATAGTTACCGTGACATTGAGATTCTGTGAATTCCGAGTTGGAGGGATTATATGTTTCTGTATGGGGTGAAGTATAGCGGTGTTTTCTCATAGAAAATGTCCATTTGTAGACTAAGAATATGCTCTGTAAATGTACCACTTGCAATGACTGGCTCCGTCATGGAGCCTATCATTCCAGAGGTAAAATTTCTAAAATAATCTCAAGTCTTCTCTTGGTCTGCAAAATCGACATTTCTCGAGACCACTGCGGAAGCCAATTTTGGTCAACTTGGGTGTTTAAAGGCTAAAAGAAACGCAAGACATTAACCAATTCCCCAAAGTCAACACGCGCCCTCATCACCGGCACATAATCGAATTAGCATCAAGCCGCATTACTTCATTTTAACGACTAGTTGAACAGGTGAAGTGTTTTTTTGTGCAAATTATATCGCTGTCAACTCCCGTTATAACTATACTGTCTCGAGGTTCATTGTCTGTTTTGTATGGCGTGAGCGGTAAAACAATAACTCATTGAAATGCGTTTCGCAAGAAATTTACACTTTTGTCATCACGGAATATTGGTACATTTAGGGCCGTATGTGGTTAGTACTATACAGCTTAGAAATAACTTGAACCCTTTAACCCTCGAATTTGTTCAACAAAATTTAAATTTTCTCATAGAAAATATCCATTTGCATACCAAGAAGACTATTTTTGAAAATTTACCACTGAAATGACTGGCTCGGTTATCGAGCCAGTCATTTCAGTGGTAAATTTTCAAAAATAGTCTTCTCTTGATCTACAAATGGACATTTCTCAAGACCACTGCAGATGCCGTTTTTGGCTGCTACGAGTGCTAAAGGGTTAAAGCAAAACAAGACGACCCACTGTTGAATATTTTCAACATAATAGGATAAGAAGGCTGCCTAAGGCTTCCGATCAAATTATGTCCAAAATAGTCAGCGGACCATTTCTTACATCGTTTTTAAAATTGTACTAACCAACATATTGGCATGTTTGGAGACAAAATATCTGGGCTGTCAATCCGAGGATACGAAAAATCAATTCCAATCTGATAGATAGTCCGTTAAATATGTTGAGGTGGTACTTTGAGCTGTTACTGCGATGGTCAAATAGATACGAGACAATTTAAAAAACTTTAACGGAACTCTCATCCATAAACCAATTTTCAAGATGGCCACCAGTGGCTGGCGACCATCTTGGATTTCAGACCACCGTCGATTTCGATACTGTTCTCATAAATGGCCTTTTCCAAACACGCTATGAAGTTTCAAAGTGATCCCATAAATGCCAGTAAAAGAGCCATTGTCAGATGACACGGATGGCTAACTTTCCATGGCGTTGCCATGACGCACAGTACCGCTCATACATAAGTTATCGCTTCCAGTATATACACAGAAACATGGTACTGAAAGGTGCACATTCACACCAGAATGATTGAAAATAAAAAAGTTAAAATTGCATACTTTTATAAGCTTAAATTATGTGCCTATGTGTAATGAAACGAAATAAATCTTAGCATATGATGATTCCATTCCTTATAAATTAATATACTTTTTTAAGTTGCGAAATTGAAATAGAGGCCCGTGCCTCTATTTCAATTTCGCAACTTAAAAAATTATATTAATTTATATGGAATGGAATCATCATATGTTAAGATTTATTTCGTTTCATTACACATAGGTTCACAGTTTAAGCCTCTAAAAGTGTATAATTTAAACAATTTTATTTCTAGAAATTTTACTGTGAATATGCGCCTTTAATAAGAAGTGTTCTGTTGATCATAATTGGCTTGGAAGCCATCTAGGCAGCAATGTATTCGAATCCAATTATGTTTGAAATATTCAACAATACGTTTTATTTAGTTTTGGAAACTTGTTTTAAGTTATTCCTGAGCTATAATGTATTTCCCAGAATTCTTAGCTCTTCGTTCTATATACCCAGATTTCTTGATTTTCCCCTATTGCCTATGTGTAAACTACAACTGGTCCAAACGTGTGCCTGTGTCAATACTTTAACCATGGGAATCCCACTGCCTCAATTTCAAGACAACGATAAGAATACAGCCAAATTAGTTTCAAAATAGCAAAGAAAATTGTCTATACGCCCTCAAGACGGTGTGGTTTATGCTCTGTGATCGTCAAAGGCTTACGGCATTGGCCTTCATTCTGAACTGGCGATAGAGGCGTGTAGTTAACACACTAACTAGGCCTATTATAAGCTTGTCATAAATATCCGTACAGGATATATGCTTGTCATAAAATAATACAATATAGATGTCTTATGTACGTGTTTTGAGTTGAAATCGACACATTTAAGCTACTGCAGATAATATTTATGAAATATGAACCCATTTGATTTTGAATTCACAAAGACCTGATTATAAACCTTAAACCTCTGATTAGAAACCTGAAACGTCTTTAATATTTGAAAGAACAATTTGACGGAAAGTGTCGACCACTAGACAAAGAAACGTGTCGTTAAAGGTTTCTGAATGTCTACAACATCGCCTTAGCTGCTGTATCTAGAGACAATGTCGTATAAGTATGACCTAAACAGTAAGCAGAATGAAATGTCACGTGATTCATATATATGTTTATCTCATTTTAACAACCTAGCATACCTGAATTATATATGCCCTTTTAAAGAGGGATTTTTAGCAATCCTCATGTTTCTATACTGAATAAATGATGTTTGAATTGCAGTAGATCGTCTTCTTCCAACACAAGTAATACAGTTACCGGGCCTGCACTGGGCGAATATCGGACAACGCGGGCCCGTATTGGCTCAGTATCGACCCAGTAACCTGCGTTATCAAGGAATTCGGGCGGGCATTGGCACGTCACGGAAGGCCTTACTCACTACACAAAGCCAGTTGTGTAGCCAATATAGACAAATCAATGAAATTGTCATTAATGGGTCTGATTGCGTTGACAACAGTTCTGCTACGTGGTCAGTGAACCGATGCTTCGAATAATACTTGGCTTGCATGGCTACCATATTGATGCTGTCGTTGAAGATCAAAACTAACATGGGCAATGACCATCTTCAGACCGGGCCCTGATCCAAACACATTACATTTCAGAAATACCTTACAATTTTTCCAAAATAAAATAAAACGTACTGTTGAATAAATATAATTAACCGTTCCAGTTTTAGTTATGTCCCGCCCATCTCTAGCTAATCTCCACCCACACCTTGCTCGTGATGGGATCGATCAATCTTTGAACTGACTATCAATTTCCAGAAAACTATAACGGTAAGCTGTTGAAAACCCAGTCAAATTAGTTTCGAAATACTGTACAGCATGTTTATTAGATAGCAAAGACATTGCAATTCGTACGACGTGTCGGACTATTAAGCGTTTAAGACGGAATAAATCGAGTCATGCATGACGTAATGATTATGACGTCATCCTATGCGTCACATAGTTTATTATGATGTCATATGACGGATGGCCCATGAACTGGAAAGGTCCATTGGATTTGAAGACATTGCTGCGGAGCTTCCAATCCAATTAAGTGTAAACTATTCACTAAAACCTTTCCTGCATAGTGTTTAAAAGTATACTAGCAAACGAGGTTTCTATTTTTTTATTTGGAAACATTTAAGCTTATATATGGGCTGTACTGTAAGTTGGTTCTAAGTACATGTATAGTCAGTCTCATTGTATCTGCTGATATGATCCAGTGTAGTAATTGCCAGCCTGTAGATATGTCAGGGTTCTTGCGAAATATCCACCCCGGCACTGACATGCCCCAGCTGGACTAGTTGGTGATACATGCTGATTTTGTGGCGATACCAGAGCATAATTTGTAAATATAATTGCAATTTGTTTATGCAAAGTTCATTTTAAATACATATGATTTGTTTATTTGAATATGTGTCCACTCCGTGTCATATACAACATCTTACCAAGTAAAACTCACGATAAGCTTAACTCTCTGCAGTTGTATTTTACATGCAGCTGGACACGAACGCCACATTTCGTCTGCTATGTCCAATATTACCATGGAAAGGCATTCAATGGTGACATTGGACGTTCCTAAAGCAGCAAAAACATTCGACCAAACCTTTTGTGAAATACATGTAGCAATAACGACAACGAAAGGCTAAAGATATTTCCCGCCCATGCACACATTCGCCATTGAATCAATATAGCATAAACGCGAACCTCGACCATTGGACTACCCATGGCGAAATCAAATTCCCCCACACTCACACACCCTCCCCCTGATCATTCAGTGGCAATGTGCATACCGGGATTATTGAAGATTGCTTCATGACAACTCGTGTGGAAACTGCATAGCCAGAATCAGAAGCTCAATTTCCATAATTGCTCGCTTTGATTTGACCTGGGATCGATTGCGTTCTTCAGGCTGTCAAAGTCATTGAGTACGCCATCCTTGCATAATTTGTTTTCGTTACCACGTGATTTCTCTCGAACTGATCGCTCTCACGAACAGATCGCAATTCCGATATGCATCTTAATTTTGCAACGCGACAATTACGTAAGAAGGATATTAAACTTTTTTGATGGTTGCTTCAATTGAGTTCCAGTTCTCATGCGGAACTCGCATTAATAATTAATATTAATATAGAATGACAATCCACAATAGTGGCCGCAATAAACTTCACATTGTAATCCATAGCCAAAGCTAAATAGGAAGAAATATGCGGTTTGAAGAAGACCCGTTCAATAGAACTCGGGTTGGACGCCCGGATTGATGGACGGACTGACCAACGGATTGATTTATATACCTGAGGGAACTAAAGAAACTGCTATATAGGCTAAATATACACGATCTCGCCTCGAATTGATAAAAAAAGGTGACCGAAATTCCCGGCTGTTAAAACGATAAAGAACGATGAAAAGAAAAAAGTGGGAACAGATTATTGGTGTGTCGTGAAATACGGCAAGCGTGTATACTTATGATATTGTAGAGCATTGTCTGAATCAGCAGTACATGTTTACGTCACTCTGCGAGTTCACGTAAGACTATTTCTGATTAGACCACTGTTAGGGTTCTTCGCACCTATTGCACATCGCGAGTTTCCATGACAATCGACGGGCAGAGTGGCGCATCATGACCTCGAGGACTAATGGTGGAAGCCAGTTTTACCTATGCCACGCCCATCTCTAGCTAAGCTCCAACAACGCTTTGACCATGGTGGGATCTCTTTGAATCTCAATTTCCCGAAAACTATACAGGTAAGATATTGAATATTTTGAAATTACAGACTGAATTAGTTTCAAAATATTCAATATAATGTTTATTAAATAGTAAAGACAATTCGTATAACAACACTTTGTCCGTCATCAATTAAGCGTTCGTGACAAACTTAGCTAAGTCATTCATGACAATTGATTATGACCTACACGTCACATAGTTGATTATGACGTCATCTGATTGACTGAAAAACTTGAATCCTCCATTGCTCTACAGAACAACACGCATGTCTCGATTGATCCCAACACAGACAACGTGTGTATGGAGCTACGCTAGAGATGGGCGGGGCATAGCTAAAATCCCTCCATTGTGTTAAAAGAATCGACTGAATAATAGATGTTAAGGAATCAGCCGATACATGGTCCATTGCTTCGCGTTGATGTCTGCCCAGAAACACGAGAATGCGTGAACATAAAACTGAATGGATGCCAAGACGAGATGCGGCAATCAACGCCTCCTGGGAATACCAATAATTGTATTATGGCATAATATAGCTGAGCGTAAACCCCCACACCGCCCTCTTCAACACCCTCCTCATTCGAGAAGTAATATTCGTTTTGACTGGAGTGCCAGCAGCAACCATTCTCCCAGCCAGTACAGTGCAGCTCAGAAACAATTTAAAATATTTCCAAAATAAAAACAGCGACATGTTAGTTAGTACAATTTTGAAAATGATGTGAAAAATGTTCTGTTGAATATATTTGGACTTAATTTGATTGAAAGCCATTGCTGCCTTCGGCAGAAATGGCTTTCAATCAAATTATGTTCAAAATATTCAACAGTACGTTTTATTTTTTACCTGTACTGTATAATCTCGGTGACGGTTCATTATCCGCTTGCAGAGACTAAATGCGCTGTGATGGGAATCAATTTGCATAATGCACGCCCGAGGATGCCGCTGCATATTCGATCTGTTGTGCTAGAGCCGGTATCGATGCAGACAAGCGCGCAACATTCCGTGACAAGGGTTACAAAACACAGTGCAGTGAAGAATTGCTGACAATACAATTTCCACAAATGTAGTTTTTCCTTTTTTATTACTTAAATTCTGACTTCAATTAGGCTTATCCGAGAGTACCTGTGACATCTAAGATATTTCCAGACAATCTGGAAGGTAAGCTGTTCAGTAGGCAGCAACATGTTCCAGTTCGCGCAAGCAATTCCAAACAGGCATTTATTAAATTGTAAATAGTTCTTCATAATTGGCCCTCTGGCTTCAATGTAGTGATGCCATCTATAAGTTATGGGCAGTGATGACATCTATAAGTTATGGCCAGTGATGACATCTATAAGTTATGGCCAGTGATGACATCTATAAGTTATCGGCAGTGATGCCATCTATAAGTTAGGTGCAGTGATGCCATTTATCATTTTAACTCTTTAACCCTCGAATTTGTTCACGAAAACTCTCATAGAAAATAGCCATTTGCAGACCAAGAGAAGACTATTGTTGAAAATTTACCGCTGGAATTACTGGCTCGGTTATCGAGGACCAGTGATGACACGCATCATCTTAAGCTCATAGAGCTAACGGCACACTTTGCTATTGATCACCAGGAATTATTAACCCGTTAACACTCGCATACCATACAAAAAAAATTAATTCTTTGTGACCTAAATAATGTTCTGTTGTATATTTCGAAACTAATTTGACTGGGATGTTGCTGCCTAAAGTCCAAACGGAATTAGTTTCAACATATTCAACAACCTTCCTCTATATAGTATGGCTTCTTGTCTTGTGATTGCCGCATTTATATGTCAAGGGTTAAAGGGTTAGTGGCTGTCAATCTTCACAGAGTTGATAAAAGTTTCTTCGGGGTAAATGCCATCTCAGACGATGTCTATATCGTTACAGCAACGGCCCCAGTCATGTCTGTTTGAAGATATTGAACAGCTTGCGTCTATAGTCACACCGAAATTTAGGTTTTGGGAATTCAAGGTTTTAAATCGATCCCACACGAGTAAAGGATGTGAGGAGCTTGGTTCAGGGAGTGAGGGTGTGGGGTGTATGGTGGTGCGGTGTGGGTAGGGGTGGGTGGGGTATGGGGGTGTATGACTGTAAACGGAGCCATCTACTAGACTTTCCAACATATTTGTAGGTTATTATATATCTAAAACTCATGTGATCTGAATCATATTATTACTGTTTATCTCATGAGATATACTATTGTATATTGCATTTCGTATACTTCAAAAGAAGTTAATCGAAAAATAAACTAAATTAAACTAAAGCCAATTGAATTCAGTTAACTAATGTAATTTTATCATACAGTGACAACAATAATCTTCAACCAAATCTTTCTTAAAATTATCAACACTATCTTTGTTAGGATGCCATAGCTACCACAAGCTGGTAAAGTACCTTGCGATTTTACCCATTCTGTCTGATTACATATGTTCTTCCTTCCTTCCTTCCTCCCTCCCTCCCTCCCTCCCTCCCTCCCCTCACTCCAATCATTCCCTACGTCCCCCTCCCTACCTGCCTGCTTGCTTCCTCCCCCACTCCCCCACCCTTTCCTCCCTCCCTCCCTCCCTCCCGCTCCAGCTCTTTTTCCTCGCTTTCCTCCTTTCGTTCTTTCTACTATGTGGTTGAATTATTCTACCGAGGTTGAGAAGAATCGACTTAAGATTTGACTATCTCGTTACTGAGTTAGCTGCAGCTGCCTGTCATAAATATCTGCAAGTTAAGCCCTTATTTATTGTCCATCTCAGCTGAAGCTGTCAGCCTCTTTAATCGGTGTGGATTTTAAAAAGCTTTTGGAGTTAAAAAAATCCCCTTCATGCTTGTGCAGAATTGCATGACAACATTGCAATTCTAACCAATCAAATTTCAGTAGCTGTAGAACTTTGCCCCACTAAGATATTTTCTCGAAAAATTAAGCTATAGAGTGTTTTGAACGTTTTAGCGAATACGTTGTTTTAGATAAGAACATTGCTCCAAAGCCCGTGAACAGTTTGTTAGCTCACCTGGCCTGAAAGGCCTAGTGAGCTTACACCATGCCGACTGTCTGTCGTGTGCCCGCCCATCATCTGTCGTCCATTGTCCATCAACTTTTCCTTAAACGACTTCTCAAGAACCTATGGGCCAATTTCAATTATATTTGGCAGGAAACATCCATAGTGCATAGGAATTCATGTTTGTGCAAATGAAGTCGATCGGCCATCTTGGATTTAGCCGATTTTTTAAGAAATGGGGACCAATTCAAAGGTCATGACATAGTCTCTAGAGCAAGAGCTGACACAAGTTTGTTCAAGGGAACATGATTGGTCAAATAGTTCAGCGACCATCATGGATGACCTGGTTTTCCCGAACCACTGGGACGATTTTAAGTGTATTTGGCAGGATTGGAAGCAGCTTTAGGCCATAAACATACAGGTTTGTAAAAACGAAGCCGATCGGCCAATTTGCCCGGTGGCCATTTTGGATTCTGAAAGGTCTTTAAAAATCTTTTCCGAATCCGCTTGGGGGGGGGGGGGAAGGGGGATCGGTTCAAAACTCACGAAAGCTCATCTAGTGTAACAACTGAACCAAGTTTGTTCAAGGGCACTTGCTTGGCCAAATGTTTCAGTGGCCATCTTGGATGTCAATGACATAGTTTTCGTGAAAACGACTAATATAGAACAGCTAAACGGATCGGGCTAAAATTTGTGAAATATGATTAGGTACTAAGGGCCATTAAAACCTGTTCACACGAGGTTGATACCTAAAGAAAATGGCGGATGTGTTCTTGTTACGAAGCTGGTCAACTCCTTAGGGCCTACTTATAGCCGATGCCATTTCTGGTTGAAATGCCTATGGTCCAGGTTCCCTGGGCCCTTTATTTGTGTATGCCCTGGCTACAGCAAATTGGTACAATCATCGCGTAGTGATTACGACATAATGGCAGAGCTGGTGCTGTACACAAAGTCAGCGGAGATCTTTTCTGCCACTGACTCCTCAGGATAAATCCTTTCATTTCTCTTGGAAGTGAATTGTATACTACCTTAGAAATGCTATTGCCTTGTTTATCACTCCCTGTGAGCTATATGATGCGATGATATTTGATGGGGTTTTACTATCGCACACACTTGAATCGGTAATTGTTTTCTGTGAGGTAATAATTCGCTAAGTGCACGTTGACATTTATGTATTATTATATTTGCGTAAAATAACGTATTTCTCATGAAAAAACCTCTGACAAGTATTATGCTCGTGTACAAGAACACTATTAATTGTTTGACTACTGAAAACTACCAGACAATAATTTCAATGGGAAATATGTCCGGACCTGCTGATTATTTTGAAAGTAATTTGACTGCAAGTTGTTGGTGGCTTAGCTACCAACAACTTTGATCCAATTTGCTTTCAAAATTTGATGCATATTCAAACATACGCCCCATGGAAAATGTAGTCTGCAACAATCCCATAGGGAAACAGTTAACTTCTGTATAACTTGTTGCACCTAAAGGGTAATTTATCTTGAGATTGATTTGTTAATTATTTTGTGAACAATCAATGTGAACACGGTGATTTCAGAGACAGCAAGACCTGACAGTCGCACCCTCTCAGAAGAAACGCAAGTTGTCAGGCATACGAACTTAAATAAAGCGATGCAAGTTGGCCCCAATAAATATTTAATTAGTTGAGTATGAAGTTTTTTATAATTGTAAGAGTATCATGTTGGCCTACAAAGGTGAAACTTTCATTTGTAGAAGTAGGTATTGACGTGTTTGTCGGTTACGTGTTTTGAGCCCATTGCCAAACGAATCCTCCAATAATGAAATTGAATTGCCCTGGTTTCTCGCTTCTTTGGTCATTAGCTACTAAATAAAGCACGTCGGTTTTTGTTAATTATCTCCATATAAACAACAACCCGAAACCTCAATAATGACGTAATCAATCTCGCCTGTTTTCGCTTAAGACTATTAATTTAACAAGTTCTGTTTGCCAATACTGAAGCAAAAACCTGTTCCTGTAGCGCCTCATCGTTATTGATATTGGCTTAAAATATGATTATAATTAGAATCTAGGCAGCATGTTTTGTTGCGTCCACCATGTCTTATGGTTAAATGTGAATCCAGTAGAAGCCATGACGAACGTGTGTCTTGTAGTTACTTCTCAAGTCCCTGGCTTGGTACGGAACCCGGCATGGCGTTCACAGCATGGTCCAATATACACCACGAGAAGTTGTTGGTGAGTTGAGCGTCAGGAATCCTTCATCTTTGATTCCCTGCATATGGCAACAGGGTTTCCGGCTGTGCTATGCTTGTATACCATCAGTAACCATTTCCAGATTCATTCGAGATCTTCAAACATGTGCGAGCGTTTTCCCAAAAGATTCGTTTGTAATTCGGAATGACGTGTAAATATGGTAGACCTCAACACATACTCTTTATCTTTCCGTTTATACTTACATCGGAATAACCGTTGCCAGAGAGTTTGCACGTGGTCTGGTTGAGAAAGTATGGCGAGTATACGTTGTACAATGGGTATGATATTTGAGGTGCTACTTACTCTGCATGTGTTTGTACATATATTGAGTCAGGGAAATCAGAATAAATATGCCATATCTATAAGGTTTGCTGTTACCTGGTGTAGTAAATGCATACACATAGGCATGCACAAGCGAACTGAGGAACGGACGAACATACGGACGAACGCACACACGCTGTAACGTGCGCATACACATACTCATCGCTAGTAGACCGACATGCAATTGTCAATGTTCTGTAGGAATAAAAGACAAGATGACTAGACTCCATCTTATCAAAAGTGTATAGAGGGATTCATTGATAGCTAGGCCCCGCCAAGTTCCGCCCATAGGTTAGGCATGTTGGGATCGATTTATATACTTTGAATCCTGAATTACCAGTATCTCAATTTCAAAGTAACTGTACAAATGCGTTGTCCATGTAAGCTGTTGAATATTTTGAAACTAATTTGGTTGCGGACTGTTGCTTCCTTTGACATCAACAGCTCCCAGTCAAATTAGTTTCAACATATTCTACAGAATGTGGATTAAATTTCAAATCTATCAAAGACACAATTCGTACACTTGACTGAGTTTTTTCGAGCTTCACGACGGTGTTATAATACATTAGTGATTGTGACGTCGTGGTACATGTGGCATAGTTGTTTATGACGTCAGATACTTGATTGGCAGACCAGATACCTCCATTGGCGGATGGGGGTGTCTTGCTGTCAATCTCTCACACACGTCAACATCATAAGGCAACACCATTTTCATAGTGACAAAGTTAGCTCAATGGATGAACCTGAATATTAAATGCACATAAAACATTTAAATTCAAGCCACGGTTATACAGAAGATGAATTACAGTACAGCACATGACCAAATTAACATGTTAAGAAAACCCCAACAACAAAAACCCCGTTAGTTAGTACAATTTTGAACACGAAAGAATGTTCTGTTGACTATTTCGGACTTAATTTGATTGGAAGACATTGTCTGCTTTTAAGCAGCAATGTCTTCTAATGAAATTGATTCCAGAATGGTCAACATTACGTTTTACTTTGTTTTGGTAACATATCTAGTTATTTCGGAGCTGTACTGTTGACTAAATACCTCAGTATTTCCTTGTTAGGCATTCCGCAACGAACATACTTTTCGCACATGTTGTAATGCATGGTATTAATGCTTCAGTTTAGCATTTCCATGTACCGGAATTTGCGTCAACTGGTTGTTTGTTGTTAGAGTTCAGTAAATTAAACAGTACAGGCTGACATGATCATCAACAGGACATAATGATCTCCCATTTATTTATTGAAAACTCAGTATAATCTTCAGAATATCAGACACATCTCGGCGGGGTTTGGATGTGGGGTGTGAGGTGGTGTGGGGTGGGGGAGGGGTGCAGGGTGGGTGTGGGGTGTGTGGGGTGGGGTGGATGCGGGGGTGGGTGGGTGGGGGGGGGGGCTGGTAGCGGATTTTATAAATGTACCTAGATACTCTATCGTCTCTCAATTCAGCCACCCCTGTTAATATATTAGTATCCTTGCACCATATTGTTTGGATCGTACAGTGCATATTAGAAGCTGAAGCATATTAGAGTTCAGAATAACCACATATCTTGTGTGTCACCGAAGCAATATGACATGGTGATATGGACACCAAGCTGAGGTCAATGTATATAGTTAAATCCAATGTCAACAAGCATTCCAGACAATTTTAGGTTTCGCCATCTTTCCCTATTAGATGACCGTGAGCTTCAATCTTTCGACCACTAAAGCAAAATAGTCCTGCAGAACTCTAAAGGGCAACAACGGAACAAGTGTCTCCAAGATCTCGTGTGTAGAACTTATCTCGCCGCATAGGCTTTTATATTTTCGATTGCATGCATTTTGATTGATGGCCCACACTCTGCAGACTACACTGACTTTCAACTCTTAATTGCTTGTGTAGCCTTATATCTCTGCATTACTTTCTCGGTACACATTGTCGAGACCAAGCCCAACCACTCACTTACGTGTGGATGTTGCAATAGCCTCGTGACAAGTCATTGCGAGACTAATTATATATGCCGGATGGAAATCAGCCTACATTGTCCATTTTCACTATATAATGCTGTCTGATTTATATACACGAAGAGTTCCAGTACTTAGATGTCAGTTTGTGTAACTGTAACTTTAACCAATGTTTCTTATATGTATTTGCAGGTTGCGAAGGCTCTGCTACAAGCTGGTGCGAGAGTCAATGAGGTGGACAATGACGGACGACACGCTCTTGTTCTGGCCTCGCAAGAGGGACACACTTCAGTCGTGGCCGTTTTGCTGCAGTTCCACGCCTTGTTTGACCACCGCGCACATGACGGAAAGACATCATTTCGGGTCGCTACATTGGAGTGTCATAAAGAAGTTGCACATCTCTTGCTCTGTCATGGGGCAGATATTAACTATCGTGATGCTGATGGGAGATCTACCCTGTATGTGTCAGCACTGGAGAACAGAGTTCCTATGGCAACATATTTGCTGGATAATGGTGCTGATGTCGAGGCGTTCGATCTTGAAGGACGCACCGCCTTGCACGTGGCATCCTGGCAAGGTCATTTAGAAATAGTGCAATTGTTGGTGGGTCACCACGCCAATGTGAATTCGATGGACAATGACCAACGTACACCTATTCAGTCTGCAGCATGGCAGGGTCATGAGAAGATTGTTGAGTGTTTCTTGCTACATGGCGCCCTTGTTGATCATAAATGTAATCAGGGTGCGACTGCACTTTGTATCGCAGCCCAGGAAGGACATGACGAAGTGGTACGTATTCTCCTACAATACAAAGCTAATCCAAACCACGCTGATCAGTTTGGCAGAACCGCCATGCGAGTTGCGGTGAAGTCGGGACATACAAAAGTTGTAAGAATTTTAGAAGAATTTGGCGCTTCACCTAGTAGTGCATCGGGTAGTAGGAAAAGTGTGAATTCTTCATCGAGCAGTGATACAAAACCAGACACACCAAAGCAAACAACAAAGTGCACCGATAATGGTGGTAAAGTGGTAAATTCTTGCGAACAAAAGCCAATAAATGGAAACGTAATACACAGTCCACCTTCCGATTCACCGGATTCGACAATGGATAGACGAAAATCATATTTATCTAATAATTCATCGTCAAAATCATCTAGTAATCTCACATCATCTAATTCATCTAATAATCCTGGTACATTTGTCGTTGCCCAGGTGCAGCCTGGAGATTTAACATTCACTCAGCAATTGCAGCAATGCTCGATGCCGAGAAACAGAATTAGACCTATCAGTAGAGTGCTCTCCCCTGTTAGTGAACCCCAAACCCCTGTGCAATCACCACCTAGTTCTCCCCTATGCGAAACCCCGTCTGCATTATGTGTCTCAAACATTGCCAGTGTACGGACTGTGCCACTAACTAACAAGGTACCACATGATCCGAATGTGAATTTTTTAGTTCCATCTCCAGGGAAATTGATAGGTTCGAAAACAGACAAAATAGCTGCTACAATAAACATTTACACAAACCCTAATGCCGATTTACTGTCGTCTAATGACGAGCCAGTCTGGCAACTAAATCCGCAGTTTGTCTCATCGCCTAATAATGTACCCTCAAAGCTTGACTTACAACGGAGGACGTGTCCGCCAGACCATGCCCATCCGACTATAATGGGACAGACTGCTCTGGAACTTCGCTCTCCTGAGCTCAGACGGAAACGCAATGGAATTGTTACAAATCCAAAATTCGCCAAATCTGTATCAGTTAATGGTTACCATGGTACCTCGCCAACTGGCTTACCAGGATTAACAAATGGTAACCAAAGTAACGGGACAGGCTTGACATCCAGTAACAGCGCTGCTTCGTTAAAGCATAAAGGCCCTGCAAGACCTAATGGACTGCCTTTAAAGAAAGAAACGCCTTTATGAGTAAGTACCTTTCTATTTGTTTATTGTCAAACTTACCTTAAGCAACAGACCATTCCAGTTTATCAATCAATCATATGATGTCATAATCAACTACGTGCCCAGGATGACATAGTACTCAATGCCGTAGATAAGTTCGTCACGAACGCTTATTTGATGACGTATTGAATATGATGTCAGATACCTGAATGACAGATATGACCCCCTTCATTAACTAGCAAGGTGTAGTGACCACTGACCAGCGACGCATGTGACCTCACATTGAAGAACACTCGTCATACAGTTGGTGGTCAAATAACGTGGTTATTAATAACAGGTGGTATCTTTTTAATTTGACCACATGTCTTATGCGCCCGCCTTGTGGTGAACCATGAGACAAGATGACTTCGTGTTTGATTCAGTTTTCATGATTGTATTCTTTTATTAATATAACGCACACCATTTCTCAAATTATATTAGGCTATTCTGTGCAGCTTTGTACACATTTGGGAACACGTTGTTCTGGTTACTGATGGTTGAGATACACACTATAATCTAACCATCCATATGCATTACATTTGATTGGTTGGCATCCGATCTTGTCTTGTCCAAAGTTATTGTTTCTACAATTTATAATATAAACAAAGTTAAAATAGAGCTAAATATGTTACTTCCACGGTAACTAGTTTTTAGATTGCAGTGCTAGTGAGTCTTATTAACTGTCTGTCTGCTGAATATCTGCAGACTACATTTTCCATGGGGTTTAACTCTGGATATGCTGAATATTTTGCAAACAATTTGACTGAAAGTTGTTGGTGGCTAAGCCACCAACAACTTTAAGTCAAATAGTTTGCAAAATATTCAACATGTCCAGAGTTATTGCGCATTGAAACTATTGTCTGCTGGCTTGCAGAAGTAAGAGAATTAAACAAACCGTTCACGCCCTGACAATTTCCATGTTGATTAATCGTATTCAGCGAGCTCTCAAATTAGAAGGTCTGTCCTGGACTTAGTAGAATGGATGTGCTGGAATTTCTACTGGCTCGCACGGGTTGTGTGAAGTCTGCAATTCCCATCGCTCATATTTCATGCAAATTGGCTTCGTATTCAACAAGGGACAACAAACAACCCGGGGACTGACAAACAGTAAATCATGCAGTTTCACTTCCTGGATTTATTGATTTGCCATTTTGATTGTTCCGAATCTAGATTTCCATGGTACAAATATGAAACTTACTGACTGTTTAAAATGGGCCCATTGTATCAACAACTTTAAGTGACATTGTTTAGTTCATCTGGCCTGAATGACTAAATGAGCTTATGCTATGCGACCATATGTTGCCATCCATCCGTTCATCCATCAGTCATCCATCATTCGTTCATCTGTCAACATTTTATTTTTTTCAATTACTTCTTTAGAACTGTTGGGTCAATTTTAAGGAAATTTTCTTTGGACAATTATGATTTTGCACCATTTTAGTTCAAATGACGTGTCTATAGCGGTCACTCACGTCCAGTATCCGTCCATCTGTCTGCGAATTGCTAACAATGGTGGCATGTTTTGTTATTTCGGGGTGATTTAGATCAACCCTGGCTAATATGTTCCTATACTCATCTAATTTATCGATTATGAAAATGACGTTGATTCGATGACAAACAGCGGAGTTACCGCCCTAGAAAATTTTCTGCAGTATGGGATTGGGAAAGATATTACTTCAGTGGCGCATTTCATAATTTGTAACTTTGTCGGTGTGTAAGCTACCATCTATATAAGAACTAGTTCAGGCTGGCCTCATTTATTGATAATATATGTCAGAAGTACATTTTCCTATAAGAGTCTTTCATATCTAGTAGTGAAACATGGCTAATATGTTTCTTTAGGCAATTTCTCTGTGGACCATGCCTTAAAATAGCAGAGCTATGGCCTTGATATATTTTCAAAGTATTGAAGCACATGGGGAAAATATGTTTGTGGCACGTTTCGTCATTCATCGATGGATTAAAACCAAATTTGGCAGATATGGTCCATTACGAAATATCGGTATGTGCTCTGACTATGAAGGGGCCACGGCTTCAAATAATGGAGTTATGTGCCTTGCTATATTTTCTAGGCCTATAGGGAAACTACGTTTGTGGCACGTTTTCTCATTTTCTCATTTTTCGCTGGATTAAAACCAAACTTGGCAGCTATCTTCCGTTAGGCAACATCTATTTGCGTTATGAATATGAAGTGACCACACCTTTATACAGGGGCCATAACTCTGGTTCTTTAAGGCGGTTTTAAGTATTGAACTCTATTGAGAGAATACACCTGTTTCGTCAATTATTTATGGATTCAAACCAAATTTAGCAGATATGTTCCTTCAGTCAAATCGCTATTGGAACAATTCATATAAAGAGGCCACACCTATAAACATGGCCATAGCCATGGTTCATTGAAGCTTCTGAAACTATTGAGCCATATATAGGGAAATACATTTATTTCATAAATCTTTGATGGATTAAAACCAAATTTTGGATATATGTTCCTTTAGGCAATATCTATTTGAATTATGAAAAAAAATATCAAAACGCCCAGCCTTTAAACAAGGAGCATAACTCTGGTTCATTAACACGTTTTTAAGTATTGGACCCTATGAAGAAAATAAATGTGCTATTTGTAGCCAAAATTGATATACGTTTCACACTCCTGGTTCAAACGCTGGTGTATCAAGGTGCGCATTTACACCACATTCCCTGAACATACAATTAATAAAATTGTTTACTTTTATGGCTTCTGCCCTGGTCTTGAGAAATGTCCATTTGCAGACCAAGATAAGACTATTTTTGACAATTTACGACTGGAATGACTGGCTCGATAACCGAGCCAGTCGTTCCAGTCATAAATTTTCAAAAATAGTCTTCTCTTAATCTGCAAATAAACATTTTCTATGAGAAAATTTGGATTTTGTTGAACAAATTCTCGTGTTAAGTGGTTAGGTCCATTAGAAGTAGAGCCTGCTTGATAGTAGCAGTGATATGTACAAGATTCTGATTGGTGGCAAGCTATTGAGGGGTAGACATATTATAAAGGTTTATTCTGCATGACATATACAAGATATGATAGGTAGCCTATTGCAGTCTAAATGAAAGCTCGTATGTAGCAGCAAGAATAACCATTGGCTATACGATTCTCAGTGGAAATGGCACAATATAGGCCCTATACCCGAATCAAAGTATACGTTAAAGCCAAATTGTGCGTTAGTGCGACATAGTGCCTATATAATAACCATATTTTATGCATGGCTCTGGCGTAGGGGCAAGGGTAGGTGAATAATCCTTAACATATTGGAAACACTGTATTTGTTTTTTGTGCATTGCTTAATCACGCCATTCATCAATGATAATAACGATCACAGACGATTCCATGGCAGTCTGACTATTGATCCACTATTCATCAATGATAATACAGGATCTATACCTGCACTAGTTTAGCCGGGCCAGCCACCATCTTGACAAAGATTGAATGGTCCGTGCGACGGTGTTATTATTGTCCACGTCAGGCTAGCCAGTTTGTACAATGGTGAATCAATGGGAAATTATTGATGGCGTGCTATAAATGGCGCCGCGTTGTTTGTCCGTCTGGCTAGATGTGCTGATAATTGCTAGCTAACGTTATCTAATTAATTACATTTAAACCAGATTCTACCTCGGCATTCGTACGTCACCTGCCGCTATCAAAACAGCAAATAACATGTTTTCCTCCGGTTTTCACGTGTGTAAATTTGTTGAATTTCAAGTCCTACAGTGTACAGCTCATAAATTAAAATCGAATGTTCCCAAAACAAAAAAAGACATAGGCAACAACATCACCCAGTGAAATTAGTTTCACAATATTCAACAGCTTACCTGCATAGTTTTCTGGAAATTCATAGTCATGGCGTTCGGGGATCTATCGATCCCAACAAAGGCAAAGCATGGGTGGAGCTTAGCTAGAAATTGATGGGACATGGCTAAAACTGGAAAGGGCCATTGGTTCGTGTGGGAAGGAAAGGTGTGGCGAATGATGCACATGTACTAATTAATGATGAGTTCAGCAGCTGAGCTCACTCACCAATAGTACATCATCCGCCCGACATATTCCTTCACGCACGAACCAGTCACAGAAAATGTCCAAAAGAGTATTATGTCCTATCCTGAGAGATGAACCTTCGTATGTTACCCGTATTATTTATCAGACATGTCTATGATTTCGGCTAAGCTCACTCTTAAGCTCATGTTCATTTTGCTTTCTTCACAGTGATGGCACAGGAGGCATCCCGCCAGGGATGATCCAGGGTACAGCGATGACTGATGAGTGATTTCCCCCCAGGGATGACCGACTCTCGCTGAAGACGATGATCTGAAGTCCTTCCAATCCATGCCTCCTGAGCTACATGCCATCAACCCATAACCTACTGATGAATCGATCACTTCCATCATGTACATGCAGGCTGTATGCGAAAACGTGTTTCTTTCTTAAAACAGTGCCACCAACAGCTGTTGCTGTCAAAGACGACAGCATCTTTCGGCGACGCATCTTTAAAATGGATGTTAGTATACCTTCCACTGGTTCGTAAACAAACTGCACATTCGTTTTTTTTAGCAGTTTTGGGTTAATAAAAACGAAACCCGAAAAGAGCTTGATTCGGTGTCTGTAAGACGTGCCCAGACTCCTAATCAGGGGAGCAATTCTTCTTAATAGAATTTTGATGGCGTCTGGCTGTCGACTGAGTTACATTAGGCTGACCGCGTAGGTCATCTACAGAGCTACATTCTAGTCATGTAATTACCCCCGTGCAGAGTTTTTATAACCGGATATTCCTAGATACGAAACTACGCGTGTTCGGGATTTGGTTAATGGAATTGCCGTACCGTTAAACCGACATCGGCGTATGTATTATATGATGTGATTATTTGTTGCGTTTGCTGAAGAATAGATGTGTGCTCCAATGGGTAATGCAATGCAATGCTACATGGGCGAATTTAGCTTCTTTAAAGCAATTTCTATTCCTTATAGCGCATACAGTAATTTAATTTTCGTGACATGTCTGTTATGAATTCTAACTTGTGATAATATTGACTTTGCAGACGAGTCAATAAGCTGTACAGTTCTACAGCAGCAGCAGCAAATATAATAATAAACTCAAAGTAACAATGTGCATAGCAAACGCTATTTCCTAAACCGTGGCATCCTGGCTTTGGGAGATCGACACAGGACGATGATGTAATTATGTAAATGGCGGCTGCATTCTATCTCATAAAGTTGAATGGGTGCCCATTATCCACTACTGGCAATGTTTGTCTTTATGTATAGAATGCAATTGATTGGAGTTTGCGGGGAAATGGCCTGGGCTTTGCTCCATAAAGCTCCCCATTGAATCCGCGTTATATGGGCGCATCAGTCAGGCGGACACGTTGCTGTTAGAGATGTAATTAACAACTGAATTTATTATCCCTCCAGAAGATCTTTGTTATCGATTATTGAACACATTCTATCGTTGCCATATCGATTTAACATCTCGTTGCCATGGAAATCAGAGTTGTATAGCCGCCATGCATTTAGAAATACAATCCTCAGTTTGTTGATTGCGTTTATGTGGGTCCTGAATGGGTGATTTAGAAATCTAACCATTGATTGTCTTAGAAACTACATTATTATACAGATTGAATATATGACATTTATCCCCCCTCACCCACTCCGTTTATATCACTCATTCCTGTAGGACAAGTACGTTATGGAATACAAACTACAGTACAGCTCTGAAATAACTTAGAATGTTCTACTGCAAAATAAAACGTGCTGTTAGACATTTTGGATTTAATTTAATTGGAAGCCATTGCTTCCAATCAAATTAAGTCCAAATATCTAACAGAATCTCTCCTACATCGTGTTCAAAATTATACTAACTATCTTCTGTTTTTGATTTGTAAACTTTGTCATTTGAAGTTACAATAAAATCAATTGTGACTGACAATGTTTGCTCTGTAATGGTCAAAATCTTTAGGTAAATACAGAATCTTTCTCAGGCTGAGTCCATTTAATAAGCAATGATATAACATATTTTAGAAAGCTAATCACTGGAATAACTGGCTCGGCGAGTGAGTCAGTCAGTCAGTCTAATACTGAGTTGTCTAAATGTTCTTGTTGGTCTGCAAAGTGACATTTTCCAACTAGAGAAGCAAAGGACCCTAGCAGTTTTAGTTATGTCCCGCCTATCTCTAGCTAAGCTCCACTTACACCTCGCTCTTGTTGGGATCAATCGATCCCTGACGTCCCTGCCTATCAATTGCCAGAAAACTACCAAACTGCTACAATTCGTACACTGTGGCAGACTATTAAGCATTTAAGACAGACTAGATAGAGTCATTCATGATGTCATGAGTATGACGTTATCCTAAACGTCACATAGTTGATTATGACATCATATGATGTCATACAATATATGGACACCTAGAAAGATCCATTTTAGACCGTCTCGACCATTAAGCAGCTAATGTAGCTACATTGAGTTACCTGACAAAATGTTTTTCAGCGCTCACACGATGGTAGTTCACTCAACTGTCTTAAACAGCCACCTTCTCATGGCTCCAACATGCATGTGGTCTTGAGTATAGTACTTCCAAATTCACAAAGACACAAAATCTCATTGTAATACGAAATATGCCAAATCCTTTACATAATACTGCAGTGAAACTACTATACATGACCTGTGTCCTGGCTAGATAACTGATTTCTGTCCTGGATGGATAAATTACCCCGTACTGGCTAAATAAGTGACCCACGACTTGGCTAAATAAGTGACCCTTGTCCTGGCTAGATTAGTTACCATGTCCTGGCTACATAGGTGATCCTGGCCTCTCCAGCAAGACGACCATCTTTTCTGATCATCTCTTCCGACCATATCTTACAGTACAGCTTAGAAATAAGTTAACATGTTTGAAAACCCCAGAAATATGTAATTTAGTACAATTTTTAACACGATGTAAGAAATGTTCTGCTGATTCTTTTGAACATAATTGAATTGGAAGACAATATATTAAAACTATTCAACACTGGGTACCGTGTAAGTTTTATACATTTTATTTTGTTTTGGGAACAATTTAATTTATTTCGGAGCTGTACTGTACAACCACATCTTACAACCTCCAGTTTTAATGAAGCACCATCTTTTCGACTTAGAAACTGCTAGCCTGATAAACAGGTTTAGGCTGTACTATAAAGAAAGAAATACATATGGTATTAGAAGAACTGTAAAATGATATAATTAACCCCTCTTGTGCCAACTTAACCCTTTAATGGGAAAACTGACCAAAATAACTATGCGGTGGTCTTCAGACATGACTATTTGAAAGGTCTAGAGAAGAGTATTTCTTAATATTTACCACTAGAATGGCATGCTCGGTAACCGTCGGTAACAGTCATTCAAGTGGTAAATTAAAAAAGATACTCTTCTCCCTGGCTGCAGATAGACACTGGTTAAGTAAAAACTTGAATTTTCTTTACCATTGCCCCTTTAATGGTCAAGCCGGTGAACAAAATTCAGTGCTAAATTTACAAAAATAGTCTTCTTTTAAATAAAATATCTCGAAAAAATATTGACCATCAAAATGTTTAATTGATATATCAAGTATTTTTTTGAGCGCTTTTAGGCGCTGGTGACACAAGAGGGGTTAAATCCTGGTTGATAATGTATTAGCTGTTAGATACTCCTCAGATGAATGTTAGTCACATGCTGGACCTGTATATGTATCTAGGAGTTCGTACATTCTGTTTCCGGCCAACTTCCCACAATTCATTGCACTTGCTACTGTTTAACGTTAACCGGAACCTGTACAAGGGTACACAGGTTAATGCTAAACTGTTGCAAGCGCAATGAATTGTGGGAAGTTGGTTGGATACTGAATTCAGGTGTTTTGTTAATGGAGATTCGTACATTGACCCAAACACAAGCACACATGACGTCAGCATCCAGGTCATTGACCACGTGTAGTGACCGAGGGAGCTATATCAAATTAATTTTGGAGCTGTTTTTCGGAGCACATATCTCAACCCTTTGACACAAAATAGCTTCTGCAGTGGTCTTGCAAATGTCTATTTGCAGAATAACAGAATATCTTTGAGAATTTTTTAGAAATTACCACTGAAATGACCAGTCATTCCAGTGGTAAATTTTCAAATGTAGTCTCATGTTCTGCAAATGAACATTTTCTATTAGAAAATTGGGATCTTCTTGACCAAATTTAAGAATTAAATGGTTAAGGAATATATTGTGCTTTAGCCCTCGCTATGCCTATAGGAGTAACTCAAACAGGTGCTCAGTACTGGTTACACATATTCAATTGCATAATAATTTGATAAAATATCAATGTATCTGTACTTTTTCCAACATTTTCGATTGTGGATTAATGTTTGTGTGAGGAGTATTGGTTCAGAATGTTCGTTAAATATTCCCTAACCATTCCATGGCGAAGTCGGCCAAAACTGGCTCCTGTAGTCACCTTGAGGAATACACATTTGTAGGCTAAGAGAGAATTAATTTCGGAAATTGTACCACTGAAATGACTGGCGCAGTAAGGGAGCCTGTCATTCCAGTGGAAAAGGTTCAAAAATAGTTTTTCTCTTGGCCTACAAATGGCCATTGAATAAGTAAATATTTTGTCTTGACCACATTTAGCTATTAAAGAGTTTTACGCTAATGTATACGCATAACAGTCATGACGTACTTTTCAATATATTGCGTGTTCATCATAGAGATCCCAGGATATGAAATCTAGCGCAACTATTACCACGGCCATTAGCTGTCCTTTTTTCTATATCTGGCAAACTGCTGATTCAATCATGATCAGGTATGAAGGTATGGATTTAGAATCTACATTTACAGTACAGATCAGAATTAACGTATACGATGTTTCCCAAAAGTACAATTTTGACCACGATGGAAGAAATGGTCTGTTGAATATTTGTGACTTAATTTGATTGGAAGCCATTGCTGCCTAAGGCAGCAATGGCTTCCAATCAAGTTAAGTCACAAATATCCATCGGTGCGTTTTATTTTCTTTTGGAACGATCTATTCTTTTTCTAAGCTGTACGGTATTGCATCAATGGAGGGATCCGATGTGTCGTTCAAATATCTGATGTCATAATCAAAATATGTGATGCATTACAGTCAACTGATCTAAGAAGGCAATGGCTTCCGATCAAATTGAGGCCAAAATATTCAACATAATATTTCTTACATCTGTTCAAAATTGTACTAACTAACATGTTTCTGTTTTTGTTTTGGAAACATACAAATTTATTTATGAACAGGACTGTATCGAATGGACGTGTCGCAATCTATTATTATTATACTAATATAAGTTATCGATGCAGTTAGGATTGATATAATATGGATTGTACTCGAGTTCCGTTCAATTAAGTATCTGTCCCAGATACCGCAGCTTACTGGGTCGATGCTGGGCCAATACTTCGGTATCGGCCCGGTATTGGCCCAGTAAGCAGCATTATCAGGGGTACCATCAGTGGATTACGCGTGTCTGTGTCACTTTAAATGGTCAATCCGGCCAGAAATGGATTATGCGGTGGTCTCGAGGAACGTTAATTTGTAGAACAAGAGATGATTTTTTGAACATTTGTTTCTGGTATTGCTCAATTCGATTTATACCCGAACCACTTAGTCCTGTGTTAAAGTAAATAATCTTATCTTGGCTTACAGATGCACACCCTGTGGAATGCACTCCAGACGGTGTGTGGCGAGTCCTGAATGTTTGACGTGTTTGCTAGAAGCTTTTAAGACACTCTGCATCGTGGCATTGTCAATTTGTGGCGCTTTTGTCCTATAATGTCAAGCCATAGTGTGGTCTGGAACTAATTCCTTTAGCAAGAAAAGATCCGGCGTACTTTTTGTCTTTTCTTGGAAGTGACAGCCTTTTATGAATGTCGTCGTTACTGCTCCAGGGCAAACGCTAACAGGTTCTATAAGCTGGTTACAAGTTTCATCATTTTGAAAATCACTAGATTAAAAGCTCTTGCCGTCATGGACGCGAGTAGCATACACCAGCGGCTCTTGCGAAATGGAGACACGGTAGCATAGAATGCATAGTGTATAATATATGTGACCGCATGCAGTGACATGACTCGCGAGATTGAATATTGATACCCTGAATCCACACTCGGCACATTGCAATTTAGTACCCGAGTCCGTATCCGGTTTTCACCAATACAATAATACACCACCCATGTCTGTTTACAGGAGGGGGCTGGGGGTGGGTAAGTTGCCACCCTGGGTTAATATTCTAATACAACGACCTTTGAATAATTTTACAACTTTGGTGTCCATAGTTAAGGTACTACTAGGAATACAGGAGATGAAATCTGACAGCGTAGAAATTTATGTATGGCTTCTTAATTTAGGTCACGTGTCAAAGGAAATGTCCATCTATCTGTCAAAACAATTAATGTACGCTTTATTAGTTCAGGACGAATTGACACCGAATCAGGTCAAACTGATCATATAGATATCGAAAATCTACATTGTGCAAATAAAACGGATACAATCTAAGACACCAGAGTTATGCCCCTTGATATGTATTAATTTGCTGCAGGACTGCGTCAATTCAGAGACATATAGACTTATCCTCTGGTGTGTGGATACCATTAGCCATACGCTATCAACAATTTAAGAACTAGGTCAGTCTGACGAAGCTCTCTGAGAATATAGGTCAAGGGTAAATTTCCGTATTGGAATCGGTAATAATCGATTTAGTATGTTTTGCCACATTTTGAGCTGCTTATATGAAATCGCATCGATAAAATTAAAAATTTAATCGGGCCTATATATATATATAGACCGTATGTATAGTTTATTTTATGCCAAGTCCCAGAGATATGGCCGTATGTAATCTTCCTACAGTATTGGAGCTTAGGTAACACGGCTTGTCATATATAGAGGCGCTGCTACCTACGCTGGCCAAGGGTACCATATGGTTTCGTCCATAAAAAGAACCAGGTCAATATGACCTACTTTCCTGAGAATATAAGTGAAAGGTTACTTTATTAATAAACCAGCACTCTCGCGAACCAGGACCTCGATGCCAACCTGGCACTCAACTTGGATGAAGATCTCTAGTAGAGCCTGGCTTATGGCCCTATATCCTTTTTTTTACAGTCTTGACTTTTGACCTCTGTTGACTGTTTATCACCCAGCCCCCACCGCATCCCACCACCTAATTCAATTCAAAATGTTTTTCGTTATCAGGTCACGATTCGGATTTCCTTGATCAAAACTGATCATAAAAGAGTTATGCCAAAATTCAGAATAATACTTATCAAGAGCAATCAGAGATTTCATAAATACACAGTTTCATCCCGATCAAGAAGAAACGTAACAAATATTATTTTACTGGAACAAGCTCTCTATGGTTAAATCTGATTCAACCAGAATTAATGCCTTTCGAGAAACATCCATGAACAACTATACCGAATGGTAGAACCACCACCACCCACCCCTTGTAATAGCCGATGATACACATAATGCCACTCGATAGATTATCTGTTGGTGGATTAATGGTATCCATTTATCAAACTACAATTCTTACAATATTCCAACCATGATCTGAATAGTAATCGTTATTCCTATATTATGATGTTAAATCTTATGTTTTTTAAACCCTTTTAACTCATGCGGAGTCTAGTATCACAATCTCAAGACAATTTGAACATGAAACTTGTTGAATATTTTGAAACTAATTTGACTGGGAGCTGTTGCTGCTAGCAGCAACAGATCCCAGTTAAATTAGTCTCAAAATTGTCAACGGAATATCCCCTACAGCATAAAGAATTTGTCGTTTCCCATTTGTAAGGGTTAAAGGGTCGTGAGTATATAGCATAGGCCTATGTGCACTATATGGATGTTGGGCTTGAGCCTAAAGAAGTGATTCACAGATTACGGGATGTTAAATGTATTATTACTATTATTAAAATTATAATTATTAATAGATTTTGTTGGCTGTGAACTGTTAATTTATACCGCAAGACAATTGTCGGCTATAATCAGTCAGTATCATAGTGCAGAAATAATTAAAATTATTGAAATTAAAATCAGTCTTTAGTACTGTTATTTATTTTTTATCCTATGGATAACAGTATCTGATATGTATTTCTGTTGTTGACGTTACTGATTACCCACGCTCTGTGTGGCTGCGAGGGTTATGTTGCTTGGGAACAAGACTCGGTCGTTGTCACGATATGGAAGTTACCACGGTTATTTAAAACAAGCTGCATTAAGAGATTAGTACATACAACTGATTGACACAAGTCAATGTTGTTGACAAAATGAAGAGATCAAGTATCTGACACCATAATCAAAATACATCACGTTACTTGTTAGCTGACGTCACAACCAAATGACATAGATCCGACACAAACGGTGCAAAGGCGCGATATAATGATCCCAATAAGTATGGTTTCAGTATATTCATAGTTTCGCACATCCGAACATTTTGAGATCGATCGCCATTAAAGTGGGGTAATCTTACTACATGCTAAAGAGGACTGACCATAGCAACGCATTGTTGACATTTGCCATGAAGCACAAACCATAAAACTAGGTGCCTGATAATCTGTAATACCTTCGCCCGGTATCAGAAAACATGAAATCATGACTGAATTCTGCAAGATTGTAAAGAAAATGTAATTACGGTTTCACGGCCCGTTGCTCGTAATGTTAAATTAGCCCCTCCAAAAATGGCGTCGGCTACAAGGTATTATGGGAAATTTGATTGTAATGACGTCATCGCGATTCTATGAATTCAAAAGCTTCCCTGTGTAGTTAGCTTGCAAATTAGATTCTGGGAGGTTATGGTTCGAAGTGCGAAAATCCATTCAAGCGCGTATAAAATTGGTGGTGCTTAGTCTCGGCTTAGATAGAAATGGGCGCGACATAGCTTGAAATGGGCGGGGCATAGCTAGAAATGGATCCTTCTATTTTATCAGCATGTTGATGCTGTCAGCAAATGTTGATATTGCAGGCTTTATATAAAAATGTCAACATCATCTACCACATTACGTGCTTTGCGGTCGTGTTAGCAAGGGTGTGAGACCCGTGCGACGTGACCAAGACGACCATGTACCGTAGTAACAATGGATCTACAAGAAATGTGCATTAGACGCGATTGTCAGTAATGGAAGGATCCGATCCGCCACTCAAGTATCTGATGCCATAATCAAATAGATTAATAGTTATCCGACGTCACAATAAAATGAAGTACGTTCGGATATTGTCTAGCGTACGGTAAAATGATATTTTTTGAAATTTTGTGCAAGTTAGAACGTACATAAGCCGCTCTGGTCACAGGCTGGCGATTCTTTCTCAGATTGGTCGTCATCGTCAGCAGTCCATTAGCAAGTCGAGACGGAATGAGCATGTAAAATCATTTATCACCAATTCTTAAACATCGAGAAGTAATTCACCTTTCCAGAGTATCCATCCATCCATCATCTGACCTCGTATGACGTCATAATCAGCTCAGCGCGTATATGATGACGTCACAATCATTACGTCGCAAAGGGTTCCATATAGACAGTCATCAAATCTCAAATAGTCCGACACGTTGATTGAATTGTATATCTTTGTAATTCTTTGCTATTTAACAAACATGCTGTTGAATATCTTGAAACAATTTTCCTGGGCGCTGGCAGCAACAACACCCAGGCAAATTAGTTTCAAAATAGTCAACAGCTTACCTGTATAGTTTTCTGGAAATTGATAGTAAGGGAGTGCAGGGGTCGATCGATCCCAACATAAGCGAGGTGTGGGTTGAGCTTAGTTAGAGATTGGCGGGGCATAGCTAAAACCGGAGGGGCCCATTAGGCACTACATATAGCTCACATTGGTGATGGTGATGATGATGCGGACGATGACGACGACGATGACAACGACGATGATGATGTTGATGTACTGCATCCTGCAGCTGCAATCTGTCCTTCCTCATTGTCCATTGTTTATTGTTCTCAGCCAGCGTTCTAAATAGCTCCCCATCTTCTTTTTGATCTTGAGAATCTCAGAGTGCGTGGTCGTACAACTTTTAGGTCGGTAGTAGCACGTGTAGCAAGTTTGTTCCTTGACGTAGCGGTGAATGGACCTTTCTAATTTTTACTAAGACCCGCCCACCTCTAGCTAAGCTCCACCTACACTTCGCCGTGTTGTGATCGATCGATCCCCGAATGCCATAACTATCAATTTCCTGAAAACTATGCAGGTAAGATGTTGAATATTTTGCAACTAATTTAACTTGACGCTGTTTCTGCCTATGGCAGCAACAGCGTCCAGTCAAATTAGTTTCAAAATATTTAACAGAATGTTTATTAAATAGTAAAGATATACAAAATTCGTACAACAACGCATAGTCCATCTTCAAATATTCGTTCGTGACGTACTTATCTACGTCATTCATGACGTCATTCATTATGATGTCATTCTACACGTCGCCAGTTGATTATGACGTCATTGGATGGATTGATAAAGTGGAAAGGTATTATTAGTCCAACACTACATGTACAGATTATATGTACAGCACTCCATGCACAGACTGTATTATGACATTCGCAGAACATGGCCAAAAATAGACACACCTTGTTGGGTCACTTTCACTAACAGTGGTAAGATTTTGCAGATAGTGCATGTATAGCGCATCATTCCGTGATAACGCAGGTTACAGGGCCGGTATACTGGACCAATACTGGACGAGACGAGCAACGATTCATAAGGGTTGAACATTATACTGTCTGATCAGCGATGCTTGGTAATAGTACGATGGTGTTTGCAGTGGCTGTCATCAAACTGTTCTAGAATTGCATTTGAAGCTGTCGATCTATTGGTATTGTGCAGCATCAACGATAAGGAAGCTATATCATACACGCGTAGTCATTTGGCCAGAGTCACCTTTGGATCGATAGCTTTCAAAAGACTGGATAGCTATGTTTCTCTACGTCGTGCACTAGAGGAATCCAGTTTTAGCTATGCCCGCCCAGTTCTAGCTAAGCTCCGCCTAGTCTTCGCTCATGGAACTTAGCTACGTCATTCGCGACGTAATTGATTATGACGCCATCATGCACGTCATTTATTTGATTATGACGTCATATTATTGGTGGATAAACTGGAATCCTACATAATGTCAGAAGAGCTGTTACTACACAAGTGAGCCATGCAAAGACCTTGCGCTTCCTCCAACCCCCCCCCCCCCCCCCCGACAACTAAGTGCATGCTTTTGTTATTAACTACGTATGTACCAGATACGTGTACATACACAAACGGTGTCTTGGCGTAGTTCACGAGAGGATGCTCATTCGTGAGCGGTTCTGCAACTATAGGAGACGGTCATCTAGAGGCATCCTTTTCTCATCGGTGAAGACAACATCGTCAGCATATTTTAAGTCCCATGATAACGGACCATTACAATTTATCCATCCATCATATGACGTCACCATCATATGACGTCATATGACGTCATAATAAACTACGTGACGTGTATGATGACGTCATAATCATTACGGCATGAATGGTTGGAACTAATTTGACTGGGTGCAAGAGCAGTAAGTCAAATTAGTTTTAAAATCTTCAACAGCTTACCTGTAAAATTTTCTGGAAATTGATGGTCAGGGAGTTCAGGGATCGATCGATCCCAATATGAGCGAGGTGTGGGTGGGGCTTAGCTAGAGATGGGCGGAGCATAGCTAAAACTGGAAAGGTTCATTATGGGTGTAGATGGGGTTATTGGCTGT
This sequence comes from Chaetoderma sp. LZ-2023a, assembly GCA_034401795.1. NCBI lineage: Eukaryota > Metazoa > Mollusca > Caudofoveata > Chaetodermatida > Chaetodermatidae > Chaetoderma > Chaetoderma sp. LZ-2023a. The sequence continues at coordinate 66,759,657 of CM067366.1, read as the reverse complement.
TGTTGTGGAGTGCTCTTTCCCGTACAGATGACGTCATTGGGAAGAATTTATTTCGCAGTAGCGAACAGATCGAGGTCTCACGCATCTCAGACTATATTTATGCGCATACTCTCAGTATTTGCCAATAGTAATATTATTAGTTGTAGGTGACAGTCATTACACCAAGCTTGTTACAATCGATTCAGGATCATTGATCCTTTGGTGGTATTAATAGTTCATAATATGGTAATGCAATCTTGTTCATGTCCCACGTCTATTTCATAAGGTCAACGGCCGGCCGCTGGATGAAGGCAGAGTTTATTATGTCTGTGTTTGGTTTGGATATGATATCATCTGTATACTTAAACGGTTTATTGATGACGCTGTTGGGTTCAGATGCGCGTCCATTAGTCAGGATCTTAAGCACCTTCTAAATCCCAGTTGTTTCGATTTGTATTTCGATTCGGTGTTTGTAATGACCTGGGATAACCTACAAAAGCTTGTAACGGCTCATCTTCTAGATAATTTCTGGTTCTTAAACCAGGCTCCTCTGTCTTTCCATGGTCAGTCCTATACACAGAAAGTGGTGGTGGAGGATCAGCCATTTTGATAGACGGGTATCCGTAGTGCCTTCATTTGTTTGAGTTCAGCTTAACAACGAGGAAGTGCGCGACATAGCGGCTCTGTTATTGTTCTTGACAAATACGACTACATTGATGGCTGATGCTTGGATGTTGGGTTAGAGTTGATGTGGATCGTTGCTATTTTCTCCCAGATAATCTCATTGTATGCCATTTTGCTGGTGATGTCACTGACGAGCCTAGCTAGATCACAGTAAACTTTGTCATGTTGGTTACACTTATACAGCAGACACATGTGCTTCATTTGACGGCTGGTGCCTAGTGCCTTGCGCTTTATACCTCAATATGATCGAATCTTGAAGAAGTAGTGAGTTTGCGGCAACAACACACATCGCATAGTCAATATGTTTGAAGACAGTTGTTGTGGCTATGGAACATGCGGTCTCCGATATGGCTTGGTCATGTTGTTCGGTGATGGCATGGGTGTCTGCATCTTGTATTTTGTGGCACAGATGTCATATTGTTCGTAGCTTTATTTTGTCGCACAGATGTCATGTTGTTCGTAACTTGTATTTTGTGACACATATGTCATGTTGTTCGCTGATGACATGGGTGTCTGCATCTTATATTTTGCGACACAGATGCCATGTTGTTCACTGATGGCATGGCTGTCTGTTGCTTGCATTTTGTGGCACAGATGTCATGCTGTTCGTAGCTTGTGCTTTGAGACACAAATGTCATGTTGTTCGGTGATGACATGGGTGTCTGTAGCTTGTACTTTGTGATACAGATGTCATGAGCACTGATCAAGTCTGTCAGTTAAACGCCATTGCGCTTAAGTTGGCCCATATCATAGGATCGCATACACAGGTTGAATCTTACAACCTTTGCCTGCTTTGCCAAGTCTACATCGTGTGAACAGGTCCGTTCCGCATGGAAAGACTCGACCAGGAAATCGTCTTTTTGGCGTTTGGATTAGATGGGGCATAGCGTAATCATTAACAATGCGACGCTTAGTCCTAGGGACCGAGGTAAGAATTCCAAGCATTGGTCTTGCAGATGCACTTGCCATTTTTGGGACAAGTTTTATGGGGTAGGGGAAACAAGATTTGACACAGCATTTGAACTAATCATTATATGGCAATGACTTGCCACCAACACTGTATTTGCTCAAGGTCGCCAGGGGGAGATCACTGTAGTATGTAAAAAATTAAACCAATAAGTTGGCCAATAGACGTCACAGATTCCAATTCACCTTTCCAGAATATCCATCCATCATCTTACCTCGTATGACGTCGTAATCAGTTCAGCGCGTGTATGATGACGTCAAAATCATTACGTCACAAAGGGTTCCATATAGACCGTCGTAAAATCTCAAATAGTCCAATACGTTGCATGAGTTGTACGTCTTTGTAATTCTTTACTATTTAATAAACATGCTGTTGAATATTTTGAAAATATTTTCACTGGGCGCTGTTGCTGCTGAAATTAGTTTCAAAATAATCAACAGTTTACCTGTACAGTTTTCTGGAAACTGATAGTCAGGAAGTTCAGAGATCGATCGATCCCAACACGAGCGAGGTGTGGGTGGAGCTTAACTAGAGGTAGGCGGGGCATAGCTAAAAATGGAAAGGTTCATTGTTCCAGAATTGGCATGTGCACCATCATGGCTTGTATTGAATTACATTTTGTAACCAAAAACATCCTGCATGTTTATATAACAAAGTCGTCTTGCTAGTTATCACCTGTTTTAAAGACCAGAGCATGAATCTTAAATCTGTTGAGGATCTTGTCTGTGTTGAGGATGTTCTCTCTGATGAGGATGTTGATTCTCGCGAGGATGTTGATGATGCGGCCTCTGTTGAAGATAGCGTATCACAACTATCCATCGGTAGGACAATGTAAATTTGAAAATATTGCTTAGGATACTGTAAGATCGTAAAGCACACACGCGTGGGGTGGGCAGTGGTGCTGGATTTTGTACAAGAGTGGTCAATTGTTGTAGATGTTACATCATGTGCCACAGGCCTGCGTAATCGTTCCATGCGTCCAGATGGGGCGGTTCGAACGTTCTTACGATGTTAAGCTAAAGAATTGGGAAAATCGTGAACAGTTTGTGCCAACGTATTTAATATTGTGAAATTACTTTGAATAGCATCACCTTCCAGTCAACGCAATTTCAAGATATCAAACAGGTTTTCTTTGAGAGTATTACCAAATGTGTGTATGCTTCTGGACTAACGCCAGCCAATACAACAGAACCTACTGTAACATTGGGTTATGCGATATATCGGTATGTTGAGATTTTGATGCGCGATTTATCGCAACATTATCTAGGAAAAAACCTCTGTATGCCCACTGTGCACTATAATTAGATAGCATGGTGCAGTCAAATTTGTTTCAAAATATTCAAGACCTTACCGGCTTTATCATCTGTATGTTTGGGGATATCTCAGTTATGAACGCCTTGGATAACCTCATGACATGAAGGAGCACCGAAACGCGAGGCGGCAAGGGGGCGGGGAAGGGATGTAGGATAGGGTAGAAGTTATTCTCCGACCTCTTCACTATGCCCCAACCACGCCATCGGCCGTACTTTACCCACGAAGGTAAATGATTCATCGAGCACCCCTAAAGGTAAAGGGTTCCTCCGCGCTGGCATAGCGGAATGATTATCAGTCCAAGGGAGCTAACCGCGCGAAACAAGGTCCATTCAGCGCAAGCGAGAGTAGTGACCCTTAAAACTGATGCATTTCACGTTTGGCCGAGTAAAATGTTCGTCTGAAATTACATCATTCTTATTTGCGACTCGCAACTAGTACCTGTATGTCTGAATGCTTACATGTCTGCCTGGCTGTCGGCCATCCCTCCTGCCTGTCCGTCTGTCTGTCTCTCAAACTTGGGACATTTCCGACACAGCTGCATAAATCGCAATTATAGCGCCTCGCACTTGTTATAACAGTCTTGCCACCAGGTGTTGCGATCCTGCTGTAATAGGCATGCGCGCTCGCGTGTGCGCGCGTCCTGCGAGATAATTTAAGTTCTGCTCGAGATATTCACCAAACTTGGTTGAAAGCCTGCCCTTCGACTCTGGAAGAGTTTTGGAAGCCATCGCCGGCCATAAAAATACTGTGTACCGTAAGCAGAGATATCAATCATATTCTCTCTCGCCTATAGTCATTGTTATATTTGTATAAAGGTGATATATTTGATAATGTTGTGGCTGCCATTGACAAGCATGATGTTCAAGTTAAATATTCTCAAAGTAGCCAGGGGCGAATTTAACCGAAAATATGATAAAAATATTTTTCTTAATATTGCATGATTTCAAGTTAAAGTGTTGCACACATAGACGCCACATGTATTAGTACTGATGTGGCCATATCCCTCCGGCCTTCTACTTCAGAGGACCCCAGTGGCATTAAGTTGAAAAGGGACACTAGCTCTCTCACGATCATAACGAGAGTAGCATATGCGTTACGGGTGATCGGTTGTCGGCAACCACCCCCAACATCGATGTAGTGGATGACACGGATGCTCACGGCTATATTAACCCTTTAACCCTCGAATTTATTCAAGAAAATTTCAATTTTGTCATGGAAAATGTCCATTTGCAGACCAAGAGAAGACCATTTTTGAATATTTACCACTGGAATGGCTGGCTCGATTATCGAGTCGGTCATTCCAGTGGTAAATTAAAAAAAAAATGTTCTCTTGATCTGCAAATGGACATTTCTCAAGACCACTGCAAAATCCGTTTTTGGCTGATATAAATGTTAAAGTGTTAAGGTAACTTGGCACTTGGCAGTTTAGACGGCTCCGTGTACACGCAGGGTAATCAAATTGAGTCCGCGGGGATTAGACGCGTCCTCGGTGACGGAAAAAGAGTGGTCGTCCAAACGGATTACATTCGGCAGAAAATTTGTCAACAACGAGGAACACAGCAGGCGAGTTTTACGTCATTTGTTCTAAGGTTATGCAAATAATAATAATTAGAGCATTGTGCCGATAGGACTCGAGAAACATCTAGCTTTGCAACAAATCTAGTTTTATTAAATATGTTGTAGTTTACCAAGAGATCGATTACCGTGAGCCCGTTTAGTGCTGACTCGCAAAATGTGGCCCTTTTGATCGTTACTGTTATATTTCCAGTTGTACAGCCGTGAAGCAAGGAATTTCTTTTATTGACTTTCGTTGTTAAATCAATATCAATATCGAACCTAGCTGATTTTACTCTTAATCTTGAGATAAACACGTAGATTGATACAACGCATACCTCACGATCAGGTATGATTATAATAAATTTGATGAACAAAAAGATAATGTAAAGGAAACACGGAAACTGATTAAATCATTACTAAATAAGAAAAAAGTAATACAGAATCATCGCGGTTTATTTTATAATAATACTGTCACAAATTTAATGATTATTTTACTAACATTGGTCCTAATTTATCACAAAAAATTCACCCAAGCTCGAACATTCATGTAGAGGATTTCCTGACTTGTAGCGATCAACACTCTATTTTCTTAAATCCAACAGATACTCACGAAATCTACAAAATATTAAATGCAAATTAACACAGCTAAAAGTGCTGGAATTGACAATTTCAAATGGATATTTTAAACACTGTAACAGAAATACTAAGACCATTGGACCACCATCAAGATTAAAGGTTGCACATGTGACACCCATATACAAAGCTAAAGATGTATCTGACTTTACTAATTATCGGCCGGTCTCGGTACTTCCACCTTTCTCAAAACTCCTAGAAAAGCTGTATTTTAGTAGAGTTACGAAATATCTAAACAAAAACTCAATCATATATCCTTCTCAATATGGTTCCAGAGAAAAACACTCTACTATGCTTGCCATTGTAGAAACGATTGAAAAATTATCTATCTCTCTTAAGAATAATGAACATACGCTAGGTGTATTCTTGGATCTTTCCAAAACCTTCGATACAATTGAACATACAATTTTACTGCAAAAGCTTGCATACTATGGAATAAGAGGTACTGCATTGAACTGGATACAGAGTTACCTGTCAAACAGGGAACGGTGTGTACAATTCAATGGGGCTATCTCTGAATATAAAAATATAGTTTCTGGCCTAACATTAAAATCTAATGAGATGTATTTAACACTGATTGCACCGAGCACTAAGTAACCGTCCAGATCCTAACCAGATTGCTGTGACAGAATTATTGGTCCCGGAAGACACATGCCAACCGGTACGCCGGGGAGATGACTGATATTTGTCCTAGGAAGGCACATGTCCAAATCCTGACCTCTGACCTCTGACCATAACAGACAACTTCCATTTCACCGCATTACCGGTCTTATCAGGGAGACGGTAACTCTTGACATGCTTGCTAAGGAGACTAGTCTGGAGCCACATCCAGAAAAAAGGGCTGTTCTTTATTAGTGGCTAGCCATTGTTAGCAACTGATAATGAATTAGTCGGCAATCAGAACTGGCCGTATATGTACTATTCTGACATTTTAATGCCATGGCCATGCCTGCCGATGTTGAAACTTATATTAAATCCATGCGATAACCGACATTAATGAAGTTCAGAACCAGACTAATCTAATGTCAATGCTCATGTTTCACACACCCATCACACACGCCCACACACACACACACACACACACACACACACACACACACACACACACACACGCACGCGCACACGCACACCACACGCACGCACTCACTCACTCACGCACGCACACACCTCTGAGTAAGTACCTGTATCAGCTCTCATTGTCTCCATGGAACTAAAATTATGAATACATTGTAATCAGCCATTGCTGCAAAGGATGCCAATGCATTAAGTCAAACAATTATTTCAACTGAGATATTGCCTTTTAAAAATCACTATATTACTGATTGAATGAATGAATGAATGAATGAATAGGTGAGTAGGCTGGATGGACACAGATGCGCGGGCATATTAGGTATTATGTGTGCACATGCGCGTGAGCATCACTTGTGTTTATCAACTGTACTTTAACTGTTCACACCAGCTGAGTAATCGCACCCCCTGACTATTAGTACTACCTGTCTATCAGCATCACCTGTGTTTATCAACTGTACGTTATCCGTTCAAACCAGCTGAGTAATTGCACTACTAGTCGATTTGCACCACCTGTCTATTAGCATCACCTGTATTTATCAACTGTATAATAACTATTTACACCACCTGACCATTTGCGCAACCTGTCTATTGACATCCCCATAGTTTATCAACTGCATAATAACAGTTCACACCACCTGAGTAATTTGCACCACCTGACTATATCCATCACATGTCTATTAGCATCACCTGTGTTTATCAACTGTTCATTAGCTGTTCGCGCCACCTACCCACTAACACCTGGATTGAATTCTACTCACCTTCCACCCTGTCAGTAAGGAATTCCATGAGATGGTGTATGGTCTCCAAATGTCTCAGTGTGTGTTGAGTTTTCACTGAGTGCAGTCATGTTATCAGCTCTGTGCATTGAGCTGTATACAGCCAGCACATAGTCTTTTGTTTAATAGGAGAGTGTTATTAACAGTTTTACTGTCTATATCTTGTTGTAGTGATTTAACAGATGTCAGCTAATGAATGACGTTTGTCAATAGGACGAGTTATACTATGGCGTCACAAAAAGGAAATGTTGGTGTTTTGGATTCTCTAGAGGAGGATTTATTGGATGTATCTAGTAATCAAGAGCCACATAATGTCCCAATTCATGGCAGTGACATCCGTGGTGGTGACACAGATAGTAGGTCAGAGGACAATACCACCGTTCATGGCTTTATGCCTGGTGAAGTTAGTCACCGTTTCATTGGCAATTTTTTGCCTGGTGACACAGTCGAGGAGAAGAAAGAGAGGGGGAAGGGCCAACACAAGGAGCAGCAACCCACTCAGACTGTGTCTATGGATCTAACTTCCAGCAGTAAATCCTCTGACACTGATGTGGTTACACAGTCAGATTTTTAAGACTTCTTCTTCTTCTTCTTTTCGTGTAAGTGACTATCGACATGATCATAAGGGTTAAGTGCGTGGATCCATGGTTTATTAGAGTGCGCCGTGCGGCCTGGAACCTCCGTCTTCAGCACTCGAGTTTTCTGTCATGGTTACCTCACCCGTACCTCCTTTAGTCGCCTCTTACGACACGCAGAGGATACGGAAGGTGTATATTAAAAGCCTCACCTACAGGGCGATTTTTAAGACTGAAATCTATAGTTCAGACTTTGGCTGAGCAGATTTAAATGTTCTGTGAGAATATTCAGCATGATGACTATGACAATGAGAGCGAGTATATTAATGGCTCAGAAAACATTGAAACACCACAGTTACAGTGGAAGTACTTTAACAACGTTAGAAAGATTTTATGATTCAGCAGAAAACCTGTCAACTAATATTGATGCTCAACTTATACACGCCCAGGAAACTGTAATTCATTGCTTGTCACTATAGTTAACCCTGAAATTTGGCATAAGTTATCACCTGTAACTCGAGAGAAGGCTCAAGAATGCATAATTTGAAGAAGTCACTCATTGCATCTATGGTCGCTGTTACTAAGTGCTCAGAGTCGCTAGTAAAGGCTACCAAGACATCTGAAAGTTTACCACTGGATAAGATGTCGTTTATGTTAACTGGATTAGTTGATAGCCTAGCCCTAATGAGCAATGTCAATCAGGAACTAAATACTGTGAGAAAAGAGGCACATAAACATGACCGTAACTTGGCTTATAAGGGATTGTGTAACAGCGATGTCATAAACAACAAGTGGCTGTATGGTGATGATTTAATGACTCGTGTCAAGGATATCAGTGAGACAAACAGAATGCGAAATGGATTGGCCAGCACATCTACAGAGTAGCACAATAAACAGTATACTCGTGGCAATTATAGGACACAAACAAGGGAATGAGTAAATCAGGGCAGTCTTTTTTAGAACGAGGCCAAATTTCAACTTCAGGGAATTAACTCAAAGAGGGATTCTTATCAGAAGACGAGCCAATTTCAGAGGAGAGCAGAAAGATATCAGGGATACCCCAAAATTTTAAGGCAGGTACAATTAAAGACAAATTAAATGTATGGAAAAAGCTATCATCAGATAAGTTTATTCTAAAAACAGTATCTAGCTGCTCAATAGACTTTGTCTCATCTCCAGTTCAGTATTTTAAACTGGGCCGTCTAAGTTTCTCAGATAGGGATCATCGCATTGTAAATAAACATATAGGATTATGTTTAAGCCAAGGAATAATAGAAGAGACTTTTCATTCAGAATCAGAATTTTTATCTAATGTGTTTGTCAGGGAGAAAAAGGATAGGTCACATCGACTAATACTTAATCCGGTTAAGCTTAATGCTTTTGTAGCATATCATCATTTTAAAATGGATACGGTCGAATATGTGATTAATCTTCTCAGACCTAACTGTTTCATGGCATCTTTGGATCTGTCAAATGCTTATTATTCAGTTCCTATTGCGCAGGCTTATCGGAAGTTCTTCCAGTTCGAATGGAGTAATACAGTTTTTCAGTACACCGTCTTGCCAAACGGTCTGTGTTGTGCTCCTCGTATATTTACAAAACTCCTGAAACCTGTGTATGTACATTTGAGGAAGAAAAATCACATTTCTTGTGGATACTTAGATGATACTTTTCTTATGGCTCAGTCATATGAGTCCTGTCTGGCCAATATCGTAGAAACAGAACAGTTATTGAAATCTTTAGGGGTTTTCATAAATTATGAGAAATCTGTAGCAATACCATCTAAGAAATTGAAACACTTATGTTTTGTATTAGATTCTGAAGATATGTCTGTCAGTTTAACATCTATAAAGTGTTAGCAAACGTAAAAATGTTGTGCAGACCGTAGCAGAACTCATTGATATTTTTGTCTCATCATTTACTGGCGTTCAATATGGTCCATTGTTTTATAGGAATTTGGATTCAGACAAGATTCGTGCATTGAGACTTTGCAGAGGTGATTTTGATCAAATCATGTCTGTTTCTCGTTCAGGCCAGACAGAGATTGAATGGTGGATAGATAATATCTACTCAGAAACACGTTTTATTTATCATGGTAAAGTAAATTACATTCTTACAACGGATGCTTCATCAAAAGGTTGGGGTGCAGTATTTACAGCACAAGTGACACTCAGTCAGTAGGTGGCAGATGATCATTAGAAGAAAAACAATGTCATATCAATATCCTTGAACTTAAAGCTTTAGGCCTTGAATCATTTTGCACCAACATTTGCAATACACATATTAAAATTCAAATGTACAACACCACAGCTGTAGCTTATATTGCTCATATGGGAGGCTCTCAGTCTAAGATTTGTAACGTCATAGCAAAAGAAATTTGGCTTTGGTGCAAGGAAAGAAAGATTTGGCTTACAGCGCACCTGCCTGGTCAACTAAACACATTAGCAGACTTTAAATCAAGAATCTTCGATGAAAAGACTGAGTGAAATCTTAATGAAAATGTATTTAGAAATATTGTTTCTCAATTTGCCGTACCAAGTATTGACTTATTTGCATCGCGACTAAACATTCAAGTAAAACCATGTGTATCTTGGTTACCAGATCCAAAATGTTTTTGTGCAGATGCATTTACAATAGATTGGTCTAATCTTGTCTTTTATGCCTTTCCTCCATTTAGTATTTTAAGTCGGGTATTAAGGAAAATCGACTTGGAAAGAGCAATAGGTGTTGTGATAGTACCAAACTGGCCAACACAGCCTTGGTATCCACTGGTCAAAAACTCAAATTGATGGCATGTTATGTTTGCGGAACATGCTAGTAACTAAAGGATTTTCAGACAAAACTGTATCAATTATTCTTTCGTCATGGTGAGATTCCACCCAAAAAATAATTTAACTTATATTTGTAGATGGATTACATTTTGTGAGAAACAAAATATAAACATATTTACTAAGGATTTGATACATATACTCGGATGTTTGACATCTTTATTTGAACACCGCTTAGCTTACAGTGCAGTTAACACTGCAAGGAGTGCCCTGTCATCGTTTCTGGATATTTTGTCTTCAGAACACATAGGTTCACATCCATTAGTGACTAGATTTATGAAAGTTATAGCAATTCAGAGGCCGTCACGACCAAGATATAGTTACACATGGAATGTTACGGATGTATTCGAAATGTTAGGAAATCAAAAGCCAACATAATCATTATGACGTTATGATTTAACATTACATACAATAATGCTACTATCCTTAGTGTCCGCACAAAGAGGAGGTCAATCAATCCATCTGTTAGATACAGAATCTATGACAGTGACACGGGATAAATATGTATTTTTCTTATATGGTAACTTTAAACCGTCCCGAATAGTATTAAAAATCGAATTGGCAGTGTATAAAGAGGATGAAAAACTTTGTATTTATAACCATTTAACAGTATATCTAGATAGAACTAGTACTTTGCAACAATCTTGTAAATTGTTTGTCAGTATAGTGAAACTACATAAGGCAGTCAGCAGAGATACCATTTCTAGATGGATTAAAACTACAATGAAACGTACATGAATTGATGTTAATATATTTAATGCTCATAGTACTCGATCTGCAGCAGTTTCTACAGCTCATAGGAAAGGTGGTGAAATGTCTTGTATATTAAAGAAAGCGGGATGGACAAATGAGGAGACATTTGCCAAATATTGTAATAAGTAGCTAGACTCGCTAAACGAAGATCAATTTGAGAACTCTTTGCTGGGAGATCAATAACAAATTTGTGAATAGTAGACTAAAGCAGAATGTGTTGAACATTTTCCTAGACATTGAGTTCAGATAACGATAGTTGGACTATCAGTGTAGATTGTTGAGAGCATCCACAACTTTGAAATCTCATGGAATTCCTTGCTGACAGGGTGGCAGTTGAGTAGAATCCAACGGTTAAACGAAGGTTCTTACCTAAAAGCTGACCGGAATTCTACTCAGCTTCCACCGGAAGCAGGAATTACATCCCAACCCATAAGGGTAAATTAATCCCTCCCAACAAGTGTTGTTTGTGGATGCACTCAACTGGCTTCCAAGACTGATTCATTTGGAGACCACACACCATCTCATGCAATTCTTGCTTCTGGTGACAGCTGAGTAGAATTCCAGTCAACCTTCAGGTAAGAACCTTCGTTTAACCGTTGAATTAGACAGCACCATTTACCCAATTACCGTCTGGATTTACTAGTATTATGTATCACCGCGCAACTTTCACAAGGAGTGCTCAATTGCTTTCTCGGTACTGGTTCATCGCTGAATAACGTTCACCATCCCTACCATGTGGATTACCCGTTGTTAGTCTATATATTGTGCTCTGCTCCAGAATTTGCTCGAGCCCATATTTCGGAAGTTATATTGTGTAACGAGCCTCGCTATACTTGGATTACTCTTATTCGTCATCAAATTCTGAATACCGCCACTATCTTATGTACACATGATATTTAAAATCACTTACCCTCTCTTCATAACGTTACATAACCGTTATCATATATACTCATTCATACATATTTACCCATTCTAATCACTTATTATCTCAAAATAAATCTCAATAGCATTTACTTAGGCATTGTTGCGTGGTTATCAGAAATTTTAGCAGACATTATAATGGTATCCAAACTCCAGTAAGAATAACAACTCACAGGATGCATGCCTAGACACTAGCCAATGTTTCGTGTGTTTCATCTCTGCTTTATGCAGATCAGGGCTCACGAGCCGATTTAGGGTGAGATGTCAGAGGTTAAAGATGGGAAGAGTGTATCCTGTTGACTTGGCTCGGGTTACAATTGCGGTTGATTATATTACATATTTATATATGTGATCCACATACTAGTTTACTGGCATACGCTAGTTGCGACCGCGGTGTCTATTGTGCCTAATAGCGAATGAGATCACGTACGCAATCGGCTGTTGAACAAATAAAATATTCAACAAAAATGATATTCACGAGCCACAAGATAGTGTAGCTTTGTGAGCGCTGTTCAGCAGATTTGACTATATAAACTGAAATCGCTACAAAATAAAGCAACACAACACAATTCTAATGTTTATTTAAAGTCATGCTAATCTCATCTCAAATGTTGTATTGTACCGATAGACTATGCGTTATAGATTCCATATCATTCATACCTTGTCACATTACCTTATCTATATGACAATTATCTGCTTTGTAATATCGCGTAAATGTTGAACAGTGATCTCCACCATTTTGTCTCCTCTGGCGATATTGTGTGATGTCATGTAAGCGCCAAGGCATTACATTCTTTATTATGTAATAATCATCGCGTTGTATATTTGAAACTAATTTGACTAGAAGTTGTTACTGCCTATGGAACCAACAACTTCCAGTAAAATTAGTTTCAAAATATTCAACAGCTTACCTGTATCAGTGATTTTATACCACATTTCCAAACTATGGCTGGCACCTCTATGAATGAGCGTATACACCGAGGCAGAAACGCTAGGTTTTTCTGATTATTTGAAAAGTAAATCATGACAGTCATCATAGCCTGTAGAAATATATCAACATGATAACAGGATACAATGTCAGGGCTCAGTTATAGATGACACATTCTATCACCTGAATGGTTAGTAGAAGATAAAATAAGATTTCCTTTAAGCACTGAGATCTGTTATCGTGCTATTCAAGCATGTGCCTTAATTTGACAAATGACGACATAAGTTGCCATTACCGTAAATGGTTCACCTTCTCTCGCCATCAGCCCTGTTTCCACACAACGTCATCACTATATCCCGCCTGCTGTCTGCACCCGCTATCAGGTAAAAGACTGGGCATAGAACACTGTATGAGAAGCCTAACGCTAGTGTATAGATATGTACTGCCGAGTGAACAGGGCGGATTGAAAATCCTAGAATGACAAGATAGAAGCTATGAGCAAATTTGGGAAGCATTGTTAAGACAAAGCAGATAATGGACCTTTCCATTTTAGCTAAGCCCCGCCCATCTCTATCTAAGCTCCACCCACACCTCGCTCGTGTGGGGATCGATCGATCTCTGAACTTCATGACTATCAATTTCCAGAAAACTATACAGGTAAGCTGTTGAAGTTTTGAAACAGCATGCTTATTAAATAGTAGAAACATACAATCCGTACAACGTGTCGGACTATTAAGAGTTAAAAACGGGTCATATAGAATCATTTATGATGTAATGATGAAAGCTAGGTTTCCCGTAATACAATGTTCATCAATGTCAGATGCGCCGTACACCAGAGAGAAAATTATTTACACCACAAAAGACATTGTTTTGGGGTGGATGGGTGGTGGTTGGTGGGGTGGAGGGGGCTCAAATGAATGGAGCTACATTTAGACTCCTCTTACGATCACCCGTATTAAGAAACCACTGTCTTCTGGCCGAAAACAAATATAGTATAGACCCCGAAAATGTAACTCAGGACCCCCAGAAGTTGTGGCAGTTGGTCCTACGGGACCCCTGAAAATCATGTATGATTTCTAAATGCTAATCAGTTTTTATAGATTTTTGTACAAACATACCGACAAAATCTAGCCCTGGACCTCCATATTCATAGCCGTGAGCACATGGTACTCTCTAATTTTAGAATGGATGATGAAAACTGCACGGGCATCTAAATTTCAGGTTGGGACCCCCATATTTCAGGCTGGGACTCCAAGATTTCAGGCTGGGATGATGCATGAGTTGCATGATGTCTACTTACTTACTTCATGTTAACAATGTTATCTTAATTGTTGTTTTACATGGGAAAATATATAACTTATTGACATTTACATAAATAAATAATTGTAAATTTGTATGTAAATTTTGGAATTTGAGAATCTTGATTCGTGACCTGGTCTAAATGTATGTTGTAGTTAGGCTAATAGTGGTTCTGTTAGACAGGTGGTCGCCAGAAAATAGTATGTCACGTAGTAGTTCCTGAACACTACCGGCAATATTCCCGCGCTGAACAATAACTCTCAAATTTGCTCAAGAAAATTCCAATGCTCTCATAGAAAATGTCCATTACGGTTATCGAGCCAGTAATTCTACTGGTAAATTTTCAAAAATAGTCTTCTCTTGGTCTGCGAAGAGACATTCTTGGCCTGATTGAGTGGTAAAGGGTTAAGCCACGTATCAAGAGATAAGAGTTAGCTAAACTATGCATTGATGTAGGTTACCGATTTACTAAATTAAACCTTTGAACCCGGATACAGTGACTCGACGAATCAGAATGAATGTTCACTTTGTGATAAAAACACGCCATCTTTGCAGATGATTACGATACGATCAAGGCCCCAAACGCATTTGCTACACGAACAGTCTTATTGACAAATCTGCTGAGGACGGATTGAACACGTTCTCAAATTGTCAAATTGTAAATGATACTGAATGGAAATCAGCAAACATTTGTTCGGTATATAAAAAGCGACCGCTCCTTATCAAACAATCATAGACACGCATTTGCTGTAGGTTGTTGAAACACATCATCTGCAATAACTGAATGAGCCATTCTGAACATAACAACAACATAACTCACAGAGAACACGTCTTCCGTAAAGTTCCCAGTTGTGAAACCTATCGAATTAGTGTAATTAACGATTAATAACCGGAAACAAATGGGCATTTTATTCTCGAATTTGTAAAAGTTTAAGACACCACTCCACGTGCACTTTACACAAATATAGCGTGTCAAAAACGTCCCGAATTGGATTGATTCGTCCTTAACGGATCCTAAACAATGCGTAGTCAATCGCGCTAAATCACACCTCGCAGAATTTGTGTTGGATGTCCCTCAATCAACTGTTCCAGAACCGCAACTGTTTTCTGTTCACACAAATGATGGAGTCTTCAAGGTTTCCTCCGAGATCTGGCTATTCGCCGCTGATGCTTGGTTAGGACGATTGCAGAGGAATCACTTTGTTCCAGGAAATCAGACCAGTTTTGGTATATGATTACACGACCACTTTGTGAAAGCTCATCAAATAACTTCAAAATAAACTAAAACATATGCCGAAACCTGCAGCTAAATTTAGTCCCATAATCTCAATCTCAATGTGTAATAATCAGGTAAGCTGTTGACTATTTAAAAACAAATTTGACTGGGGGCTGTTGCTGCCATATTTAATTGATTATGACGTGAGATGCTTGCGTGACAGATGGGATACTCCATTGTAGATTACACACTGCAAAATGTAAAGCAATCTGCCTACACTAATTGATGAACCCGATCAGCCGCTCAAGTATATGACGTCATAACAGATTACGTCAGAGGCAGGGTGATATCGCAATGAAAATACGTAATGAATAACTTACCTAAGTCCGCCATGAACGCTTAATTAATAGTCCATCCGTTCTAAGAATTGTATTTCTTTACTGTTTAATAAACACGCTGTTGAATATTTTGAAACTAATTTGACTTGGCACTGTTGCTGCCATATGCAGCAACAGCACCCAGTAAAATTAGTTTCAAAATATCCAACAGGACACCTGTATAGTTACCTTGAAAATAGGATTATGAGAAGTCAGGGTTCGAGATACATAACCTGCTTAGCTAGTGATGGGCGGGGCATAGCTAATGATGGGAGGGGCATAGATAATAATGGATTCATCCATTTACCGTTAATATGTATTACCATTTCACTTAGCAGAGCAAATAGTTAAAAATATTGGGAAGATAATCAACTTAGTATTTATTTTCTTATTGTATCTATGGTTGGACAGATCAGCTTATCGACACAATGCGCGATAATGCTAAGTGCAATATAATGAAGGCAATTAATATCGAGAGCCTAGGATAACGGATATCGGATATATGTTTGATTAATATGGTCAGCTAATTGTCCACATCTTGGACACGTCAGGAATTTATGTTTGCCTAGTGGATGTGTAATTAAGTGGACTAAAGATCTGCTATATTTCCATTATCTAAAATAGCGTTAGGTAAATGTTTTGTGAGTGTGTATTGCTTGTAACGAGTGTGGTGCAAGCAGTTATTAGCTTATGTTCATATTTATCTATATGGTAGACTAATGAACACCAATATAATTAGTTTCGTCGTTGCAAAGTTTCGAGTTTCTACTCATTGATATTTTCGGAGTGCTGAACATAAGCTGTGGTTGTTAATGGTTCATGTACGTACCTGACATCTAGAAGCAATCGGGATCAAACACCACTTTGAGGTTGTATCACTGTCGAAAAAAATAACAATATTTTTGGCACAATGGTCAATCTATCTATACACGGTAATGACTCATCATCTGACCAACAAATAACAGATGGACATGTGTTTACAGTAAAGATTACCTTTGCTATTATAGGCGGAATGTGTATTTTGTTTGGTTTGCCAGGAAATCTGTTAACCTTGGTTATAATAACAAGAAAGCGATTTCGAGGTATATCAGCCACAGTATACTTTGGCTGCCTCGCTATCAGTGATACAGTTTTTATTATATCGTGTGTTTTGCCAATAAGTGTAGATGTGGTGTTCTATTTTCCTCATAAGGTTGTTCCATTATGGGGGCCATTATCCTGTACATTACAGCATTTTCTGTATAAGGTATCTGCGACATTTTCTAATGGCATTATCGCTACCTTGTCTCTAGATAGGTTTATCTCTGTGTTTCGTCCGCTGTATTATCGGAATATAAATTCCAAGACGAGATCTGCCTTAATAGCTGGATGCCTTTTGATTATTTACATATTGTTAAACATTTCATGTTTTCTAGAATATAAATTTGATGCTAAGACTGGGAATTTTCCCGCGGTTCGTTCTATGCGAGTTTTCATTGAATTCAAATCATGGATGAACCTATTCCTCTACAACATTATCCCATGTTGCATAGTCTTGACGTCTAGTACAGGAATTGCCATATCATACCACAGGCAGAGGGTAATTCTGCAACCGTCTTCATCAGGTGGTCATCAAAGACAGACACGGCTAACCGTCATGTTGTTGATGCTGTCTATCGTAATGGTCGTCTGTACACCAACAGCTATGGTACTAGATATTCGGAAACTGCATGGATATGAACCATCTCTTTTTTTAACAACAATTACACGGTGCCTTCTGTTTATAAACCATTCTGTAAACTTCTATCTATACTGTGTTCCAGGCAGCGAGTTTCGTCAAGAGTTAGTTATAATCTTCCATTGTGGGTAATGGATGATAAGAATGGATGTAAATATAATAATCAACTACATTGATGAATGAATGTATTGTGTATACTACTACGGCTGTTACTGCTGCTGCTGCTGCTGCTGCTGCTGCTGCTACTACCTGCTGCTGTTGCTGTTGCTGCTGCTACTACTACTGCTGCTGCTGCTGCTGCTGCTGCTGCTACTGCTACTGCTGGTGCAACTGTTACCACTGCTGCCATTGCTGCTACTGCTACTGCTACTACTACTACTACTACTACTACTACTACTACTACTACTACTACTACTACTACTACTACTACTACTACTACTACTGCCGTTGCTGCTACTACTGCTACTTCTGCGCCTGCGGCGGTGTCCGCTGCTGCTGCTGTTGTTGCTGCTGCTGCTGCTGCTGCTGCTCTTGGTAATACTATTAGTCATGTATATAAATAAATAATCATTTAGTTTTCTTTTTTGTAAATAATTAAAGTGAACAAACATACGCTCAATAACTACTACTACTACTACTACTACTACTACTACTACTACTACTACTACTACTACTACTACTACTACTACTACTACTACTACTACTACTACTTTTTTTTGTTTGGAAATCCGATGCTGATGCAGTCGGAAACACCTCACGGAGGAACTCCTTTAAAAAAGGCTTGCAAACCCCCCTAAAGTCGGGTGAAATAGCGTGCTTTATTAATAGTATATGAATAACAATACAAACTTAACATATCAAAACAGTGTAAGCTAAAATATCCTATTACCATATACCACACCCATGGCATAACTCCATAGAAAAAACCCTTAATAAAGAGCTGATAACATAATATAATTCAACAAAGCCATTACTATTTGCACACCGTGTAGTAGTAGGCCCAAATGGCGAGCATAGCTACCCAATAAGTGGTAAAGCGACTCATCAATAATTAGCAGTAAGTTACTGCTACTCATTGACACCATTGAGCCGATTCATGACCGGCAGGCTAAGTAGATCATATGCAGTTTAACGTAGCACTGCCTATAGTATTGGGCCCAAATGGCGAGTGCAGCTCGCCAACAAGTGGCGAGGTGACTCATCAATAAGTAACAAAAAGTCACTCATTGACGCCAGTTGTCCGATTCTTAAATACCGACCAGGCGTAGTAGGCTTTATGTCGTAAAATGCACAAAGCAAAAGTATACAAACTATGACTACATAGATGGCGCTCTGGGTTCACATTTTAAATTTACTTCATTGTAAGTTTTTGTAAATTACCATGGAACAAATACACCTACAGTAAACATTTACAACAGGATGCTAATAGTATATATGTAAGATGTCATACTCTGTTAACCTAATGAACTCGAAAGTCGGATCACCTCCAGAATATTGACGCGATGCTCATTTGATATTTAAATATACCGATTCCCAAAGTTAGGTTATTCGTCAAAATTATCATCTCCTAAGACATTAAAATTTTAAAATAAAGTCAATTAAATAAAATAAAATACCATATATCAATATACAACAAGCAGCGAGTGTGCTAGCTTATACAAGTTCTGCTTCTGCTATTTTTAGATATCCATGTTCAATTGATACTAGACCAGTTTTGCACCATATATCTTTAAATCTACTATCTTTTCCATGTTCCACTAGCCTGTAAAATTCACAATGGATGCAGTTTATCAACAATGATCGAAATATAGCTTGTATGGCTCTTTGGTCGTTGTTTCCTGTTTTGTCTCTGGCCTCTGAACACCGATGCTTCCAAATGGCCCACACTCCTACAGATAACAGGGTTACTAACAATTCTTTCTCCTTGCTATTAATGATTCGTCCGATAGTTGAGCAATCTTTGAACATAATTGTTTCAGCCATTAATTTCACATATTTGATTCCAAATTTAGCAAGGAGCAGATTGATATATACCCAAAAGCCTGTGGCTATACAACACTGTGTAAACAGATGGTCTATTGTTTCCTCCTCAGTATTACATAATAAACACCAGTCTGTACTTGTTATTTTACACATATAAGTCAGATGGCCGACCCATAGCCTTTGATGGAGTAATCGCCATGCCAGGTCCCGTGCGTTTACTAGTAAACAAGGTAGATGTATTGTTTCCACGCATTTTTCCAGTTCTTTGGCGTGCATCCTAAAGTGTTCCGATGCCTAACTGCAACAGGAGTCTGTCTCCGACTTTGCATTCGCATTCCATACCAGGCTCTAGATGGCATCTTGTATTTTATATGCTCTGACTTAAATACTAATGTTGGTTACAACATATCTCTGTTGCCATGTGCTTTCGGCAATTTGAACCATTCACCAGGTATTGCATTCTTTTATTCTAAGAAATAAGCGTTGGGCATCAATATGCCTCATTGATGTTGCTCTTGCTACATCCTGCATCGCAATCCATTTGCGGGATTTTGGATTAACTAAATCACGTAAATACTGAATGCCATTTTTGGCCATAGAGGGCACATATAATACAGTATCATTATCACGAATCAACTCGTTGCCCCAAAGACGTTGCTCTAAGGCATCTTCCCAACAACTGGGTTGTGGCATTGATCGTGTAAATATCTTTAAAGCTTCGAGCTGTTCTTTATATACGTTTGGTATCTTCTGATGGTTAGGTGGCAGTTTATTGAACAAAAATAAACATTTTACTGGAAATGGATCTACGTACCTTTGTAGAAGTGTCCTTGCAACACTTGACCAAGAGGAATTTGAAGTGAGTAACTTATTCAAGAATTTCAGTTTTAGCGAAGCACACTTTGCTAGAACATTAACCAAATCCAGGCCTCCATCATGCTTTTCATTGGTGAGGATTGACTGCGATACTAAATGGGCTTTGTCCTCCCATAAGAAGGACAAAAGTAACGTGTTGATCTTTGACTCTACTGATTTGGGCATATGAACTACAGAAGCAGTATACCACAGTCCAGATAAAATTAAATTATTAGGGACACATGTCCTGCCAAATACAGTTAGGCGACGTCGTTTCCAATTTATTAATGCACACTTTAGCTTGGATATCCTTTCTTCCCAGTTTATTATTACATCCTGTTCTCTACTAAAGTAAATACCCAAAATCTTTATGACATCATCTGACCAGTTAATATCCATAACATTGACAGTTCTGTCCTTCCAAGCGCCCAAAAAGAATCCCTTAGATTTGTCTCTATTGACTTTAAGCCCTGATGCCTTTTGAAAATCTGATAATACTCCACATAACATTCTAAAATCTGAATTTTTACCTGCAAACACAGTCGTATCATCTGCATATTCAGACACCTTTAGTGGCCTTTCTACGCCACGTATACATATTCCTTGAAAACCATTCCGTTGCCTCAATGTGGCCCCCAACGATTCCATAGCTATGACGAATAGAAGCGGAGACAATGAGCAACCCTGTCTGGCACCTCGTTCCAACACTACAGGTTCAGATAGATGATTATTTACTAAATAGCAACTTGTTATATCAGTATATAAAATATTGACCCATTTAATAAATCTGGAACCAAAGCCAATATGGTCTAAAGACTTAAACAAGAAATCCCATTCAAGTCTGTAAAACGCCTTCTCGTTATCAAGTGCTATTATTGCTGCTGGGATGCAATCCTGTTCAACTAATTGAATAAGGTCTCATATAAGCAATGTGTTCTTTAATATCGTTCTTCCTGGTACAGAGCACGTTTGATCATCATCAATTACTTCGCCTAGGACTGCGCCAAGTTGTATTGTTAGTGCCCGAGTAGTAATCTTATAGTCTACACAGAGTAGAGAGATTGGTCTATAATTCTGTATTATATTTCTGTCACCCCTCTTGTATATAAGCCGAACATATGCTTGGGCCATCGATGGAGGGAGATGCCCTTGCTTAAAAATGCTAGCTGCTATTTCTTCGAATACTGGACCAAATGTGTGCCAGAATGTTTGATAAAATTCGACTGGAAGTCCGTCGCAGCCAGGAGACTTTTCTAACTTCATACCTTTGAGGGATTTTGTCAAATCATCGATTGTTAGTGATTGGTCACAACTTTCGCGACATGCATCTGGAAGTCTTTGCGTTATATTAGCTAAAATATCTCTAGTTGCAGTTTCATCACTTCCCTCAGATTTATACAACGATTTGTAAAATTTAGATACTGTTTCTATCATCTCCGCATTTGAGGACACTGCTATACCATCATTAGTCTTCAGTGAGCACATTAATTTCTCTATACCTCTTGCTTTTTCCAAGTTACAAAAGTAACGTGTAGGCTTTTCACCTTCGGTGTGCATTTGTGCTCTTGCCCTTATTTTGGCCCCATCAAACTGATATTGCTCTATTTCATTTAGTCTACCTTTTAATTTAACTAATAGTTCGTAATAATTATATTCTCCATCATTAATTTTCTTATTTATTTTACACACCGACCGCTGAAGCGCCTTTTTATGCTTTCGCATTTCTCGTGCTTTCCTGATGGAATGCTGCCTTGAAATATGTTTCAGGTCGGATTTAACATCCTCCCACCAGTCTGTTATACATTCATACAAACTTCTCTTTTCATCCCAATGCCTCCAACAACTTTCTACACATTTGCAATAGCAACTGTCTCGTTGTTTCCAAAATCCATCTCCTCGTTTGATCCAGTCAGCATTGTCTAATGTGATGGAAAACATATTGTGATCAGAGAAAGTTACTGGTTTTATGTTAGTTTTACACATGTAACCTTTCAATGATCGTTCTACATAGATCCTGTCCAATCTGGATGCTTTCTTTCCATCGGTTGACAACCTAGTAACGTCCCTGCCCTCTGGATTTTCAATCCGTTAAGTGTCTAACAAGCTTTTATATTCACAGATGTGTTTCAAAATATTATGAGATGTGTCATTAAAATTAGACCTAGCGTTTCTGTCTTTAACTTCATCTAATATGCAATTAAAGTCACCGCCCATAATTAGGTTTTCAGGCGTTCTGTCTTGAATTATTGTGGAAACATCATTTAGAAATTCACGACGCAATTGATGAGAGGTTGGTGCATAAAGGCACATCAAATTTAAACTTGTGTTTAGTACATCAATTGATACACAAATCCATCGTCCATTTGTATCTGATGACAACGATATAACATCAACATAGTTGAGACAGCGGGGCAGGATAAGAATGGCTACTCCCGTGCTATTATCTTGTGATAAAGAATAAAAAATCTGCCGTTTTGAAATATTTCTGAGAGATTCATACACCTCAATTTTTTTGAATTTTGGTCTCTTGTAGAAAAGCAATATCAACACTCTCATTTGCTAATTCTTCAAGCAAGTGGCGCTGCTTGAATTCGGTATTTAATCCTCTGCAATTGATGGTGCAGATAATCATAATTTGTAAAATGATGTTTACAACCGCCATCATTAGATTAACTTGATTTGGTTTTTTCAGCTCGTTTCTTAGACCATTTACCTAATTTTCCTGCGAATTCAATGTTTCCTAGTTCTACCACAGACACATATATTCATATTTGGAAAAATCAGAATCATGGCGCAGTAGACGATATTTCACGCCTCTCGCCGTTACATATGGCACTAACACTTCACCCCCTTTTGATCGGTACATTACCATTTCATCTTTCATCTGTGAACTCTGTGTTTGAACGGACACATCTGATTCTGCAACTGACATTGTATCATCATCCATATCATTTACTTCAATCTCAGATTCTGAGCTATTGTCTTCTTTATGACGCTTATTGCTACTTAAGTTACATTTGGCAGGAGCGTCATTGACCATATCTTTAAGCTGACTTAAATCAAGTGGGCTTAGCGGAAAAGCGACTGAACTTTCCGTCTTCTGAGTCCTAAACCTATCCTGTCCTAATTTTAATTCATCTTCTAAGGAATTGTAAACTGGCTCTTCTGTAAGATCATCATTTTCCTGCCTGTCTTTTACAGCCACGTTTAGCTCCACTGCATTTTGATTATTTTCTTGACTTAAGGTTATACCCTCCTCTAATACTTGAATTTCATCAACTGTAGTTACTTTAACAGGATTTGATGATTTGTTTGTGTCATTTTCAGTGGCATGAACCACAACAACAGCTTCCATAGTGATTTCTCCAGAAGCATTTGATTCAGTTGCATCCTTTATTGGGCGATTATCTCCTGATACTGAGGGCTTGTTTTGATTTTTTGGACAGCGCCATTTAAAATGGTCAACTGAACCACAGAGCAAACATTTGTTTCGATTGGGACAATCTGTTGCGAAATGGTCAGTACTTAGGCAGATCCGGCACTCTTTAATTTGCCCTCTATACCATACGGGCAGGACGCAGCTGCCATCAAGCGTCAATCTGCTTGGTAACGGGCTATCCACTTTAACAAACCAGATGTGTCTTACACCGTTTTCTAGCGTTCTGTCAAACGGATACGTTTCCCGTTCAATCTTTTGCACTTTGCCATACTTCTTGAGTTCATTCATGATTCTGTCATCTGGAATTTCTAGTGGAACTTTCATCTTCACTAGCAACCTATCTGACTCGATTTCCTCTACGTTACAAACTTCGCCTTTTACAATAAGAACATCTTCTAGAAGCTTTTCCTTGACCCCCTCATTTGACACTGTTACATTCCATACAGTTTTAGTAACATTGATAAGCCCCTGCAAAGCAGCACGTCCCGCGCCAACGACGTCCTTTAACCCATGATACACGTCGATAGCCGTGACACCCCACCCCTTAGTTGTTATCTTAAGGCTTAGGGTACGCTTATAGGTTGCCATGGTGTTTAATAAAAAGAGGAAACCCATACTGCTACAATATATAATACAAAAATATAACACCAAGACGTCGGGGAAAGAGCTAAACACTAAATAACTAGTGTCCCCTTTTGAAACCATGACGTCTACCAACAAATATACGAATAGAGAGTCGGGGATAGAGCTAAACACTAAATAAATAGTGTCCCCTTTTGAAACCCTGACGTCTACCAACAAATATACGAATAGAGAGTACAGTCGTATATTTGTTACTTTGAACCACTTTCTAAGTGGTTCACTAACACCTACCCGATTAAAGTGGTTCCCTAATGCATACTAACATATTACAGACATATATTTGTTAGTCGGTTCGAGTTGACCGGGGACAGCCAACTGACTATAAAGATTTATATAATCAGAGTACTAGGCTTGCGCTTACAAATGACAAAGGAATTAAATCCACACACTCAAGCGATCTTGCCAAATATAATGCGCTAGCCAACGAACTATAGGAATAGCGTACTGACGCGGGGAGAAAAGTATTGCATTGACCACAGTAAGAGGAGACCTATTAAATGGCTGAAACCGCCAGCTAAGAGGAGTGCCTTTAGAAAATGGAGACACAAAATGCGCTCCAACCAAGACAAGAATTTACAAATTAAACATAAATTTTGAAAGGAAATACTAATACGAAATATATGTATAAAATTTATCTACAAAATCGCGCTAGAAACTAGCAAATTCGGGCAGCAATTGCAGAGCTAAATAAACGCGTGCGTTCACTTCAACTACTACTACTGCTGCTACTACTGCTACTTCTACTGCTGCGCCTGCGGCGGCGTCCGCTGCTGCTGCTGCTGTTGTTGCTGCTGCTGCTGCTCTTGGTAATACTATTAGTCATGTATATAAATAAATCATCATTTAGTTTTCTTTTTTGTAATTAATTAAAGTGAACAAATATATGCTCAATAAAAATACATTAGTTATTACAAATTAAAGCCAGGTGAATGTGATCAGTTGAAACACCTATAACTGTTATTTCTGAATCGCCTATAAACATTTTTACTTTACTCTGGCATACACAGCATGTTTCCAAAAATATCCTAGATTGCTTGTGATGTGCCATTTAATAAACAAAAATAAATATCGCTACTGCATTAAATGATCTCACTTTACTTCGATAAATTTCCAGTTATCCGAGATCATTTGCAATCCGAACAGTATTGCGATTTTAGGCCTGGCTTTTGCTAGCGCCATTTATTTCTTTCAATAAACATAATGAAAGACTGTATATTTTTTACAAGAAACTGACCGGAAGCAGCAGTTACCTAAAGCATCAACAGTCCGCATTCTGATAATTTCTATATAGCATATTCAAACAGGCTACTCCACAGGAATGTGTTCACCATCCACATAAGCATCGAAGGCTACACAAATTACAAATCATTAGAATCTTTAAAGGAATTCTTGCGATACCAAAATGTCAAACTCGCTTCGATCATTCTGATCTCTTGCTTTGAATACAAGAGGTTGTTCAATATGACAACATAGGAAGATAAAGTCAAAAACATTATCAAATGACGATATTTTAGCAAAGACCGACCTGCCACGAGGAGGGAATTCTAGGAGATGCGAAAAAGTAGGTGAAAATTAGACAGATTTCTCCTGAATGATGATGATGATTTCTCTGGCTTTCAAAATAAAGGTATTAAAAACATTTCAATCACACATTAATTGTGACACGGAATATATCGTTTACTTATTATCATACAATTTATATGAACAGTTTGTTGACAAACCAAAGGCTGGATCGGGGTACATGCTGCAAGGGATATAGCAAACATAAATCTGAAGGAAGACACGAGCATAGCTCAATTTGCAATTTTCCAGGCCATTTAATCAATCATAATTTTGAAATCTCACCAACTAAATGAACACCGATTTTGGCCCCGGGACAACAATTTCCATTTAACTTTTGAAGTACTAGTCAGTGCCTAAATTTCACAGTAGGCTAGTCATGCAGGTAAGCTGTTGAATGTTTTGAACTATTTTGATTGGAAACTGTTGTTGACCTATGGACCAATAGGTTCCAGTCATACTAGTTAAGGATTACAAAATAGTAATTTCTACGCTTTTAAGAAATTATTTTATCTGGTCTGTTTAATTGAAAGGGCAAAATATGACCAGCTGCTACGTGCATTTCCTGGAGCAAACCTGGGTTATCCAGGTCTAGCCGATATTTAGGTAGTCTCAGCTAATACGTTCACCACATATACGATAGACATAAATCATATAGTCACAAGGCAGCGAATTTCCCCCCATAAAATTTAGTCCATTGTTTATCGTATTGACGATCATTTTGCCAGTTTTACAAATATGTATATATACACGCATGCACTTTCTACTCACTTATTCACTCACGCACATATAGACCATACAGACGCCCCCACACACATTTCTCTCCTCCTCCATCTCGTTCTCTTTCTCTCTCTATCTCCCTCTCTCCCTCCGACGCCTCCCCCTCCCAATAATCTATAATTTAGCTCTGCAAACTCCCCACCTCCATCACGCCCCTCCCCCCTCTCTCTCTCTCACGCACCTCTCGCCTACTTGTCCCTCATTTCTCCCATCCGTCTCTCTATCTCTTCTTGTGCTCTTACTCCCTCCTCGTTCCATTCCTTACCGCTCCTAGCCCGTCCCACCTCTGTCATTTATTTTTCGAATTCGCCTTATATGAGCATGGACTATGCAAAACACGCAATCATTGAGTGTGGCAGCCATGTTCACAATGGCCATTGTAATGCCATGTAAATGCTTACTAGATAACATTTGTAGTAACTGCGATATGTATATTTCTTTCCACCGTGGAAATGATCCTGCAACAAGCTGTTGCTGTTATATCATTATGGAACTAAACATTTGCAACAGCATCGTTTGAAATGAACGTCAGCGAGGTTGTAAATCATTGCTTATTAATGAAAGGATCCACAAGTATATAACGACATAATCAATTGCTTCACATGTAGGCTGATGTCACAATCACAATACATAATGAATGGCGTACCTAGCTACACCATGAACATTGAATAGTCCGTCAAGTATACGAATTGTGTGTGTACTATTTAATAATCAGTCTGTTAAATATTTTCACATAAGCAGCCACAGCACTAAATCAAATTAGTTAAAAATATTCAACAGCGTACCTATATGTTTAGCTAGAAATTGTGATTCTGCGAATTCAGGGAGCACAGTATGTAAGTCGATCCCAACACGCGCATAATGTGGGCGGAACATAGCTCGAAATAGGCGGGGCATTGCTAGAAATGGTTCCATCTATTAAATTGGCGCTCAACAATTCATACTGAAGCATATTTGATAGAAGGATTACTCTAATCGTAGTCTGGTTCTGATACAATGGACCTTTCCAGTTTATTCATCCATCATATGGCGTTATAATCAACTACGTGACATGTAGGATGACGTAATATTCAATGACATCGTGAATGACGTAGATACGTACATCACGAACGTATAATTGGTGACGGTATCAACGTTGCTGCAAGGCCTATGTATCTGGAAAATATTGATCAATTGTACATATGTCGTCCAAAGGTGATCAGTGTTTTCATGATAACCATTGAGAGTTTTGCTTGTTTATTTAGCATATGTTCCCATCTATCGCTTATGCTCATTACGAGATTCTATAGTTTGCGTTAACCCTAGTGTTGAGTTGCTTGCACTGTCTGTGTGGTTGACTCTAATGATTCTGGCTTTGGTTCTATTTTGTTGAACGAACTGGCTGAAGTGTAGAAGCTGGAAAGCTGTGGCTAGTAGAGTATGTAGCCTTTTGCACCTGTTTGGAAGAACACATTTTCTTTTCTATTCAATGTTTAACATTATAAATTTAACCATTATCACAATGGTGGTAAAAGTAGGGTAATCATTATAGAGTCAATTGGAGACAATGTTGCTGAACGCTGTTTCCGTTCATCATAGCAACAACATGTTTCTAAAAGAAAAGGAATTTAGCAAGAATAAATTTCTGTGAGCTATGTGTGAACATTAATTTGCAATATTTATGACATTTAAAATTACATTTTGACAAAATATCATGTGTGTGCATGGTGACACCCGGATTCAAGGGGAGGTGTTCCACTCACTCACGCACTTTCATCTATGTGTTGTCATTTTGACCCCCAAATCTACCAGACTACAATACAATCACGTGTCTAAGTTTGGTAAGGAGCCCCTCAGTAGAACCCGACTTATCGTGACAGACAGACGGACCGGTAGGCGGGCGTGTGCGGTTGGGTGTGCGGGTTGGTGGGTGGACAGGCAGGCGGGTGGGCTGGCGGATGGGCTAGCGGGTGAGCGGGCGGACGGACGGACGGACAGAGAGGACATGACAAAAGTCACTCGACAAGTCATGGCAACGATAATTAATATTAGATATGTATAAATAATGTAGCTATTACTAACTGCAAGGAGTGAAGTGTGGATCTTTTCAAAATATTCTAGATAGTCATTATCTTCTCTCATTTGTAACAACCCATATTCACAAACATTAATTTAAACGCCTTTTTAAGAAGTCACTCATTGGAGTGGTTGGGACAAATTGTAAAAGTTATTACAGAGACTGATTTCGCAGTAATTTATTTAATTACATCCATTTAATTGTGATTAGCAAGGATGCGTACCGTCATGGCCGAACAAAGGACTCAGGGGGCCATGTGCAAAGATTCTGATATTCTTACCCGGGGCGCTCGGATAGCGAGAAAGCGTGGGTCAAGTTTCAAACGTAATTCTGCTGGAGTCCCCTGAGGTCAGAGGGCTGTGGGGGTTGGCCATATCAGTCTTATAGAGTACAGCTCCCATATCACTTTTCGCATTTCATAGACATAATAAAAAAATATTGTTGAATATTTTGAGCATAATTGGATTGGAAGACAAGGCAGCAATGTTTTTCAATCCAATTATGTTCAAAATATACACCAGAATATTTTTACATCTTGTTCAAAATTGTTTACTTTTCGCTATGCAGGTGCCCCAAAGAATATTTTTGTTACTTTTTGGCAAACCCTGGAAATATGGGGGCCCTGTGCAAAGACACATGTTGCACTGCCTTAAGTTCGGCCCTGCGTCCCGTATGCAGCTCATTAACGTCCCGGTTACAAAATCTTTCCCTTCTCCATAGTATCACGCACATGCCGAGTATCATAGTGTTGCGATAATAATAACTAATTTAACCCATGTCTTACATGCTGGCTAGCTGAATTAGTCATCATTTGGATATTGTTATATATGTTAAGTATTCTTACCGTTATAATGTGTTCCCACACCACAGTGTTTGATAATATAATTATTGAAATTGTATACTCTTAGAGGCGTAAATTGTGTGATATGTAATGAAACTAAATAAATTTTAGCATATTATGATTTCCTTTTGTACAAATAAATATATTTTTTAAAGTTGTGAAATTGATTTAGAGACACCAGTCCTAATTGAATTTCACAACAAAAAGAATGATATTAATTTATTCGGAATGAAACCATTTTATGCCAAGAATTATTTCGTTTCATTACATTTAGGTACACAATTTAAGGCTCTAGAAGTATATAATTTTAACAATTTTATATTCAAGCATTTTGGTGTGAATGCGCACATTTAAGTCAACCTGGTGCCAGGACCTTAGGCTCAGTGAGGAGATCCGTCCAACTAGATCTACCTATTATGTGGCCAATGGCTTCGGAGTAGGATAGCTCTCTGTGGAAAGATCTAAACAGATAAAGACATTGTCAAACAAAGGATATTCTGCTGCTTCGATCTACATAGCTGGCTTAGCTACAGCCAGGTCGTAATGAACTACTGCATAGGGCTTACCACATTGATTCGCTACTCGCCGAGAAATACACAGAGTCTCCGTTACAACATCAAGTCTTGTTGAAGGTAGTCTGAGAGTGTCCATGTTCGATATATTTGTGTTTCTAGCCGATTTTCTTTGATGAGCGAATTCCAGCCATCCCACACGATATTGTTCAAGGACAGTAACGTTGGCTGAATCGGATGCATGGATTGTAGTAGGCACAATATTTTGAAAGCAGATGCCAGCCCTATCGTGTGGTGTACCGGCACATGATAATGGCTTTGTATTCTCATCATAGGTATCCCACGCTATTCCAGTGCACAAGCCAGCAAGCTGGTTGATAATATCTGGCGTGGCATTGTTTCTTTGATATATGTTTGAGACCAAGTCCGCCTCTCGTATTATTACAGACACAATGGCATCTGATACAGATTTGACTACCCCTTCGATCATAGCCGTAGCTACATATATATTGGATTCTTATATACTATCGGAAGAAGTCTAACAGTGCATGAGTTTCCTTTGGTTTTGAAATTAGGGCTTCAGCTGTAGATGGGCTAGTGTAACGCCTCATTATTCTGCATATTAAGGATACGTGATCTGAGGTAGAAGACTGTCTCTTTGACTGACATCTCGTCTCATCAAATGTTGCTCTGCGCATCACCCATTCCTAGCTAAATGCTGAATTTGAGAAAATAATCCCTTCTTTGTTTCAAATTTTAGTACTTCTCAAGTCTTCTGGATCTCATACAGAGGACTGGCAGGGTATGTAAATACTTCCATATATCGCTTGCGAAGTGATGTCAGTAAGTGAGCACTTTGGTTTTCTATCAAGTTCATATTAATGTGTTGTTTGAGAGTATCAAATGCTGTTTGTGAATACTCATGTGGTTCGTGTCTGCTCTTTACTTGAGGTCATTCATGCCGACAAGAATGATGCTATCTAACTTCCTTCGATATGAAGTTGCGCCCAGGTAGCCGTGTAAGCATACTATGATTCTTCACTTTTTTAGTGGCATCATTGATGCTTTTTCAGCTAGATCAATCGCAAGGTTCTCAAGGGGTTCTCTTCGTCCTTTGCCACGAGACTTTGATACGGCCAGACAAAAGAAACACCGCTTTGCAAATATGCCAATAGAGCTGATTTGGTGACAATCTGGAGGACGTGACTGTAGAACAGGATTTTAACCGATTTGCTCAGAACATCATCTTTTTGGCAAATAACTGTGAACTCTTTATAGCATTCGGTATGGTAACCCACTACCTAACAGTCTCATCATAGATAACAGGTAGTTTGAAATTAAAATACCGAGACGTCTTGTACAGCGTATGCCTTGTGTTGTCACATTGATTGGTTCTGTCCCATGATTGAGCATCGAATGGTTTGATTTCTTCAGCATATTTCACACCAATATGTAAAAGACAAATCCGGTTGCATGATGTCATAATCTATTGTACCCGGAATACGAATAATTCACTAATATCTAAGCCTCTAAACTAGAGGGTATCCACTCGTTTACACAATAAGCTCTAATCTGCACACTAAAATCTAGTCTACAGACATAAAATCTACACGATGGTGTCTATTTTACATGACAGTCATTTATCCACATACAACTCTTGCACGCTGCAGACTGCACTAATCTCGCTGGATTTATCCTCTACAATACCATGCAATAGATAGAAAAAAATAATATAACCACAGAAAACCATGGCCAACAATATCATTCCATTCTACCTTCTATTTAATCCGGAGCATCGGATGGTTTTATTTGATGTTTATTAATCAAGAGGTCTGGTGGGTTTAATTCCTAATGTAAATCTGGACAAATTTAGTGTTTATGTAGATGTTTAACAGCCACATTGAAACTGTGTAGTCGTCGCTCTGGATACGCTTCAAACATATAGATGCTGTCCAATGATTATATCTGAATGATTCTAGTTCAATATTATATACAATAATCATCATGTATGATGTCTATCTTCATTCTAGCCAAAGAGATACCTAGCTATTTCACATTTTTCAGGAGCGTCGCCGACAAGATGGGAGTATAGTTATAAGTAACCTTACCGCGCGTATTATGCAATGAATACCAGGTATTCACACATGAGGAATGGATCACGTGATAACACTAATTCACACGATCCCTTATTTGCATGTATCACTACTATTTGGTAAATTTACAGGCTCAAAGTTGACAAAGCCAAAATCAAACAAATTACCTCGTAACGAAAATTGTGTTCTCGTATGTCTGTATTACGCAGACAATTCCACACCAGGAACCAACCTCAGACCTTTTGGTAAATAAAAGTCAAATAAAACCCTCTGAGCTCTGGGACTAAATGTCTTACAATAAATCTTGTACTTCTTTTCACCGATCTTCACGCGAGGCTTACATCCAGAAGCTGTGTTATCAGTGTCACTACCACCTCGTGATAGATTTCATTTTTGTCCTTATCTTGTCGTGAGACCGGGGTGTCATCTATGAACAAAAATCTGTCATGTCATTCGTGCAAACCAGATATCAAGTTTCCACCAACAAAAGCTCGACAAAGTCATTAGGGCAAGACTCTATTTCTTATCTGAAGTCGGTTTTACACGAACACAGATAAGCATGTGCCTTGATAGCCCAGTAAAACCGACTGTATCTGTTAGAGACGCTACACCCTAGGAATTAGCTTGCACTGTTCACGTACATCAGTCATGTTGAAACTTTTCGTGATTTCCGCCATTGTGGTCGCTGTGATGGCAGGTATGTATAGCTTAAATGTAGATAAGCGCATACTTCATACGCAAGAGTATATCCAATAAAAGTCTGCAATTATATCGGAATGCTTGAAAACAATTTGTTTAAATTGTGTACTTTTAGAGGCTTAAATTGTGTACCTCAATGAAATGAAAAGAAATAAATCTTAACATATGACGATCTTCGTGTAAATTAATTTAAATTTTTTTATTTTTAAAGTCGAATATGGGATACGTGTCTCTAATTCGATTTAACAACTGATAAATTATTTCGTTTCATAACATTGAGGTACACAATTTAAGCCTCTAAAAGTACACAATTTAAATTTTTTTCATTTTCCAGCATGTTGTGTGTATGTCGGCCTTTAACTAACATTAATTAAATCTGGACAAAGTTGGTCTCTTTTACTTTTACTTACAAAAGAATTGTGTACATTTTCAAAAGGCCACACAAAATTCATCCCAATGGTGCCAAGATGGCACCCGGAAGATTAAAAAAGCCCCTTTTCTTCCAGACTAATCTTGAATCTCTAGCTAAGCGCCACCCGCACCTCGCTCGTGTTGGGATCGATCGATCTCTGAATTCCATGACTATCAATTTTCAGAAAACTATACAAGTAAGCTGTTGCATATTTCGAAACTAATTTGACTGGGTGCAACAGCGCCCATTCGAATTAGTTTCAAGATATTCAACAGCATGTTTATTAAATGGTAGAGACACAATTTATACAATGTGTCGGACCATTAAGTGTTAAAGATGGGCCTAATAATTTGATTTATGACGTAATGATTATGACGTCATCCTACACGCAGCTGAATTACGTAATAGAACAGGTGTGGGCAATATATTACTACTACATTTGCTGCTAGTCGCAATGACGTAACAATGTTGATTGTAACTTTAACTTTCAATAAATAACTGAAAAAATTTAAATTTGTAAAGTGATTTTATCACTGACAAAATATTGTAAATTGAAATATGTTGATACATGTTACTGAAAATCTATGCAGTATTAAATCATCAATGAAAATGATTTGAAATCTGAAATAATAAGGCTTTGTGTTTGTCATCATGTTTGTTTGCCCATTGGTAAGAACTCTAGTTCAAGATCGACTCCTAACCATAGTTAGCTATATCTAACTAGATTCCCAGTCGAACTTCAAATAGTTAACTAGCTAGTCAGCTATAATCAACCGAACCCCCGAGCTCGGTTCAGATGGTTAATGCGATATTTTAGTAAATTTCAAAACAGCGGACACCGATCGCTTGCCACGAATAAATACAAATACAAGAGTAAATAGTTCACTGAATTACTTAGGTCTCATGAAATTAAGCTTTCCCATTGTATGTCAATGTTCACAAGCCCTATTTCTTCCCACTTTGTGTCATATGGACGGTTTTTGACGTCTTAACGGACAACGATTACCCATTCGTAGGCCATTAAAACAGACGACAGAAAGAGTTAATGGAGACTGGTACTCGGCTCCGAATTTTCTGCAATATTAATTCAATGGGGTCCGGGTACCAACGAACTATATTTAACTATCCAGTGTCCGACTAGGCATAGCAACTGCGCATGTTCAGTAAACCAGCAAATTGACTATAGTTAGAGAGTCGAACTTGACCCTAGGTAGTGAAGCATCTCAGCGATAAAACCTACCGTAAAATGGCAAGAACATTACCAAAATCAATCTGAAAAATATGAGAGATATGGCATGTGTCTCATAACTTATGTAACATAGATTCTCAATCTGCATTGTACTCTGTGGTATTAAACTCCATTTTAATGTGCTTTGTTTAGCAGATAGACCGGGTATCTGTCCACCTTCGTCCGGTCTTGTGGGTATTTGTCTCTTCGTACCGGGATACAATTGTATCAGTGACACGGAATGTGGTCGAGGTTAGTATTGGTAATACTGTCAATAGTTTATCATATAATAACAGCTCGTACACATTTCGATCCTCGATACTCATAAGGCGATACCGTTACTAGATGGCCCCTGATCTAGTTCGGATTGATCACGTAATCCCGCGATCTCATATATCTGGATTAAAACCTTTGGGTGTCGTACCAATCAGACTGGTAACTTTATGTAAGCATGCGCGATATGACAGTTCACTTCACTTAGCTGACGTCACAATCATACGTAGGGCCGACACGATCTAGAGAAAAGGTTAAAATGTCCCTCTGAATTTTATATGCCCTTTCGTGGATTTGCAATGTACCTTTTCAGTTTTAGCTATGCAAAGCTCCACCCACACTTCGACTGTGTTGGAATCGACTGACCCATTAACTCCCATTAACTCCCCAACTATCAATTTCCAGAAAGCTACACTGGAAAGATGTTGAATATTTTGAAACTAATTTGACTGCAGCAACAGGGTCCACAATTTAGTTTCAAAATATTCAACAGTATTTTTCATAAATAGCAAAAACATACAATTTGTACAGCATGTCGGAATATTAAGCGTTAAAGACGGACTATTTCGAATCACGCATGACGTCATGATTATGACCTCAGCATACACGTCACGTAGTTTATTATGACGTCATGTGACTGAGTGAGGAAATGGATTCATGAATTGTGTTGTCGATAGATATGGAATATAAACCGTTCAGCGTGAAACAATAGAGCATAATCACCACTATCACCAGTACAGCCACCACGAACAACATTGTCGTCTTCAACGTCACCATCGTCCACCACCACCGCCACCACCACCGCCACCACCATGGCCATCACCGCCGCCGCCACCGCCACTGCCGCTGCCGTTACCACCGCCATCACCACCAACACCACAACCACCACCACCACCACCACCACCACCACCACCACCACCACCACCACCACCACCACCACCACCACCACCACCACCACGACAACCACCACCACGGCCGCCACCACCGCCACCACCACCACCACCACCACCACCACAACCACCACCACCACCACCAACACCAACACCAACACCAACACCACCACCACCACCACGGCCGCCACCTCCGCCACCACCACCACCACCACCACCACCACCACCACAACCACCACCAACACAGTTAGCAAGAGTAGAAGACGGGATGACAGGAGGTCTAACGACAGTCGCCCGCCGTCTGCCCAGGCTGCACTAACCAAGTGTTACTACGTGATTATACAATGCTTTCA
Source organism: Chaetoderma sp. LZ-2023a (assembly GCA_034401795.1). Classification (NCBI taxonomy): domain Eukaryota; kingdom Metazoa; phylum Mollusca; class Caudofoveata; order Chaetodermatida; family Chaetodermatidae; genus Chaetoderma; species Chaetoderma sp. LZ-2023a. The sequence continues at coordinate 66,723,446 of CM067366.1, read as the reverse complement.
CCACCTTGGCATCTTGAATGCTCATGTACGTAGGGGCAGTTTGCCTCCTGGATTGAGCTGGAAAGTGTCGAGTTAGAGAGACAGAATTTCTTCTGTAAACCAGCGATGCCTAACGCCGAGGTCCGTAAGGACATCTTAGCAGCAAAATTGAAATGGGCCATATCTTTACTTCAGGTTAACATTAGTCACTATAATTTCCAGCTTGGTCGTCTCATGTCGCTCCTCATCGAAGCTCAGTCCAAACCAAATTTAGAATTAGGTAGAGCGAAGACCACAGCAATAAATTGGGCCCGAAATAACTATGGCAGGAAGTTTCATTCTTCATCAATTGATCAGTTTTATGATTTCATCAGACCTTTTGATCCGCATTTTAGAACCTGCCATAGTACAACAACCCCTGTAGGGTCACCTGTGACCTTACCAGGAACATCAACTGCAGGGCCCTTTGTGGCCCTACCAGGCACGCCGACTGCAAGGTCAGCCTTGACCGTACCAGTCATCCCACAATCAAATCGGAAACGGAATAGGTCACCCACTGAGAGTCCCCCAGTTGTTAAGCGGGTGAATAACCAGTGCTCACCAGTGTTCCCCCTGCAGTCTCCTGTGGTGGATCCGCTCCTGATTCCACTGCCAGAATGGTCACCGTCAGTGTCTGCTCATGTGGATCCTAGTCAGATCCCTCTTCCGGTCTCACCGCTGTCCCCAGTCGAGTTTCCTCCCCTTCCACAGAGAGCAGCTACTGACCGACCTGGTCAAAAGACCAGATCGTCGACGCCGAGGTCCAAGCCACCACAACCTAAATTTACGCCCACACCTAAGCCAAAACCTACGCCTAGGGATACACCCAAAGAGCATAGGTCTTTCTACAAGTTTCGGCTCGTGGTGGATAACAAGAATGAATGGCGCCTTCCTACTCTGAACAAGAAGATTCTGCTGATTGGGTCTTCAAATTTAGCTCGTATCAATCAGACACCTCATCCAGATATGCAGGTAGCAATCTATCAAGGTGCTAAGATAAACCACATTAGGAATATGGTTAGAAAATACAATGAGGTCTTCCAACCTCAGCGTATCATCCTTAACATCGGAATTAATGATAAGGACGAACTTCAGCATGACACCTCTCAAAGAATTGAGAATCTGTTTAGTACCATGCGTTCAAAATTTCCAAAGGCTAAAGTTCACTTTGCCAAACTAAATTATTCGAAGCACCTGACTACAACCCAGAAACGAAACATACAATTCGTTAACAGCCGTGTAGAGGCCTTAAGGGCCAAGGTCCCTATCCTGCCCAGCCTCCCTGTGTCTGAATTTCAGGTGGTTGAGGACAACATCCACTGGACTGAGTGCACTGCAAATAGGATGTATAATAGTTGGTTATCGCACCTTAATTTAAACTAACTATGGGTCAGGGTACTAACCACCCAGAAATTGGCCTGGGTGGTAATATCGTTAACCTAACTGGTTCTACATTGTCTGAAGCAGAAAGATCTTTGCTAAATCTCGGTCTAACATATGTACCAACACCACGGCCAAAAGTCGACATAGATGCCCTTTTAGATAATGGCTTATGGGAAATTGAAGAATTTTCTCACCGTGTAAAATTAGCAGACTTTTTTCGAAATTCCAAGAAAAACAACTTTCTACCTTTTGTTGAAAAAACTGGCTGGGCACCTAACTCGAAGTTGGTTGACCCTGCGATCCCTGATAGTATAAAAGCTATCAAGGAGCGTGTTGAAAATTTAGAATTTCCTAAAAATCATCAAAATTTGTCATATCAAGAACGTTTAGCCTTAACAGGTTTGCGTAAAAACAATGACATCGTCATAAAACCTGCTGACAAGGGATCTGCTACTGTAATAATGCGTAAGGATAATTATATTCGTGAAGCGCATCGGCAACTCAGTAATCCGAAACACTACCGCAAATTAGACGAACCACTCTGGCAAAATAATTGTGATAAATTTAATGGAATCCTTCAAGAAATGGCTGACAACAAGGCCATAACGAAAAAGCAGTTTAAATACCTTACTGCTAAACGAGATTCAAATCCACGTACGTTTTACCTTTTGCCAAAAATTCATAAACCTATTGAGTCATGGTCCGACCCTATGATACCACCGGGTCGACCTATTATCTCTGATTGCGGCTCTGAATCTTATCGAATTAGTGAAATTATTGATTACCACCTACAACCAATTGCGAATAGACATTTCAGCTTTTTGAACAACACTGAGGATTTCCTATCCGAGGTCTCCAAAATTTCTGTTCCTCCAAACTCACTCTTGATAACCCTAGACATCGATGCTATGTACACAAACATTGACATCGAAAGGGGTTTGACTTCTGTTCGCAGAGCATTTGATAAATATCCTGATAACAATAGGCCCACTAGCGAAATATTAGCTCTCCTGGATCTGAGTTTAAAGGGCAATGATTTCGAATTCGCTGGCGAAATCTACCAACAAATCTGTGGATGCGCTATGGGTAAACGTTTTAGTCCTAGTTTTGCCAACATCTATGTAGCTGAGTGGGAAGAAGATGCGCTTAACAAATGTCCTAAGCAGCCTTTATTTTACCGCCGGTACCTCGATGATATTTTTATGATCTGGAATCATTCGAGGGAAGAGTTTGATAAATTTTTCACTATTTTGAACAATCACGATCCTAACATCAAACTTAAAGCCAACATCGACCAGTCGTCCGTAGACTTTTTGGACGTTACTCTCTACAAAGGTGTAAATTATAACACGAGTGGGTTTCTTGATTACAAAGTATTCTTTAAGCCCACCGATTCCCATCAACTACTGCATAAGAAATCTTTCCATCCACCTCATACTTTTAAAGGTATTGTCAAATCACAGATTATCCGATTTCACCGAAATTCTAGTGATAGAAAGAATTTTGAATCTGCGTGTTCCACCTTATTTAAAGCCCTCAAACCGAGGGGATATTCAACACGATTTTTGCGCAAAATAAAATCCGAAACTTTACATGATTTGGAAACTATTACTGATAAGGCTGCCGATCAAAAGCCTACCAAAATTCGTCACAGTCGTCCGATTATAGGCGTAGGACAATCTCAGAAATGTGGAAAGAAGAGGTGTAAATTAGACCTCTATCTACCTAATCAGAAAACATTTGTCAGTTATCAGAACAAAAGCAAATTCCAACTTCAGTCTAATTTAGATTGCGATTCTAAAAATGTTATCTATTTAATATCTTGCAAATTATGCCAAAAGCAGTATGTCGGTGAAACAAAATGCCCTTTCAGATGGCGAGCAACTAGACACCTTTGCGATATTAGACACGACGAGGACACCAACGTAGCTCAACATTTCAATCTTCCTGGTCATTCTGTCGATAGACACTTTGAAATTATGCCTATTGAGCAACTGCCTCTTTCTGCTACGGCCGAAGAAACTGATAAACAAAGAAAACTTCGAGAATCATTTTGGATTAAGCAACTGAAAACAAAATGGCCGAGTGGCATAAACGTGGACCCTGGTCTTGCTGATCAATGTGAAATAATTACATTCAGTTTAACATACAATCGAAAAAATGTTGAAATTTCTGAAATTTTGAAAGATGAATATCATAAATTGCAGGATAAAATGAAAAAACCTCTCAATTTGCGTCCAGTGATAGCCTTTAAGAAAAACTCCAATCTACGTGACATCTTGGTTAAATCGAAATTAACTCTTCAAAAACCTTCAGAATGAATGATATATATTATTCATATTTTATAGGCCATACCGCCTCTATCAAACAAACATAACAAATCTCAGACAATAAAATAAATAAAAAATATCTCCCAACCTTGGGAGATCCTGAGCCAGTGCGTTTAATCATATAACCACCACCACCACCACCACCACCACCACCACCACCACCACCACCCTGGCCATCACCGCCGCCGCCACAGCCACAACCACCGCCACCACCCTGCCGCTGCCGTCACCACCACCACGACCACCACCATGGCCACCACCGCCGTCACAACCACCAACACCACCACCACCACAACGACCACCAACACAACCACTAACAACAACAGCAACAACAACAACACGACGACGACGACGACGACGACGGCCACGACTACACAACCACCACCACCACCACCAGGAACACCTTTCTACCTGATATGCTTTGCTTTGTTTAACAAAATAGGGCAGAAATGTTGTCCCGAAGGTTGCAACAGAATATGCACACAAGTTCACTCTCTGCCTCCTCCAGTTGGTAAGTTACATATTAACGCCTTTTACAATTTCATAATAATTCCATTAGGAAGTCAGATTTTCCCGGATTTTTCTGGATCACGTATACGGTTTCGAATCCTAGTCTATGGTCACACCCTTTCAGCAATTAGAATTTGAGCCAAATCGGATAAGAAGTTTCCGAGATCTCAACAGATCCAGAGTGTTCTCCTATCCGGATCATAGGTCAAGTCTGGAAACCCTCTTGTACCGCAAGTTTCTTCGTTTTGTGTTAAAACTTGATCCCGATCGATTCAGAAGTTTTTAGATGCAACTCCGGAAACACATGCACACACACTCACACACGCAGGCACGTGAGCACACGCACACGCACGCACGCGCGCACGAAAGCACGCGCGTACGTGCGTACGTACGTACGTAGGCACGCACACACACACGCCCGCCCGCCCGCCCGTCCGCCCACCCGCCCGCACGCACGCAGGCACGCACCCAGGCACGCACGCACGCACGCACGCACGCACGCACGCACGCACGCACGCACGCACGCACGCACGCACGCACGCACGCACGCACGCACGCACGCACGCACGCACGCACGCACGCACACTGACCTGATCGCAAAACCATCTTCCCGTTACGGTGCGAGAGTAATGATACTAAGTATACACATAATTTAAACTGTTGATCTTGCCAATTGCCCTTGTTAGTTCACGTTGCCATTTCAAGTAACGATCGCGTTCTGGCTAACGCCTGTCGAAGCGCATTTACAAAATTCTCTTCAAATCTGTCTGCTTTATATTTACCCTCGTTCAGTAAGGGAAGGTTATTGCAATCGTGCCTGTGCGTGCGTGCGTGCGTGCGTGCGTGCGCGTGTATGTGTGTGTGCCCATACGTGTGCGCGTGCATGTTTGTCCACGTGCATGTTTATGTGCGTGCGTGCGTGCGTGCGTGCGTGCGTGCTTGCGATGCGTGCGTGCGTGCGTGTGTGCGTGTGTGCGTGTGTGTGCGTGTGTGGGTGTGACGTCATTCATTATGATGTCGATCTACACGTCGCGTAGTTGATTACGATGTCATAAGATGGGTTGATAAAGTGGAAAGGTCTATTATAACGTGTCACATTTGTTCGGTTACATTTCAATGTGATCTTTCAGTTAAAAATCAGGATTGCACGGTAGTTCAGCAAGAATATGGAATTAGATTACATTTTGCCAGGTAATCCGGGAACCAGTGACTGGCGTAAAATAGTGTGTTTGATGGGAAATCTGCCATGGCTTGATAGTGACATATTGCAGCACGTTCAGGTTATCGGTAGGGTGGTGGCCTAGTACTGATTTTTGCGTGGGCATAAGATTGGGGAGTCACTGTTCTACACCATCCCAGCAGAGCGCATAATTGTGATCATATTAGCACCATCTTAGGGTCCGGGTTATAAAACTGGTTATAAAACAAAATGTTCATAACCTTCAATACAATCCACGCTACATGCAAATCAGTTGAACTATTATACAACTAGATGTCAGGAGGTCACCAATCTTGACCTCTGCATAACCTCCCTTGTATCAACTCAACACTTTAATTGTCAAACTGACGAAAAACAACTTTGCAGTGGTCTTTAGACATAGCTATTTGAAAGGCATAGAGAAGAGTATTAACCGGCGCAAATTCTCATTTTCTCCAATAAGAAAGTCAGAAGTAAACGTACAATTCCGGGATGGTAAAAAGTCTACTTTATTTGAAAGATGATTACATTTTTAATGAAATTACGCCAGAATAATAACCAGATAGAAATATCGTAACCAAATATCGCTAAAGAAAGTCGGTAAAATTGAAAATTTTTCACACATCTGGGAGCTGCCATTTTACCGCATCTAGTAACATCAGCACCTCACTGTTTTAAGGAAGTATATGTAAATGATAATAGAAACGGAACCGCTGAAACGATTTCAATGAGTCTTGAACCTCCAAATAGGTGCCGACTTCGGGATTAATATGATATATTTGATGTTAAAGTCTGACAAGGTGTTCAAAAGTCTGGAATATAAAAATATTAGTTCACTAAGATACTATCTGAGAATATGTTATCCTTTTTTTCGTAAAATTTAGCATGAGATGGTTTTGTCTCGCAGGCTCTATCTTTGGAAATACTTTATGCATCGGCATAAAATTCGAGTGTGCTTAAAGCCAAAAGGATTGGCTATTTGTTGGGCCAATTATGACTTTGCTGTCATGAACATTGCCTGAGAAATAATCAAATGAATTAACATTTTGACACAAGTTTCCCACTTCATTTAAGCCTTATTACGCCGGAGTAAAATGCATAAATAGTCTACTTGCAGAGATAGTGCAGTTGTACATTTTGAGAAAAATGTTGTTGACACGTTTTTCTGTCGTGCACAGCAATGGCTGACATCAGCATTGTTACACATACTGATAGGCTAGAGAAAATTGAATCTATGACATATAGACTTTGAGACAGCCGTCTACTGGTTAGCACCGGTTCTTCGTAAACATCTTAGCGTCATTCTTAGGAGTGTTACTTCCTGTAAACAAATTTATAGCAGGCACATCTTATTTTATAACGACGCATATGATTGGCAAATCAAACCATTCGTTTTAATAGTCTTCCGCTGTCGTATTGCAAACTTGAAAACGATATTTTCCTTCAGTCAAACATGCGTTCGGCGATTGGTTTTGGCGCTAAGCGCAGGTGGTTTTTAAAACGGATGGTCATATGAGCATTCATCTTAAAGAACCCTCATCAGTTGGCTCCAAAACATATTTGTCATAGCAGATATGTTATATGAGGCGACTACTAGTCTTTAGTGATTCCCCTTTTAATAGTTTATACATTGTCCGTTATAGACAGGTTTCAATGCATCGAGAAAACGTTATGTTGGCAAACAAAACAGTTATCAGCTTACTAGCTTAGCCCAGCGCAGACGGCCAACATTTTATGCGAAACATTGTTGAGAACAATGTTTCGCAGAAAACGTTGGCCGTCTGCGCTAAAAAAATCCATTAAAACATTGTTCGCCAACAATGTTTCTGATATTAAATATGTTTAATATCGCCTAACATTGTTCTCTCGTGTGCGGTGGACATCGAAACATTGTTGGCCATCTGCGGTGTTTGCTAACAAAGTTGCAAAATACTTTTTATCATTGACTAATCAGCGTTCACCATGCGCTGATGTGATTCAAAATGGCGGCCCACATCATGGATGAAGGCGAACATGTGGAGTCTGATGACTTTTTATGGTCAGGAAAGAAGGAAGAATTTAACCAGGAATTGTTATACGTGTGCGGCTCAAGAGAAACATTTACACGAAACAATGCTTTTGTTGGAGGTCAGAAAATGTTGGCCGTCTGCACCCCGCTTTACTCTACAATGTCCCACCGATTACAAATTAGCACATGTTAGGGTGCCATGCATATGCATATTTACTGTATAGCCTTCGTTCTAGGCAACGATTGCGTTGGTGCGGTGATGACATCGCGATCTCGTGAATTCTAGCTCTCGTTGTGAGAAAATGGCTACGCCAGGGAAACGAAATAATCCCATGTTTGCGATGGTATAATTCTTCGAATGATTTTCCTGTTGTATTTATTTAAGATCCAATTATAGTCATATAATAGCCTCTCAAATAAAAATACTTTCAAATAATAATACTCTTTTCAAATAATAATATCCAACCGGGAATTGCCCTTTAAATAGTGTATTTGTGCTACCTAATATACTTTTGTCCGTAGCCGAGACGCATCCCGGATCATGCCCGCCGCGTTCTGCACCTGTGTTCGGCATATGCATGTTCAACCCAGCAATACATTGCCTACATGACAGTGAATGTACCCAGGGTAAGTCTGTGATATGTAATGTATCTCTACGCGTGCTCCTTCTCTGCAGACGGTGTTTGCCAAATATGAATACATGCAATGCACCTTAATTAGTATTTCTGTATTATACCCATACCTTTTAAAACAATGTCGATAGAATCTCGGAAGCTGCAGATGAATTAGATCACACCAGGGTTACATTGATCTACCTTTCTTATACTACACACCGTAAGAATACAGCACATGCAGTTAGATTACTATATACGAAAACACTCTTGAAACGACATCCTGGAACAAGTTTTTGTGACTGACTGGCGAATTAACAATACATCAGTGTTTCACCGTTAAGGCTAATCTGGCCAAATGCAGTGGCGTAGCAATTATAGCAAGAGCCCCACCGGCCCCCAACACAGTGGCGAGGAGATCCATATATTCAAATCGCAATGCGCTTCTATGAATACATATCTAAATAGTGTAGATTTATGTTGCCAATATATGTTACGATGTGAGCAGGGGTTTGTGAGCAGGGGTTGTGACTAAGTGATATTGGAATCGAGGTAAAAACAAACAAAAGATGAACAAAATGACTTTAAGAGAAAGAGAGTCTGAGAGAGAATGATTGGGGTGGGGCCTCGTCATGCTTTCTACGCCACTGGCCAAATCCCACCGCACCCCCTGACATCAGCGGCCACAATAACATTATGGTTGAAATAGGACTCTAGCTTTCTAGTGATACTAACCGCATTTCCTAGAACCCTTCGTAAGTACTTTGCACAGGATCCCTGAGTCCCAAGTTCGGCCATATAGATTTGTATTAAGATCACAATGGTCTTGACGTCAGGATTCTGAATGTATTTGTGAGGTAGGACCATGCTTAGTTCCAATAATTTGACCAATTCTGAAAAGCAAAACGAGTTAAGCAGAAAAATGTATCGACATTTTCTACATGTCAAATGCTACAATGGTATAATGACTTTAATATGATTGTGCTCCATCCTATTAATATATGGAAGCACGTGTCCAGCTTTAGTCCCAATAGGGTGAACCAATCCTGAGATATAAGACGATATGTTGAGTGAGCTAAAGGAAAAACTTTACTGTGAAAGAGGTTATGCCCAGGTCACAGTGACCTTGGACTTGGACCCATGACCTAAATTTCCTTATGCTCCATCCCGTTGATATACTGAAGCATGCGTCCAAGTCTAGTCCCAATAGTGTGAAGCCACGCCGAGATATAAGACGATATGTTGAACTAAACCAATAACTTAACCAGAAAAATAGTTTATATCAAGGTCACGACGACCTTGAAGTTTGACCTCATGTTCTCAGTATCTTTCTGCTCCATCCTATTGGTATATGGAACCATGTGGCCAGCTTTAGTCCCAATAGAGTGAAGCCATGTTGAGAGGGCAATTCTCCTGAAAATAGATCAATTGCAAATTCATTTTTTCAAAAACTAAATTTCTTGAATCTGTTTTTGTTTAGTGTTACTAGTACATAATGATGGATCAGTAATCGTCGCTTCGTTTTCATGCAATTTCATAATTAAAAATAATATCAACGTTTTTGAAACCAATAATGAGTCTAAACTAAAAATCATTGGTGGGGGAAAATACTGACGTAATTCAATAGCTTCTTTCGTTTGTATCTAGTATTTCAACTTGTTTATTTCTTTCCATATTAAAATGTTATCAACACTGGAAAGTAGGACCGGCTTTCAAAACATGTTATACCATAATCTTTTAATTTATATAGTTTGCTTAATATTTGCTGGACAAATATGGCTCTTCTCTTTAATATCTGCCAGTCATACGACGTACACGGCATACTAGCTTGGACAATCACCTAAAATTGTTGAGGTGTGTTTGGACAACGTAATAAATGCATCAGAATGTCAACTTCATAGACAATTTAAAACAGATTATTTGCACATAATATGACATTATACCCAATTTTCATATTATAATTGAATACTAAATAAAATGGCCTTATGAATTAATCACATGAAGATTCTCATCCTCTTATAAGCTTCAATCATATCTTTCGATATTTTATATCTCTACCAGCTGTTATGCGACTAATTATGCAGTCATAAGTACAGTTAATCGATATATCTAGTCATGTCATTGAATAGTGCACACACACATAGGCCCGCCCTGTATACCGGGTACTTTATGCAGATTCAGGATAACGTAATAAACACGTTTTCCAATTTATAAACAGAAAAATGTATTATCAACTACTGGACCGTCTCATTTAATAAATAAACAAGAAGCAGTTAACACATGGGTTAGGAATAGGATAGAATAGCTCTGTAGGACATGGGTTGCTGTTATCTGTGCTTCGTCAGATGGGCACATATCTGTGCTGCCGACTTGCAACACATTGAACATATGATCTTTGAGACAGTTATGTCCAGTTTGTAGCCTGAACATGATCACTTGACCTTCTCTGGAGAGTTAATACTACCCATTTTCCTTATATCATTGGTGGTCTGCAGTACACCTTTCTCTCTACGTGCTCTTAATAATGGTCTTGACTTCTTCTAATGCGATAGTGGCATCAGTTTGAAGTAGACGGTCTCTGTCTTGGACAAGCATACCGTGTGTTTCTTGGACTGGAATGTTTCAGTGGAATGAATTCGTTGAATAACGAAACTACTGACAATGGTGGCTAACTTGTGAATTGAATTAGAGCGATGGTTCGGGTCTAAATTTCTCTGGTATTTGAGGGATGTTTTACTGAGAGTGTTTGTAAAGAATTCAATTTGTGACGCTGTTTGCTCTTGATTCTTTATCACAATTTGAGCTGCAGTCTTAAGAACCTCAGCTTCTGCCTTGAAGTTGGTGAGTACTTTCCATGTAGCTAGAGAAATTTGATTCCCCTCTCCATTTCTAAGTCTGAAGACAATCCCTCCTCCTCTATGTGCATGCCAGATGATGGCCATCCATTTGTGTATATGTCGGTCAATATCAAGCATCAAAACAATATAATTATTATAATAAGGAAAAATTAGTTACCTCTCCGAGATGTAGAAATTGTTTGAGTGTAGCTTTCGTGACCATCTGAAATAATATAATAATTATTATAAATTCTCTGATTTTATAACGTCACATGCATGCTCGTAACAGTGCACTATTCCCATCTATTCTACAATCTTATCACTTGTATCCACCCCCACCATATCATTCCCATAGCATATGAATCCACCCCACACATTGGGCCAACACCATATAATGAACAGACGCACATAGTATGTGTGCGGGTGCGTGCGTGCTTTGACCGGATCAGAACGCATATATCTAGTATCCCATAATTTAAATAGCGTATGTACCACGTAGGTATTGAGGAATATAGATAACGTAATACACATCCTTAACAAGGTATCGTATCTATTAACTGCACACACACGATCCGAGGTTTTAGCAACACTTCAGAGTACAAATATTCCATCAGTTTCGGGATATTCTATAGTTCGTCGGTCATGAATCCAAAGCTTGAACTTTGGAACGCACATTTTGGCGCCAGTCAAGAGGAGTTTATAGCCGAAAATGTCCTGAAAAGTATGGGGCAGTAAATATGCCCTTGTAGGGCGTGAAGCCGTCTATCAGTAAAAGCATGTTTTATAAAACAACAATCTACATATTGTGAATGCTGGACTAAAGATTGGTAAAAATGCTATTTAGCCTATTTTCAGCAGAATTGCCGATAAGACTATATGTTGAGCTAGGCTGAAAACTTAACCAGAAGAACAGTTTCATGCAACGGCTACAGTGACCTTGAACCCAATATCATAATGCTCCATTCGCATGATATAAGGAAGCATGTGTCCAGGGTTATCCCCATTAGGATGAAGTTATGCTGAGATATCCAACGATATGTTGGGCTAAACCAAAAACATAACTGAGATGTGACGCCGACAAACAGACAAGACATCAGTATTACACTGACGGGATATTGGCGAAAACTTGGTATTATGGATTTCCAAATCTAGACTTGTATCCAGATCACAATAACCTTGACCTCAGAATTATGAATGTCTTTTGTGCTGCTCTCATTATTTGAGGTACCTGTATGGTCATGCCTAGTCCCAATAATTTGGCCAATTCTTCAATAAAGGCAATATAAGCTAAGCAGAAGAACCTACTGTTAACTGATAAAGCCTGCATTTTCTACAAGTCCAATGTTAGAATGACCTTGACCGTTGGGCTCAATACAATTGTGCTTTATCCCCGTGATACAATGAAGCATCTGTCCAAGTTTAGTCCGAATATGACGAAGCCCTGCGGAGATACAAGACGTTGAGTTAAACCAAAAAACTTAAACGTAAAAAGTATTGCTTTATACCATGCTCACAGTGACCTTGAAACTTGATCTTGTGAGATCAATATCATTGTGCTCAATCCCATTGATATAAGGAAGCAGGTCTCTTAAGCTATACCAATGTTACCGTGATCTTGAACTTTGACCCTATGGCCTCAATATCACTGTGCTCAATCCCGTTGATATAAGGAAACATGTCGTCACTGGAATACAATAGGGGTGTATGTCCAAATTTTCAAATTTTGTTTTTTTGCAGAAAATGATTGTATACATCTTTTCACAGACCATGTAAAAGAGGCGTATGTTATTTCTAATATTTTAGTATTAGTTGTATAATTTTAGCTTCATATTGAGAATGCAATACACATGTATATGTACATAGAGCCTTGTTGCTGTATATCTGATGCAAATTAGTCTTTTTTGTCGGAATGCAATACAGACGTATGTGCGCATATGACTTTGTTGTTTTATATTTTCCTAAATTATTCTTTGGCACACCATAGTGTCATACAGACGTATGCCAATATAAACGTGTTTATAATTATAACAACAATTATCATTAAGAATTTTCTTCATCATAATAAATCTTTTTAACAGGAATAAGGTCAGTTATATAACCAAATACTGTTTGAAGTATGGAAATAAGTGCGCGTTAAAGATAATAATGGCGGTGCCCTATCAATTTATATATTTATTGCAAGGGTGAGGCTGGATTTAAATCAGCTGGTAGATGCGAGATTAGGGCGATTTTAGTGATATCGCGTGAGTATGGCCTAAGGAATTTACTATTTTCAATACAGGAAATGATTGACTTCTTATGTCATAATCTTAGTAGTAGCCTAATCTTAGTCCTTGAATTATGGACCCTAGGGCATCGACGCATCGTTTGACTGTGTGCGTGCGTACGCACGCGCGTGCGTGCGTGCGTGCGTAAGTGCGTGAGTCCGTGCGTAAGTGCGTGCGTGTGTTTACCCCACACTTGTGCAAAAAGTGTCAGGGTCGCCTCCATCCGTTCATCTGTTCATCGTACCATCAATCCGTCCATCGGCGTGTCATCTCTATCGCCTCCTAAACCATTAAGTGAAATTCAACCAAAATTTGGTATGTGAGTTACCCATATGATTGAATGCATGACCACATTTACTTTGGGCTCTGCACCATGGGCATAATGTCAAATATCATCAAAATTCAAGTGCAAAGGCTGTCACGCTATCTCCTCCGAAACCATTTGGTGAAATTCAACCAAATGAAATCCCATCATTGCAAGTCGTATTTTAGCTAAACACTGTAAATAGCGTTGTTGGTCTAAGCAAATTAATTAAGATATTGTGATTAAAGGTGCATATTCACAGCAGAATGGTGAAAAATAAAATTGTTAGAATTGTATACTTTTAGAGGCTTGAATTGTGTACCTAGATGTAATGAAACGAAATAAATCTTAGCATATAATACGTATAAATTTATATAATTTTTTGAGTTGTCAAATTGAATTAGAGGCACAAGTCCCTCAATCAAATTCACAACTGAAAATACGATATTTATTTATATAGATCGAAATCATCATATGTTCAGATTTATTTCGTTTCATTCCATCGAGCGACACAGTTTAAGCCTCTAAAAGTATATAATTTTAACAATTTTATTTTCAAGCATTCCGCTGTGAATATGCACAATTAATTACCAATATAAATATCAATTGATCTTGTTTGCAGTGCAGAATAGGTAAGAGAAAGAGGAAGACCAGCTATAAGTACAGCTACCAGCCGATGGAACCATTAGACACCTTAAGAAAAGGCTTACGTGAAGAAAGACAACGTCATTCCGATGACAATGAATATCGTAATAATAACTGTACAATGATTCCTAATGATGTTCCAGACGCTTCCATTCGTACCGATGATAATCGTGATGATAACTGTATAATGATTCCTAATGATGTTTCAGACGCTTCCATTCGTCCCAATGATAATCGTAATGATAACTGTACAATGATTCCTAATGATGTTCCAGACGCTTCCATTCGTGCCAATGATAATCATAATGATAACTGTACAATGATTCCTAATGATGTTCCAGACGCTTCCATTCGTGCCAATGATAATTGCAATGATAACGGTACAATGATTCCTAATGATGGTCCAAACGCTTCCACTCTTGCAAATGATAATCGTGATGATGACTGTACAATGATTCCTAATGATGCTCCAGACGCTTCCATGTGTGCCAATGGTAATTGTAATGATAACTGTACAATGGTTCCTAATGAGGTTCCAGACGCTTCCATTCGTACCAATGATAATTGTAATGATAACTGTACAATGATTCCTAATGAAGTTCCAGACGCTTCCATTCGTGCCAATGATAAATGTAATGATAACTGTACAATGATTCCTAATGACGTTCCAGACGCTTCCATTCGTGACAATGATAATTGTAATGATAACTGTACAATGATTCCTAATGATGGTCCAGATGCTTCCATTCTTGCCAATGATAATTGTAATGATAACTGTACAATGATTCCTAATGAGGTTCCAGCCGCTTCCATTCGTGCCAATGATAATCATAATGATAACTGTACAATGATTCCTAATGATGTTCCAGACGCTTCCATTCTTGCCAATGATAATCATGATGATAACGGTACAATGATTCCTAGTGATGGTCCAGACGCTTCCACTCGTGCAAATGATAATCGTGATGATAACTGTACACTGATTCCTAATGATGTTCCAGACGCTTCCATTCGTGCCAATGATAATCATGATGATAACGGTACAATGATTCCTAATGAAGTTCCAGACGCTTCCATTCGTGCCAATGATAATTGCAATGGTAACGGTACAATGATTCCTAATGATGGTCCAAACGCTTCCACTCGTGCAAATGATAATCGTGATGATGACTGTACAATGAGTCCTAATGATGCTCCAGACGCTTCCATTCGTGCCAATGATAATCATGATGATAACTGTACAATGATTCCTAATGATGTTCCAGATGCTTCCATTCGTGCCAATGATAATTGTAATGATAACTGTACAATGAGTCAGAATCATGTTCCAGATGCTAATAATAATTATAGTGATTATCCAGATAACATGTATACATGTACAATGATTACTAATAATAATGAATATATGAATGCGTCTGATTTTCCTAATATGAATGATGTCGATGTTAGAGAGATCGGATATTCTAAATTATCAGCAATCATTGCGAATAACTTATTCATTAATGATCATAATATGGAATTTGGGGAAGTTAATCAACCCTTCAATACGGCCATTCCTGCTGACGATCTGTTCTATGATAGTGACAATGATATGAACATTGGTTTAACAGTGTTAGTTAAAAGTACTGCTCATGGAGCTGCTGTAAAGGCACCAAGGTCCCTTGAGCATAATCTACTAGGTGGCAGTATAAGAAATTTGCAAGGTCCTCTTGAGCATAGTGTAGATGCAGCTGCAGTTAGCATTGCCAAAGAGAATTCATATGTGAGTGACACAACTGGTGGATATAGTAATATCTTTAGTGATTCAAATAATGAAAGCAGCGATGGTGAAGTAAGTAGTTCTGACCGTGTGGATGACTTACACCTTATTCGGTACAAAAACAGAAACGTGTTGCCTCGAGAAGTTTCTACCACATTAAATAAACATAGTTGCAATCTTCTTAAATTGGCTAATAATGCTTCAGGTGTAAGGACAAGTTCTGCAGATGCTGTATTTCCATCCGCGAGTACAAATCGAGAATTATCCAATAATATAAGTACCGATAATCAGATTGAAATTGAAGAATATCTTACAGAATGAACTGAATTCAATGAGAATACAAATGTTTCACCGAGAGGTCGAAAGCGTGTTCGTAATGATGCTACATGGGTGCGTAATATAAGAAAACAAAAACGAAATCTTGGTTTAGCTTATACTAGTGCACGTGGGGTACCGAAAAGGGTTAGAATTGTTGGACCTGGCTGTGGTGAAAAATGTCGTTCAAAATGCCATGAAACACTAACTTTAGGTGATCGTCAGGAAATATTTAATAGATTTTGGAAGTTAGGTGAAATAAATAGACAATGAGATTTCATCAATTCCCGTGTTACATCAATTGAATCTAAGTACAAGAAAACTAAATCACGTAGAAATAAAAGTTTAATATATACATTACCTAAATCCAACGAAAATAAAGTAAAGGTGTGCAAGGTATTCTTTCTACACACATTAAATATCACAGACAAAGTTGTTCACAACAGCCTTAAGAAACAAGGTGGCCTTGGAGTTACAGAAAGTGACAAAAGGGGGCACCATGGACATCAAAGAAAAACATCACAAACTGTTCTTAATGACATTAGAGAACATATTTCTAGCTTTTCTACTGTAGAATCACATTACTGCAGAAAGAATTCAACTAGAAAATATCTGCAAACTCAGCTGTCACTTTACAAAATGTACGACCTGTATGTTGAGCAGTGTAGAGAAGCTGGGAGGACCATGGCTCACAAGAAAATTTATGAACCATAAATCCATACTCATATTCATTATGCATATTCCATACCAAATTTAATTTAGGCTTTTTCATCCTAAAAAAGACCAGTGCGAGTTGTGTGCAGAATACACGCATGTAACTGAGGAAAAGAAACAGCAAATATTAGAGAAATATGAGGATCATTTAAAGTACAAAGCTCTTGCTAGAGAACACAAAGATAAACAAAAATACAAAGCAAAATCTTCACAAGAATATTGTTGTAGTTGCTTTGATCTGCAATAAGTCCTTAATGCCCCTCATGGTGAAATATCCACATTTTATTATGAACGGAAACTCTCTGTTTATAACCTCAGTGTGTACAACTTGCAAAATGGTGAAGGGCAGTGTTATATGTGGCCAGAGACAATTGAAATGCGAGGCTCTTGTGATGTAGCTTCATGCCTCTTTTTGTATATGAAGACACAAATAGAAAATGGGGTAAAGAAAGCGCTTTAGGTTTTACTCCGATAACTGTGCAGGACAAAACCGAAATCGTTTCGTTGTTGCTATGTACTGGTATATATTGAATAAATTTGACATATCTAGTATAAAACATTCCTTTCTTGAAAAGGGTCATACACAGAATGAAAATGGCTCAATTCATTCGACCGTTGAAGGGGCATCTAAAGGTGTACCGATATATACTCCGCAGCAGTGGTATACTCTTGTGAGATTGGCACGAAGAAAACAACAGTTTCATGTTCGAGAAATGAATTTAGAAGATTTCAAGGACTTTAAAGATCTGGCTGCTAAAATAACTAATTTAGAGAAGGGTGTGAATAGAGAAAGGATTAGGTGGAATGCAATCAGAGTTGTAAAAGTATCAAAAAAGTCGCAAACTATGTTAAATATCAAATACAACTACAATAGTGATTGGGTAGTTGTAAACTTGGAATGTAAAAATGTAAAAACCAGACAAAAAGCAAAGGCCCTTGATGCAACTTCTATAATGGTAACACAACTGCGTCAAAATGGGCCTTTGATCACACCTGATAAATATAAGGACCTAATTTCTCTGTGCGACTCTGGGGGCAATACATGAACAGTATCAGTCAACATTCCTTGAAGTCCGTCATAATCAAAACGTACAGAGTTCAAATACTGTATCTTCTGATGAGGAAAATTAAAATAAATGAAAATTAATGGTGTATGTTAGTATGCACGTTGTTAGAGTATGCTAGTTAATCGGATTTACGGCTTTTGTATTTAAAATAAACGTCACTGTGCTTTCTAAGAGTGATTTTGTTATAATGCCATTATAAGTCAAACGTGTCTATAACCGGACACATACGTTTGGGGTCACACGATGACAGTTCATTAAGATGGATAGTCGCAAGTGTCTGTTATAGTTGACGTTTTACTGTAATATTGGTTTACTGAGTAGTTATGAACATGATTGATCTGAATAATTATGAGATTCTCAATATAAGCTTATTATGATGCTTATTATAGGAGACAATAATAATAGTATGAAACTGTAAGAAAGACGTATGTTTGTATACGACTCTGACATTACTGGTATGTTAAACTAATGTGAACCAAAAATATGTATGTACATATACAGTGATGCTGCATTCTTACACAAACATAATTTCAGTGGTAAAAAGGCGTATAAATCAGAAATTGTGTAATAATATCAAAACTGTTTTGTATTATCATTTTCTTTTATTCTACATAATAGAGATCTATTTTGTTACTTTCAAAATAAAAGGTTTGACAATTATTGTTACATTATGTTAAATTTTATTCAGTTTTCTTGCTCTCCTGAAAAGTTGAGAAAAGGGACATACGGCCCTATTGTATTCCAGTGACGATGTGTTCAAGTTTAGTCAAAATGGACTGAAACCATGCCGAGATATGTTGTGCTAAACCAAAAACTTAACCGAGATTAGACAGCGACAGACGGATGGACTGGCGGACAGTTGGATGGACGGACGGATGGACAGACATACAGAACAACAGACAGACGGACGTAGAAAGCGAACCCATTGATATATTGGCGAAAATTTAGATTTTCGCAATACCTATCTAACTAACAATAACGTCAACGTGGCATTGCGGTTTATTGAGCTGCTACCCGCCATACCACCTGTCTAAAAGTGTCCGCTCTTCCTCTGTAAACAAGCAGAAATGCGGCAATATTAGTGTCTCTCGCGTTTCATTGTCATCATTTCGTTTACCTTTTGACCCCAAAGTTATCACATATCCTCAGGATGACAGAGAAACCTTTCTCCCAAGTTTGATTACCGTATACGAAAAGACTCTTGAATCTACAGCGTGGAATAAGCTTTAGTTATTGACTGACTGACTGACTGACTAACTAGCTGACTAAGAGACAAGGCGGTTTATTGAGCTGCTACCTCGAGCTAAAAAAACGAAGGGGATATTGAAATCGGCTCCGTCTGTCTGTCTGTCAGTCAGGCCGAAACCGTTTGGTTGAACTCAATCAAATTTATGTGAGCTACCAATATGACTGGGGACTGCTAAATGGCATTGGCATTAGGCTCTGCCCCAGTGCGTGCGTGCGTGCATGTGAATGTGTGTGAGAGAACGTCACAGATGACGAAATTAAACGGATTTGTCGATGTGAGATACCCATATGATTGTGGCTAGTGAGACGACATTTACATTAGACTCTGCCCCACCCACCCACCCCACACCCCGACCCTCCCTCACACGCACAAGCCAAACACCGGTGCTGGTGGTGCTGAACGACAAAGTTGGCGAAAGAGTGGGGATTTGCGATGGTGTGCCACCGACTGCGCATTCTGGATTATTATTATTATTATTATTATTATTATTATTATTATTATTATTATTATTTATTATTATTATTATTATTATTATTATTATTATTATTATTATTATTATTATTATTATTGTTACAGCTGAAAAGTGCTGTCCATCTGGCTGTAATAGGAGCTGCCAGAATGCCGTTTAAGTGTTTCATTGAGCGATAGTAAAGTTGTATGATTCAAAATTAAAAAATCCTTCATCATTACACGTATATTTGATCACTTCTCTCAAACGTGCATTATTGACTTCCTTTTCTCTACACACATGCACGCGCAAGCATATACTAACACCCTTTTACGATTTTATTAGTAGTATGTACACGTGCTTCATACCTATCCAGCAAATAAAGAAGAGTATATTGCAACCAGATATACGGAGAGCCCCTCTTCCTCTTCGTGTGTAATAGTGTCTTTGGAGCTTGAAGGCAAGGGTCTGTATTCGGAATGAATCATCCAGACATATAAAAAGTTATCTCCCCTTATCACGAGGATAAATACTGTTACAACGCTCACGCACAGTACGGACCGAAACACCTGATCCTGATGGGTTGCCGTGATCCGTCATAAGGGCATTGTTTTCACTGCGTAGATCTTGTGAAAGTTTGTTCAAATCCACGATGGTGCTGGGAATGAAGCTGAATGAGGGTTCTAGCATAAGTTTGGTCGACGTGGCGGTTGTGCATGTTTTTGGTTCTCCGTATTGAAGTTGGTAGATTGTGTAATTTTGTATGTTGATATAGACCACTGTAAAAGAGAATACGACGGTTTTGTTTCTTTCCGTCTATCAACCGTTGGCTCTTTAGGCTATGCATTAGCTATCCAGCTTACTGTCTAGTTCGTAATGGACCTTTACAGGCCATCCACCCAATCATAAAATTTCATATGACGTCATAATCAACTACGTGATGTGTATGATGACATCATAATCATGACGTCATGAATGAATCGATTTAGTCCGTCTTAAACGTTTAATAGACTGACACGTTGTACGAATTGTATGTCTTTGCTATTTAATAAACATGCTGTTGAATATTTTGAAATTAATTTGACTGGGCGCTGTTGCTGCCATAGGCAGCAACAGCACCCAGTCAAATTAGTTTCAAAATATTCAACAACTTACCTGTATGGTTTTCTGGAAATTGAGATTCAGGGAGTTTAGAGATTGATCGATCCCAACGCGAGCGAGGTGTGGGTTGAGCTTAGCTAGAGATGGGCGGAGCATAGCTAAAACTGAAACGGTCCATTATATTATGATCTCAGAAGTGATGAATCTTCGGCACGTTCCTGCACATTTTCTTGATTTCGTGAAGAGAATACCAAACTGTAATTTAATAGAAGAATCCAATCTGTCAGTCAAATATATGACATCATAATGAATTACGTCACATTTTTGGTTGAGGTCACAATCAATTACGTCAGGAGACGTTGACTATCTAAGTCCGCCATAAATGCTTAATAGTCTGTCAAGTTGTACGAATTGTATGGCAGCTGTTTAATACAGATTCTATTGCATATTTTGAAACTAATTTGTTTGCACGCTGTGGCTGCCATAGGCAGCAACAACACCCAGTCAAATTAGTTTCAAAATATTCAACAGCTGACCTGTATAGTTTTCTGGAAATTTGCGTGCAGTTCAGTCAGTGCTCTATCGATCCCAACACGGGCTAAACATAGGCGGAGCTAAGCTAGAGATGGGTGTAGCATAGCTAAAACTGGATTTATTCATTGCGTGGCCGCTCAGCGCCCACGGATTACTGTATTGGGATTGCCTGCAGGTGCGACCATTTTGCGTATGGTTTTGGGGTCCCGCTGGCTATCTCTCCCACGTTAGCGTTGATCTCACGAGAAGTGAATGCTGTGTCTCGCGAGATCGTTGATTCGAGATCGAGAAAATAATTCTCGGCACGAAGACACGGCTCTATTTTTAGATGGCTGGAAATCTCATAATTATGTCCAGGCGCTTGATTCATGGTGAGTTCTCTTATCTGCTCTGTTTCGACTGGAATAGAGTTTGCGATAACGGCTTACTTATTTTAACCGGCCAATGGAACTCCAAATAACTTTTGCCGGAGGAGTACTACGAAATACGTTCACCTTTCCTTCTGCAGATGGAAGTACACCAGCGTGGCGTAGCGTCTCTTCTATTTTCACATTAGCACTCGATCAAACTGACCACAAATGGCTTCTGCAGTGATCTTGCCAAATGTTCGTTTGTATTAATTAATCACCAGAAAACTATAATTCCAGTGGTAAATTACTAAAAACCTCAATCGTCTCTTGGACGACAAATAGGCATATACCATTTTCTATAATAATGGATGAATCTGATCTGTCACTCAAGTATATGACATCATAACCATTTACGTCATAATTATGTAGGCTGAGGTCTCAATCAAAATGTGTAAACATTTAATCAACATTCTTTTGAATATTTGAAACTAATTTGACGGGCGCTGTGCGAATTGTAAATCTTTACTATTTAAAGGTGCATATTTCCAGCAAAATGACTGAAAATAACATTGTTGTATGCTTTTAGAGGCTTAAACTGTGGGCCTAGATGTAATGAAAAGAAACAAATCTTAGCATATGATGATTTCAGTGCGTATAAATTAATATAATGTTTTAAGTTGTCAATTCTAATTAGAGGCTTTTGCCTCTATTTCAATTTCACAACTTAAAAAGATTATGTTAATTTACATGGAATGAAATCATCATATGCTAAGATTAATTTCGTTTCATTGCATCTCGGCATACAAAGCATACAATTTTAACAATCTTATTTGCAGGCATTCCGGTATGAATATGCACCATTAATCAACAGTCTGTTGCATATTTTGAACCAAATTTGGCTGGGCGCTGTTGCTGTCATTGGGAGCAACATCACCTAATCAAATTAGTTTCAAAATATTTAACAGCTTACTTGTATTGGTATTGCCTTGAGAAATGGCCATTTGCATCTAACAGTAAGCCTTTTTGAAAATTAACCACTGGAATGACCGACACCACAACCCATCCTATCATTCCAGTAATATAATTTAATAAACATCGTCTTTTGGTTTGCAAATGGACATAGTACATTTTATATATTAATGGATGGGACTAGCTGTCGCTCAAGTATATGACGTTATAATCAATGAGCCTTTCCATTTTTAGCTACCCCCCGCCCATCACTAATTAAGCTCCACCCACATCTCGCCGCGTTGGGATTGATCGATCCCCAAATGCCCTAGCTATCAATTTCCTGAAAACTATACAGGGAAGCTATTAAATAGTTTGTAACTAATTTGACTGGGTGCTGTTGCTGTCTATGGCAGCAACAGCGCCCAGTCAGATTAGTTTCAAAATATTCAACAGAATATTTATTAAATAGTAAAAGCAAACAATTTGTACAACAACTCATGGACCGTCTTCAAATATGCGTTAGTGACGTACTTATCGACGTCATTCATGACGTCATTCATTATGATGTCATTATACACATCACGCAGTTCATTATGACGTCATATGATGGGTGGGTCCTCTGGAAAGGTGAATTGCGTCATATGCAGTCTGACTTCGCAATCAAAATTGGTATTGTGGGAATTCATTATTCAGCGTATAAAAATTGATTCCAAGTCGGAAAAGGAGGGTGGAGCTTAGCTAGAATTGGGAATGGTATAGCGAGAAATGGATCACTCTTGAACTTGTCATGAAGAAATTTGAGCAACTCGTTGCAATTATCAAAACGTCCCACTAACCACATTTGCACATCATCACACGACCAACCTGGCCAAAAATGGCGTCTGCAGTGATCTTAAGACATTACCATTGGCATATAACAGGAAGACCTTTTGAAAAGTTACCACTAGAATGACTGGTTTGATAACCAAGCATATGATTCCAGTGATAACATTTTGTAACATCATTCTTCGTCTGCACATGGACATAAGGCATCTTCTATGTTAATGGATGGAGCTGATTTGATACTCAAGCATATGACCTCATAATAAATTACGTGATATGTGGGCTGACATCACAATCAAAATTGACGTATCTGTCTCCGTTATGAAGATTGAATGGTCCATCAAGTGTACGAATTGTATGTCTTTACTAATTAATCAACATTGTGTTGAATATTTGAAACTAATTTGACTGGGCGCTGTTGTGGTCAGCTTAACTTGAAATTGGGACTACGCGAATTCATGATTCAAAGTATATACATTGATTCCATCACGCGGGCAAGAAAGCGGAGCTTAGCGAGAAATGGATCACTCTTGAAATGGACCTTTCTGGTTTTAGCTATGCCCCGCCCATCACTAACTAAGCTCCACCAACACCTCGCTCGTGCTGGGATCGATCGATCTCTGAACACCCTCACCATCAATTTCCAAAAAACTACACAGGTAAGTTGTTGAATATTTTGAAAATAATTTGACTGGGTGCTGTTGCTGCCTAAGGCAGCAACATCGGCCAGTCAAATTAGTTTCAAAATATTCAACAGCATGTTTATTAAATAGCAAAGAATTACAAAGATATACAATTCATACACCGTGTCGGACCATTTGAGATTTGGTGACAGTCTATATGGAACCCTTTGTGACGTAATGATTATGACGTCACCATACACTCGCTGAGCTGATTATGACGTCATACTAGGTCTGATGATGAATGGATACTCTGGAAAGGTGAATTTTGAGTCCACCCGTGCAGTCCCTAGAGCGATTGGTTGTTCAAGTTGCATGGGAGACCGGGGCAAGTTGTAACAAGGTAAGTTGTAACAGTCACTTTAGTTTCAGCTATTATCACGTGACTACTATCCTGGCATTCGTATTTGTGCCCGCCATAACTGCAGACGTTTTAAAGACGTTTGCAACCAGATTTGAGGTCGAACTAACAGATTTTCGAACATATGAGTAAATATTTTGACCGTTACAACTTCTTTTCTGGAGACACGTGTATATTATGAGCATGATGTAAACAGACACTGACAGGACGTACTGAACATTGGCTAGCTTGCATGAGATTTTACCCGCGCTCGCCAAACAACCGTGTTAGGCTATTAGCTGAATCTATATTTATATATGTGTATGGGGCAAGTTGTAACAAACGTGTCGGGGCAGGTAGTAACATGGTACAATTTGCCCCGTTGTGTTACAACTTGCACCAATCTGTGTTACAATTCACGTTTCCATAGTATGCACCCATCATATGACGTCATAATCATCTACGTGACGTGTAGAATGACATCATAATGGATGACGTCATGAAAGACGTGGATAAGTACGTCACGGACTCATATTTGAAGACGGTCTATGCGTTGTTGTACAAATTGTTTGCTTTTACTATTTAATAAATATTCTGTTGAATATTTTGAAACTAATTTGACTGGGCGCTGTTGCTGTTACAAAATATTCAACAGCTTCCCTGTATAGTTTTCAGGAAATGTATAGCTAGGGTATTCGGGGATCGATCAATCCAACACGGCGAGGTGTGGGTAGAGCTTAGCTAGTGATGGGCGGGGCTTAGCTAAAAATGGAAAGGTCCATTTGCCCCATGAGTGTACAGAGTCAGGGGTTCATCAATTAACTCTTACCACGCTGATGTCAATATTCTAATCTTTACCGTGGCAATAGCAAAGAAACTGGTGTTCATTTTCCAACAATTTTGGTGGGTAATGTTGCAGTCTACCACAGCAACACCTTCCACCAAATTTTTTGAAAAATGAACACCGGTTCATCTTTCAATTTATTTTTCAAATGTAAAACTTTTGGCATCAAAATTGTAAGGGTTAGTTTCTTTCATTTACAAAGACCGATCTTGTCAAGCAGACTACTGTGCACTCTGATTGCTCTCAAGCAGAGGATGTGTTTTGGCCACACTTTACCCCTCTTTGAAAACTGACGTCCCAGAATATCAACTTTAGTTGATTAATAAGTTATTGAATATGTTGGAACTTACTTGACTGGAACCTGTTGTCGTCATAAATATCAACACTCACCCACCCCCACCCCACACCCCACCCACCCGTCAAATTAGTTTTAAAATATTCGACAGAATATTAATTAAATTGTAAATAATTTTTAGACTTTATTTTTCGAGTTCATGGGTTAAATAATTATTTTAATCAGGAGAAAGGGCAACGTCTGGAGAAATTCCCATCTCAACCTATTATATCTCTATGCTCCGATTCCGATTCGATTCTTGAGTCGCTCATCAAGCAATGCTTCTGCCTGCCACGATAATGTCAGGTGGGTGATAGGGTGTTTGTGAGTTTAGATGCTTCAGTTGAACAAAAATGTCTTAGATTTGTATAGTAAACCTGTCGAAATAAAATGAATATAGAGATGGGACTTTCAATGGACACCACATTTAATAGAATATGATGCTATGGACATGGGAAGTAAGCCTCAGACCGAGACCTAGGCTTCCAGTCCGTTAAATGAGTCCGCATAATGACGAAATTTTGGTCAATAACCGTCTTCCTCTTTGAGAACAAACAGAGTAGGTCTATATAGCCTATAGCCTATTCTTCTGTTTTCATCTTCAGAATGGTGCGAAAATACGTTAGAAAGTCCAACCAGGCAAGTGCTCCTAAAGATGTAATGATGCATGGCGTATCGTTTGTTATGGAAGGCAGAAGCATACGATCATTTGCTGATGAGTTCAGAATTTGCATATGACATTAATGCGACATGTTCGAAAACTCAAAGGACAGAGTGAAGCATCTATAGGTGTCAGTTATACAGGTCCGTGGCGTGAATTTAATGATACACAAGAAAAGGAATTTGAAAATTACATTCGTAGAGCCTATGAGATTTATTTTGGAATTTGTCCTAAGTAGATTCAGCGTTTAGCTGTCCAGTGTGCTTCTGTTTGTAAAAGTCAGACCCCGGAATCATGGAATCGAACACGCATGGCTGGGTCAGACTGCTTTTCGTCTTTTTTAAAAAGACATACTAGACTTTCGTTCAGAAAACCGGAGGCAACATGTTTGGCTAGAGGGACGAGTTTTAACCCGGAAACGTAAAACAGTTCTTTGAACAACTTTGGGTTCTCTATGATCGGTACAAATTCACCCCCTGTTTAAGACTATATGCTCGGCCTCAACGTGGCACAGGGGTGTAACCTACTGGGTGTCAATCTAAACATTTGGAAGGGCTAACCAGAGCATTATGCACAACGCTAATGAAATGACACTTGGAGATCGAATCAACCGAAATGGTGCTCGCCCTGTGAGGATCCGCCAGGCAGATGCAGCGCCTGGCTCCACGCCTCGAAGGAGCCCACCCTCAGCTACTGGGGGTCCCATCAACTCGTCTTGTGGAGCCAGGGGACTAGGATGGAGAACTACTGGCCAGCCGAAAGAGAAGACCAAACCCAAAGAGAACCCCAGTATCAACATCATGCACTGGAACGCAGAAGGGGTTACCAACAAGAAATCAGAGCTCGAACAGTTCCTGTACGAAAACAACATTGATATCTGCTGCATCCAAGAGACACACCTGCAAGAAGGAAAACCACTTAAGATCAGAGGCTACCAGATTTTCTGTGGTGATCGAAGAGGAAGAAAGAAAGGCGGGGTGATCACCTTGGTCCGAAACAGCGTGAACGCCAGCCATATCAAAACCTTTATGGAAGAGGCAGAATATATCAAGATCAAGGTAACAACCAGCAACTCTGTGATTGACATTGTCAATTATTACTGCCCTAATGACAAGAATCTCTCACTTGACACAATCCAGGTCCCGGACTGCCACTTCCTCATTGCGGGAGACTTTAATAGCCAGTCCCAGAGCTGGGGATACAGAACACTTGATAAACGAGGAGAAGACATTGAAGCATGGCAAGATGAAAAGCACCTTTTACTTGTCAACGATCCCACAGATCAGCCTACCTTCTACTCGCGTCGGTGGCACTCGACAACAACGCCGGACTTGGCATTTTGTACAGAAGACATTCACAGAAACCTCAGTAGAGTGGTCGGATCGCCGTTAGGAGGAAGCGACCACCGCCCAGTCCTCCTCTCTCTTTCTGGAAGTATTTCGACAAGTTCACCTCAACATCCAAGGTGGAACTAGAAAAAGGCAAATTGGAGTCTGTTCGGCATTCGTTCCAATGAGCTTACCCAAAATATAGCAGTAGAGGGGAGAAACATCAACAATGTGGTCAAGGAATTTAATTCAAGTATCCTCAAGGCTGCCAACGAAGCGATTCCTCGAGGGTTCAGGAAAAACTACCGCCCCTACTGGACAACAGAACTGCAAGCAGCACATGATAAACTAGAAAACGCCAGAGAAGATGCAGATGGTAATCCCTGTCATGAAAACCACTTCACGCTACAACAAACTAAAGCCAGGTATCTAAAGACCAAGCTGGAGGCCAAAAGAAGAAGCTGGAGGGAAAAGACGGCAGGGTTTAATTTAGAGAGAGACACCACAAAGCTATGGAGACTGACTAAAGCACTGAATGAATAGGGTGTCGGCGGAGAGAAGATTACTCTTGAAGAAGATGGACAAACACTGTTAGGAAAAATGGCTGCAGATGCCTTTGCGAAGGCATATGCAAAAGAAAGCAACATTTCTATACCACGAATGCGTCAAAAAGAGGTTAGAAAAGAGCAAAAGGAAAGAACAGACGCCAACACTCACGATGCAATGAAAGTTGACATTAGTTTAGCAGAACTGAAGAATGCTATCCGCTAACTGAAGAAGAAGAAATCTCCCGGGCCAGATGGCATTACGAATGAAATGATCCAACACCTTGGTAATGCATCTCTCCGCAAGTTTCTAGACATCTTTAATCTCAGTTGGACCAATGGAGAGGTTCCTCAGTGCTGGAAGGAAGCCAGAATGACTCCTATTCTGAAAAAAGGGAAGAACAAGACGAAAGTGCTGAGCTACCGTCCTATCAGTCTTACAAGCTGCATATGCAAGACCATGGAGCGCATCGTCAACCAGCGGTTGCAGTGGTACCTGGAGTCGGAGAACATTCTAGTTTCAGAGCAGGCCGGCTTCAGAAGATACAGGAGCACAGAAGATCAAACAACACATCTTGCACAGGTCATAGAAGACACTTTTCAAGCCAAGAAGGTTATGCTAGCTGCCTTTATCGATCTGCAGAAGGCATTTGACAAGGTGTGGAAGGATGACCTCCTCGTGAAGCTCCGGCGCACAGGCATCGGTGGCAACATGTTCCGATGGACCAAGTCATACCTACACAATCGCAGAGCTAGGGTGCTGGTGGATGGACAATCAGGACAGCATGTGTTGCTGAGACAAGGGGTGCCACAAGGCGGAGTATTATCACCAACTCTGTTCATACTCTTCATTAATGACATTGTAGCAGAGCTGCCCAATGCGATCCAAGCAGCGCTCTATGCAGATGACCTCGTACTCTGGTGCACCGAGGAGTACACAACGACTGCCACATACAGAATGCAGCTCGCCTTGGACAGAATTACAGCTTGGGCCAATCACTGGTGTATTCCCATCAACAAAGAAAAATCATCAGCCATGCTATTCTCACTGTCCACCAAAACCAAGGTTGGCAATCTGACACTGGGCAGTACTCCACTCGAGTACGAGGACAAGCAGACATACCTGGGAGTCACCTATGACAGAAGATTAACATGGAAGGAGCACATCCAGAACGCAGAGGCAAAGGGCAGAAGAAAGCTAAACATCATGAGGAAGCTGGCAGGAACAAAGTGGGGGTGCCAATGAAAGGATCCTCAAGACCATCTACCTAGGTGCCGTACGACCACACCTTGAGTATGGATCCAGCTCATGGATGACAGCAGCTAAATCTCATCAACAGAACCTCGACAGAGTACACAACCAGGCACTGCGCATCATCACTGGTGGAATGAGATCAACACCAATAGAAAAAATGGAGCAGACAGCAGGCATCCCCCCGCAAAGGAAGGGAATGCAAAGCACTGATCCAAGCTGCACAGTTCAAATCGTTCAACAACCACCCGATGAAGATCAGGCAAGCACAGCTGTCATCAGGAAGACTTAAAAGATCAAGTTTTGTGAAAGAGACAAAAACACTTCAAAGACCCAAACCACACCCTTGATCCTCCACCCTGGGAAAACAAACTAGAGAGCATAGCTATTCGCACCACAGTACCTCATCTCACAACCAAAGATGAACACAGTGATGTGAGCAAGAAGGCCCTGACCCTAGCCATGCTGGAAGAAATTTACCCTCAGGAGACATGGATAAGGATCTACACAGATGGATCAGCCAAAGATGCAATTAGGAGCGGAGGTGCCGGACTGCACATACAGTATCCAAACGGACAAAATGAGTCAGCTGCAATACCAACAGTCAAACACTGCACAAACTACAGAGCTGAAGTCGAAGCTTGTTTCATGCAGCTAATACCATCAGCAGAACAGCAGACCCTATTGCACAGATTGTCTTTTTATCTGATGCCCGCTCAGTCCTTGAGACTATCACCAAAGGTAAGCTGCCACAACTGGAAGAAGCACTACAAACTATCAAATGCTTTCGGATAGCATTGCAGTGGATCCCATCACACTGTGGAGTCCAAGGAAATGAGGAAGCAGACAAGATGGCAAAGGTGGGTGCAGAAGAGAATCAAACAGAAAACATGGTTACCCATACGGAGATGAAGACTATCATCAAATCACTCTATGGAACACCTCAATCAGAAGATGCCTACCATCATCTCTCGAGGCCAGAGCAAGTGGCCATTTTTCGTCTCAGAACTGGACATAACAGACTAAACCAACACATGTACAGGCGGTTCCACCTTACGACATCGCCTGCATGTCCTTGTGGAGAAGCAGAACAGACCACAGAGCACATACTTCAATGTTGCAGTACGTATCAGCTGCTGGGAGAAGAGATCTGGCCTTTGTCAACCTCTCTTCTCTTTTCTTGAAAAGCTGTATGGGCCTGTGGAAGAACTGCAGAAAACTACAGATTTCATCTTGAGAACGGCTCTCCAAGTGTGATACCAGCAATCGAAAAGAAGAAAGAAGAAGAAGGTACAAATTCACGGTGTCAAATATCTGGAACGTTGATGAGACAGGCATGACGACGGTCCAAAAGCTTAGGAAGCTAGTAGCTGGCAAAAACGTAAAACAGGTTGGAAGTCTAACCTCCGGGGAGCGTGGTGTATTAGTTTCTGTCTGTGCTGCAGTTAGTTCAACACAGTGCCACCAATGATGGTATTCCCCATGGTAAATTACAAAGAACATTTCATGAGAGATGGTACCCAGGCAGCATCGAGGTGGTAACACCATCAGGCTGTCTGAATTCTGAACTATTTTTAGTTTTCATGAAATATTTCGCAAACGTAGTAAAACCAACAGTTGAAAACGCCGTGCTTCTCTAGCTGGACAATGCAGAGCCACATTTGGTAGTTGACACATTGGATTGTGCTAAGACTAATGGAATAATCATGTTGTTGTTCCCACCCCATTTCTCGCACAGAATGCAGCCATTCGATATATATATATCTGTGTATGGGCCTCTGAAAAAACTGATTGCAACAGCACAGGACGCCTGGATGCATAATAACCGTGAACAGACGATGAGCATACCGGGCATCTTGAGAGATACATTCCCTCTAGCAGCTACAGCATCTAACATAGCAAAGGGATTCAGCAGCACTGGAATTTCAGCATATAAATCTGGCATATTCACAGATGCGGATTTCGCTCCATCTTTTGTTGCTCACCTCCCGGTTCCGACTATCCAAAGTGATCCAATGACAGGTGACGCAGTCGCTGGGTCTGCTATCTGCGGTCACTTCCACTGTTGTTGGGCACAATTAACCTTCAATTCAAGAATATCTAGATGACATACGTAGAGAATCTGGAGCTTTTCATATCACTAATTATGGACTGAGTTGAAAATTATCAATTTGCACGAGCTTTAGCGAGTGAAAAATTGATAATTTTCAACGAGGTTCATAATAGTGATATGAAAAGTGACAGAGTTTGAGATTTTATTTATCATATAAACTGTAATTTTGAAATATTTGCCAATAGTTGCTGATGTGACTTTTATCTGATTTCTCATTGTTGATTTTCGTGAAATCGATACCGCCGCTGTGACGCACCACTATATGATAACAGATACTGAATGCGCAGCAAAATATAGTGACAAGCACAAAATCTGGCAATGTCAGCCGTTAAATAGTATTTTAACTGGTCATTGAAAATTATAGCCACGACCATCAATCGTTATTTCGCTGCCGACTGAATATAAACAAGCGTTCTAGCCCATTCCATATTTTTCGAAATGAGCACACGTGCCATAAAACAACGGAGTATTTCCATTGGCTGTTGGGTGCGCAACCTATTTAAATCGACCAATTAAAACATCGATTGATGTGAGCATGACGCGTAGGGATTACTACGTGGTACTGTTTTACTACGATTTGTTTACTACTATTTGTCATTCATGAAACGTCATCGCAAAATGTCATCGTTTGACAGTTTATCAGTCGGCAGCGAAGTAATGATTGATGGCTGTGGCTATAATTTTCAATGACCAGTTAAAATACTATTTAACGGCTGACATCGCCAGATTTTGTGTTTGTCACTATATTTTGCTGCGCATTCAGTATCTGGTATCAAGTAGTGGCGCGTCACAGCGACGGTATCGATTTCACGAAAATCAACAATGAGAAACCAGATAAAAGTCACATCAGCAACTATTGGCAAATATTTCAAAATTACAGTTTATATGATAAATAAAATCTCAAACTCGGTCACTTTCCATATCACTATTATGAACCTCGTTGAAAATTATCAATTTTGCACTCGCTAAAGCTCGTGCAAATTGATAATTTTCAACCCGGTCCATAATAGTGATATGAAAAGTGACCTCGTTCCAGATTCTCTATATATATAGACCAAAACTCAAGCTCTGAGCCCTTTTGCATTAATGATGGTGATGGTGAGGTTGGCGAGGTTGGTCAGTGGTTGTTGATGAGGTTGTTCAGTGGTTGTTGATGAGGTTGTTCAGTGGTTGTTGATGAGGCTGGTCAGTTGTTGTTGATTAATGAAGAATGTATTGTGGGCCCGCCCATCGAGTGTGGTCGCGTGGTGGGTAGTGGTCTGGTATGTCATTCAGCAGCCCATTCAGACGTGATCACTGTGCTCTGAGGAGGCTCTGGACGGCTATTGTGAGGTGCACTAGGAAGACCATCTATAATACTCAGCTTGAAGCTATTTCAGATGCAATATGGAATCTCTACTCACAGAGA
The DNA here is from genome assembly GCA_034401795.1 of Chaetoderma sp. LZ-2023a. NCBI lineage: Eukaryota > Metazoa > Mollusca > Caudofoveata > Chaetodermatida > Chaetodermatidae > Chaetoderma > Chaetoderma sp. LZ-2023a. The sequence goes on along the minus strand of CM067366.1, from coordinate 66,690,520 downwards.
CCTACGGTATGTCCTCGATGCAATATATTATTCTAGCGGTTGTTTTATGGTGATCATATAGGGAAGGTTTTCCAGAGTGAGTGATCTTCATGAGTCTCTCTCATACTCTCTCAATCAACACTTTAATGAAATTCGAGACAGACGAGGTGGGAAATACAAACATAACATTTTGTCTTAAAGATACAAAGTATTTATTAAACCCAGATCATACAAATGGCAAATACCAATACACATGCTTAACAGCGGTGACGTGCCAGTTTGTAAAATGTAGTTTCGTAACAATTACTAAATAGATTCTTGTCAACATAATATCTACCAATGTTATTAAATACAATCTATTATTTATCAATGCTAAAACAAATTTGAACAATTCATGCCGACGTTCATTCGAAACCCCGACCCACACCCAACGGGCCTGAACGTGTGTAATAACCCATCTTAGCTTAGCAATTTCATTATGCATTGACAGTGAGAGGACTGCATAATTTCCAATTGTTGGCAGGGTAGATTTATAGTTAATTAAAAATAATAATAATAATAATAATAATAATAATAATAATAATAATAATAATAATATTATAATAATAATAATAATAATAATAATAATAATAATAGTATTATTATTATTATTATTATTATTAGTAGTAGTAGTAGTAGTAGTAGTAGTAGTAGTAGTAGTAGTAGTAGTAGTAGTAGTAGTAGTAGCAGCAGCAGTTTTTATTATGGTCAAGCATTAGATCTATGAACCCTGCGATCGACGAAGCACTCGTACTAAGATATAGCTCATTCATCATCTGGAATGTAATTTTTACCTTTTTCAATTTTCGACCCCAGGGGTGTTCGAACCAGTGAATTCTATCACACCTTCCACCTAGCGCTTGGGAGGCGAGTAGCTTACCACTAGACCAACATCCAGAAGAAAAAAATCTTTCACCGGACTAACTTCCAACTACCCGTCTCATAACCACACGAATTGACTGGAATTGATGGTGTACATTTCAGATATTCTTACTTTTACGTTTTTCTTAGATCCATTCTGCTATATTACTAGGCACTCGAAACTATGGAGTATCCTTATTGTCATTACCATCGTTATTACCATCGTTATTGTCTTTACCATCGTTATTGCCATTACCATCCTTATTATCATTACCATCGTTATTGTCATTATCATCGTTATTGTCATTACCATTCTTATTATCATTACCATCGTTATTGTCATTACCATCCTTATTATCATTACCATCGTTATTGTCATTACCATCCTTATTATCATTACCATCCTTATTCTCATTACCATCCTTATTGTCATTACCATCCTTATTCTCATTACCACCCTTATTGTCTTTACCATCGTAATTGGAATTACCATCCTTATTATCATTATCATCGTTATTGTCATTACCATCCTTATTATCATTACCATCCTTATTCTCATTACCATCCTTATTATCATTAACATCGTTATTGTCATTACCATCGTAATTGGAATTACCATCCTTATTGCCGTTACCATTGTTATTGTCATTACCATCGTAATTGGGATTACCATTCTTATTGTCATTACCATCGTTATTGTCATTACCATCCTTATTCTCATTACCATCGTTATTGTCATTACCATCCTTATTCTCATTACCATCGTTATTGTCATTACCATCCTTATTGCCATTACCATCCTTATTGTCATTACTATCCTTATTGTCATTACTATCCTTACTGTCATTACTATCCTTATTGCCATTACTATCCTTACTGTCATTACAATCCTTATTGTCATTACAATCCTTATTGTCATTGCTATCCTTATTGTCATTACAATCCTTATTGTCATTACTATCCTTACTGTCATTACAATCCTTTATGTCATTACAATCCTTATTGTCATTACAATCCTTATTGTCATTACAATCCTTATTGTCATTACAATCCTTATTGTCATTACAATCCTTACTGTCATTACAATCCTTACTGTCATTACTATCCTTATTGTCATTGCCATCGTAATTGGCAATACGATCCTTATTGTCATTACCATCGTTATTGCCATTACCATCCTTATTCCCATTACCATCGTTATTGGCATTACCATCATTATTACATCTATCATAATTTAATAATTTTTCAATATTAATTATAAAAATATAAATCGTTCTCGTTGTTGTCATCGTCGTTGACGAAGTGAGGAAAATATGTAGCCGTTTATTTCGGAAATGGTGACATACAAGTATCAAATGGGATTCTTGTCACATAGGCAGATACATTGTTCTAGTAGAATCGAGCAAACACCCCCAGCCTCCCCCCCCCCCTCTCTCTCATCGCCCCCACCCCCCCCCCCCCCCCCCCCCGCTGTCGATTGTTAGACCTACTTGGTGGTTGCTAACTTTGCATTTCGTGATTGTGACTGCTTGAATTCTGCGTTTTTCTCTTCCACGATTCTCACATTTTCCCGCCCTTCTGTTTGAATTGATCCTCGGGATTTTATTAAATGGTGCGATTTACTTCATTCACGCTCGTTATCGATTGTGTTCCCCAAAATTAATATAAAACCATTCCGGTTTCTTCAAATATGTTTAATGTTGACTATCCACTTGTATTATGCGTGGTTCTGAGAGTAATCATTTAAAGGGACAGTGTATGTTCGCTTTTCAGCGAACTCACGTTCATTTTCACAACCCGGAGATTAAAAACGTCAACTTTCGATAGACTTCGTCAGACAGAACACGGCCTTAGACAGCCATCAAGGTGGTGGATAAAGCTAAAGGGATACAACCGTGTCTGACCAGTGTGATATTAGCAACCCAGTCATGTCCCCTTAACGTGGTACTTAAATGAAGAATGGATAAGACTGCTTGAATTTTTTGTTTAAGCCCTTTCTTGAGGAAGACAGCCAAAACATGCCGCGCGTGATCTTGAAGAATGTCAATTTGCAGGCCAAGAGATGAACATTTTTGAAAATTTACCACTGACTTGGTCTGTAGATGGACATTCAATGAATGAATGAATGAATGATGGATGCATGAATGAATGAGTTTTACGCCCAAGTGACTGGTCACTCAACCAGATAATGTGTACAGTTTAAGTTACCTTTACAGATTACATCGATCATTGGAAGATGTGGTCAGTAGGTGGATAAACCCACTACACACAGCTAGATCCGCATTTCAAGCTATACCCGCAAATTTCTAGCTAGGTTCACATTGCACGATAGTTTCAATCGATTTTAATACTTTGAGCCCCGAGTTCCCAGAATCTCAATTTTAAGTTAACGATATGGAAGAGCTATGGACTATTTTGAAACTAATTTGACTGCGCCATTGCTACCAGTCAAAGTAGGCCAAGTTCCAAAATATTAAACAGAATGGTCATTAAATTATACTTTCACCAAATACATATAATTTAGATGGTTACAGTCTGTCGTATGCACCTTTCATGTCGTATATACGTCATTTGATTGCCACGTCAGCTAAGATATTTAAATTGTGACGTCAGATACTTGAGTGACAGAGCCGATCTCGCCATTATTCATTAGCTATTCGTATGAGAGCAAGAAAATTAGTTCATCAGCTGGCACGTGAATAATTAATAAAAGAGGGACCCATTACTAGCTATGCCCCGCCCATTTCTAGATAAGCTCCGCCCACATTTTTTCCGCTTGTTGTAATCAATTTATATCCTTTGTATCCTGAATTCCTAGAGTCGACATTTCAAGGTAACTATAAAAATAGCTTGTTGAATATTTTGTAACTAATCTGACTGGGTGCTGTTGCTGCCAATGGCAAACGGGAACACTAATATGAAGATAATGTTTGAACCAATGGACCGTTCCAATTTTAGTTATGCCCCGCCCATCTCTATTTAAAATCCATCCACACATCGCTCGAGTTGGGATCGATTGAACTCTGCGACAGAATGTTTATTAAATAGTAAAGACATACAGTTCGTACAGCGTGGACTATTAAGCGTTTAAGAGGGACTAAATCGAATCATTTATGACGTAATGATTGTGACGTCATCGTACGTGACACATAGTCGACTATGCCGTCATATAACCAATAAGTAATTCAATCAGAGGTCGCAAGATCACTAATCTTAGAAATAAGCATATCGTAATCTAACATGTCTTCTGGATAATGGTCTGCTAGATCGAATTTTTGCATTTTCCGACTCGGACGCTGCTAATAAAATGATGTTATATGCTGACAAATTAGTTTCAAGATATTCTACACAATGTTTAAGAACACAATTTGTAGACTTGGTGAACTTTTCAATGGTCATAACTGAGATAAATACGTTAATATAAATATATATACTACACATGACGTAATTGATTATGATGTCATAACCATGAGTGCCAGATCGGATCCCTAAATTGCTACTTACTAGATCAATTAATTTACAAATAAAAGATTAATTGGTCCGTTGCCTAATCAGATAAGTACTACTTATATAATACCCAGTCCTGAATTGCTCCACCACATTGGTACGAACTAAGCCCAGAAGAGAGCGTGGGCTAGTAACGCTAGGAAGTCCCCAATATAGACGTGTATTCAAGTGCCCTGTGACGAGCTTTGATGACGCACGCAGCGATGACGAATAGAAGAGACGAGAACAAACATAGACCTGGATACAGAATGGACAAGGAAACTGCAAAGACAATTAGAACACATGTACTAAAGTAACTAGAATCCGCGTGCTCTATAGTAAAGCGCAGCATGACAATGGAGATGTCATTAACGTGTGACTCATGCCTTGTAGTCCACGGGCTAGAGGCAAGAATGTCAAGAATTGGTACGAGTCACAAAGCCCCACCGCGTTTGTCTACAGATCAATACCTATTGTTAATACATTGAGGAGATGCGCTTTCCTAGTTATTAGTGTTTGCTAGTTATCAACATTCGAACATATGCCAATTCTTGGACAATATGAAGCGCTATGGGACAGAAAATCGGGCATAACTTTTGAATTAATCGTCATATAGCAATACGTTACCACCCAAAATGCATGTGCGTTAATGTCCTCCATTTCATCATTATTGTAATAAGGAAATTAAACTAATATCTATGTCAATAGAGGTCAGCATCCTTTGGGTCTCGCCTGAAATCTGTGAGCCGGAAGTTTCATCTACTAATGCAGTGTCAATTATGAAAAATTGCTCCAAATTTATTGCATCAAATATTTTTGAAATTATAGCTTCATTAAAAAATGATAGTGCGAGAGAGAGAGAGAGAGAGAGAGAGAGAGAGAGAGAGAGAGAGAGAGAGAGAGAGAGAGAGATGGGGGGAGGGGGAGGGGGGAGAGGGGGAGCGAGAGAGAGAGGGGGAGCGAGAGAGAGAGAGAGAGAGAGAGAGAGAGAGAGAGAGAGAGAGAGAGAGATGGAGGGAGGGGAGAGGGGGAGCGAGAGAGAGAGAGAGAGAGAGAGAGAGAAAGAGAGAGAGAGAGAGAGAGAGAGAGAGAGAGAGAGAGAGAGATAGGAAACACAAATAAAGATAAGGTTTGAAGCAATCGTCACATAGCAATAAATTAAAACGCAGAATACATGTGTTGATATTCCCCATGGGATGATTAATATAATGTGAAAATATAAACCGATAAGTAGGCCAAATGTCGCAGAATTTACCAAATAAATACATCTCATTTGCGAATAGTATTATAAGTAAATATTTGAGACGCAAATGTTCTCGGGATAATCTTAAAATAAAACAGAAGTAAAAGCAACACCTTTACTGTAGAATCGTCTGCTAGATATAATTTTCATTGAACTACTACTTTCACTCAGATACTGTTAATAAGATTAAGTTTTAGACCCATTCTGACGTATTATTTTAGCGAATCCAATTTACAAGCAATGGCCACTTCCAGTTTTAACTACGCCCCGCCCACCTTTAGCTAAACCCCGCACACATTTCGCCATGTTGGGATCCCTGAACTGCCTGCCTATCTATTTCCAGAAAACTATACAGGTAAGCTGTTAAATATTTTGAAACTAATTAGACTGGATGCTGTTGCTGCCTATGGCACCAACAGTGCCCAGTAAAGATAGTTTCAAAATATGCCAACGCTTAGCCCGTCATCAATTACGCATTCATGACGAGCCTATCTACGTCATTCATGACGCATTGATTATAACGTCTACACGTCACGTCGTTGACTATGATGTCATGTGATGGATGGATAAACTGGAAAGTCCAATTGCTTCAACCATAACATACATCTATGATCGTCCATTTTATTTACCAGTCTAATGCACTCATGCTCAATTATCTTTAAACAGACAACTTGAAATATTGATTTCTATATTTTATGTATAGGACAGAATAGTAATAGTCTGTCTGTGATGTGCGAAATCAAGATGACCACCAGTACCACATGTCTTCCCATGCGGGCTTGATTGGACTGTGCAGTGGATTGTAACCACAAGATTGCGAATCATCGAAAACGATACTGCTCGAATACACAATAATAAACCTATCGTAGACATGATAATGAACGTAGTTTGAGGTGAAATCCCAACTGCGAGATATTATCGAAAATGTCGCGGTGTATTTACATTGAAAATATCACTGGACCCGAAACGGGATAGTCATCTGTCAGCAACGTGGAAATTGATAATGTCAGCTATGTCAAAAGATGAACTGCTTTCATTCCTTAGAAATGAACGTTTTAAATCCTGCTCTACTTCCTATTATTCAACTGATATCCAAATTGTCTGACATACTTGCAGCCCTTGGTTTTAATGTTAGTAATTCCTCAATAAAGAAACACCTTTGATGTACGCTATAGGCTGAATTCGAAGAGACTCTGTGGTTTGTGACTGAGAAAAATAAAGCCTTCTTTTCTTCCCTTCCTCATTTACAATTGATCATCTTGTAAATGAGTTTAATGCTGTTAAATAGGAACTTGTTCTTGTCAAATCCAAACTCGATGCGAGAATTTTGCCTACAGCTGAGCTGCAGTTGCGCCAAATTATTTATTAAATTACATGAGGTCGGTTGAAGACTGGAACCTGACACACAGCAGTACTTGTTGTGCACCTGAAGCAGTCGTTATCTGTATCTTAGTTCTGTTAACTGGGGAATGAGCAGAGAAGCGGCTCCAAATTCTGCATTGGAGTTCATCATTTGCCAGTCCAAACGAGAGGGCATGAGTGATGAATGTGCTTGTTTAAATACTGGCTTGAACTGCAGATAAATATCTAAGCTACAGACTTATGGAAATCAGAAGCAGGGCAATGAGGATCAAGAAATCAGACACGATTATGATTCCGACGCGCATATGAATGATGATTAAACAATCTAAAAAGATGTACTAATTATATTTTAAGCCTGGTGGCAAAAATGCGCGTTTTGTATGTTGAGAAGTTCACTTGCACAATTGCATGATTACAGCCTATAAGAAAGTTTATTCATACTTCGCCGAATGTCAATACCTAAAACAGGGCTAGCAAGAGTTTGTCTTGACAAGGGACATTTCCATTTTAACTATGCCCCGCCCATCTCTAGCTAAGCTCCACCCACACATCGCCCGTGTTGGGATCGATTGATTTCTCAACTCCCTGACTATCAATTTCCAGAAAACTATGCAGGTAAGCTGTTGAATATTTTGAAACTCATTTGACCGGGTGAAGTTGCTGCTTATGGCAGTAAGAGTGCCCAGTCCAATTTCTTTCAAATTATTCTACAGCATATTTCTTAAATAGTAGAGGCACACAATCCGTACAACGTGTCGGACTATTAAGAGTTAAAGACGGGCCTAATAGAATCATCTATGACGTAATGATTATGGCGTCATCATGCACGCCGCTTAGCTGAGTATGACGTCATATGACGTCAAATCACCAATGACTACTCTGTAAATGTGAATTAATCCGTGATCTTTGTTGAACTTTTATATTGATCAAATTTGCGTACAAAAATATTAATTGGAGAGAGGGTGATAAGACATTTATTTTGACTGGTTATTTGTGGCTTTTTCTTAAATGGTTTAAAAGTTATGTTGGTTTAAGTGTCCATTGCCCACTAATGTCGCTTCTCAGCTGTCTTTGGAAATCGATTCACTGTTATTTTTACTGAAGCTACATGTTCGAACATAATTGAACATGGGTGCCTTCGATTCGTCTTCAACAATCTCTTATAATCATTTCTGAAATATTTTCTCATAATTGGTCCTTCATTAGGAGAGAGAACTGTCAGTTCACAGATTTCGGGAAATTCTTAAAATATGCGAAATTTGACCTGTACTAGACTACTTATTGGGTTAATTTCCAGATTACAATACGCGTATCCATAGAGGGCATTGGCATATACATTTTGGGTAGAAAATCATTGCCATATAATGATTGATTCAAGAGTTACGCCTGATTTTGTGTCCGATACTACCCCCTCCCCCAAGTTGTCACTGAATTGCCATGGTGATCTTTATGTTTGAGCGGTGATAACTACCGAGAACTACTCACTTGGAAAGACCATTTATGAACAATAGGCATTGATCTATACAAAAATACCATAAGGTCAGCCTATTATTATATGGTTTGCCTTTGTTCTGGGGGAGGCGTTGTTCTCAGGGAGCAGTTATTCTTAGCGAGATGTTCTTCCTAGGGAGATGTTATACTTAGGGAGGTGTTATTTTTAGGGAGATGTTGTTCTTAGGGAGATGTTATTTTTATGGAGTTGTTATTCTTAGGGAGATGTTGTTCTTAGAGAGGTCTTATTCTTAGGGAGATGTTATTCTTAGGGAGTTGTTATTCTTAGGGAGATGTTATTCTTATGGAGCTGTTATACTTCGGGAAATGTTATTCTTAGGGAGATGTTATTCTTAGGGAGATGTTATTCTTAGGGAGATGTTATTCTTAGGGAGATGTTATTCTTAGGGAGATGAAATTCTCAAGGAGATTTTATTCTTAGGGAGCTGTTATTCTTAGGGAGACGATGTTCTTAGGAAAATCTATTCGTAGGGAGATGTTAATCTTAGGGAGACGTTATTCTTAGGGAAATGTTATTCATAGGGAGGTGATGTTCTTAGGAAAATCTATTCTTAGGGAGCTGTTATTCTTAGGGAGCTGTTATTCTTAGGGAGATGTTATTCTTAGGGAGCTGTTATTCTTAGGGAGCTGTTATTCTTAGGGAGTTGTTATTCCTAGGGAGATGTTATTCTTAGGGAGATGCTGTTCCTAGGCGAACTGGCGTTCTTATAGTAGTGATACAGCAAAATGTGTTAGCAACATCTGCCAAAGCCGTATAACTGTCTGATGGAGGGCAGCAAAGTTGTCGTACGGGTCTTGGTAAAATCAAAGCATAATATCTAAAGTATGCAAGCAGTCAGATAAAGCCTTAGGCTCTATCGGATAATGATGTACTAAGGACGACGACGAAGACGTTGACGACTGTATCAACGTAGTGTTATGAGTGAAGAGAAATTTACTGAGGATAATCACGGATTGACATGAATAGAATGAAAAATTTACCTCTGAAAGCGTTTAGTCTGTCCATTCCTCCATCCATGCACCAATTCTGGATCATGGGTAAAAGTAAGGTGCTATTGCCGCCTACTATAGAGGTGATGGCCATGAACACACCCATTGATGCAATGCGCAAGGAGCTGGGCACCAGTTCCACGACTGTAGCAAAACTTACACTAATCCAAATTTCGCCTGTAATTATTAAAGGAAATGTCACCGTATCTTATATTAACTATTTAGGTGATAGAATCTGCCGCCCATAGACGATCCATACCATTTTAGCCTTTTATCATGCCGACAACGTTAATATTGTCAGGCCTTCGTAGCTAAATGTTGATACGCTTCAGTCTATGATGGCTGTTATGATTTACTTTTCAACCAATCAGAAAAAACCTGGCGTGTATTCCTCGGCGTACACGCTCAGTCGCAGAGGTACAGACTATAGTTTGACAATGAGGTATATAAGTAATCAGACAGATAAGCTGGTGAATATTTTGAAACTAATTTGACTGGAAGTTGTTGCTGCCTATGGCAGCAACAACTTACCGTCAAATTAGTTTCAAAATATTCAACTGGGTGCGTATTACATACTAAAGAATGTAATACATTTGAGTTTACGTGACATCACGCACTATTGCTTGAGGAGAGAAAATGGTGGCTATCGCTATTCAACATTTACGCGATTTTAAAAAGCAGATAATTGTGATACAGAGAAGGGAATGTGCCAGTATATGCATGATAGGGTATCTACACACCATAATCTATCAGTACAATGCAACATTTGAGATGAGATTAGCATCCCTTTAAAGGCATACTTATCCAAACCTCAAATGTAGTATTGTTCCGATTGATTATTGTATTTACATTCCGTATCATTCACTTCCCGGAACATTTCTGTTTCTGTATTACACGTCATAACCAATTACGTCATGAATGACGTAGCTAGGTTCGTCACGAACGCTTAATTGATGACGGACTAAGCGTTGTTGGACGAATAGTATGTATTTACTATTTAATAAACATGCTGTTGAATATATTGAAACTAATTTGACTGGGCGCTGTTGCTGCCATAGGCAACAACAACACCCAGTTAAATTAGTTTCAGAATACTCAACAGCTTACCTGTATAATTTTCTAGAAATCAATAATCAGGGTGTTCAGGGAGCGATCAATCCTAAAACGGGCGAAGCGTGGTGGGGATTATCTAGAGATGGGCGGGGCATAGGTAAAACTGGATTCCTCCATTATTTGCTTTTTTGCATCGTGTTAATGGCAAACTGTGGTCGCCGCCATTTTGTCTGCTCAAGCCACTGTGAGTGTACGACGTCATGAACATGCTGATACAACACATTCTTTATTATTTAAAACATATGGCCAGTACTTTAAAATTAACTTGTCTGGAAGGTGTTGCTGCCTAAGGCGGAAATAGCTTCAAGTCAAATTAGATTAAAAATATTCAACAGCTTACGTGTATGGTTGTTTGTATATCACATTGCCAAACTATAGATGGAAGAAGTTATTGGTTTGGTTAGCGTCTATCGAGTCCCTGATACCAGGTCCCATTCACGCCATTCTAGGCTGGTTTTATTTCAGTCTGTTATTGCTAACTTCCCCAGTTTTTACACCGGTAAAAATTGAGAGGTGGAGAGAGACGACGAGGAGTGAAGGAGATTGCCTATGTTTCCAGCGATCGTCAGTTGCCCGAACGGATACGCGATCCGGGGGTCGCGGCTCGTCTCGTTACCGCCTGAGCTATCGTCTGCTACTGAAACTATAGATGGACACTCTATGACTGAGCATATATACCGAAGCAGACAGCCTATTGCTTCTTTGATTGGATGAAAAAATTTCACGACCGCCTTCATAGTCTGCATACATATATCTACACTTAGTAACACATCCCTGAATGTGTTTCTTTGTCGCCATGATTAAAAGCAAAAATGTCCATGGAGAGTGGCATATTCTATCACCTGGATTGTTAGTATAAGATAAAGCACTTCTTTAACAAAGCAAGCATTGGTATAACATACTACTTATGTTGATACAATTAATGTGCACTTTTGCACTCATACAGCCACCCACGCACAAATGGAGTTTGGGACGAAATACATGTAAACAACACACGAGTGAAGGCGTTAAATACGCATGCAGCAATACAATATCCAGCCTGTAATAAGATGGGATGTACGCCCCAGTTGTCGAAATGTCAGGAATGAGACATCATAAGTTGACTAGGATTTTGGGCAAGAAATGTGCAGCGTCCATTTGTAGGTGAATGATATTCCCGACTTGTTCATTCTATAACAAAGAATTTCTTTGTCCAGATATATAGATTAGACAACATTATTACTAACCGACGGAACGTTAATATGTCGATCTTATTCGTCTGAACAGATTGACCCAAACGACATGTTCAATTTTACAATTTACCTCTTTTTCTTCGTTTACTTCTTCTTCTTCGTTGAAGTCGCATGAATTAGAGATCTCCAATTTCACAGTGTTTTCGCGTGTTTGTGTCTTGATGTTTAATCGTATCTTGCACAGTGTCTTTATTAACGTTTTCTATCTTATGTTTGTGACATTATTTTCTAGTAATTTGTGGTTGTTTAACTACGTACTTTGGGAATTTAAGTTTTGAAGTTAGTCAGTTTGTAGTAATACATAGGCGCCATTTAGCCAGCCGGCCTGTCGGCCTAGCCGCTGGTCAGTGTAAGGCGAGCTTAAGTAGGCTTTTGTTTACTAACAATGGGCACTTTCGCGGACAGAGTGAAGAAATCTCGAGGAGCAGTGACAGGTACGTTAGCTGATTATGAGCCTTTTGAAGGCAAAGTTAGAAAGACTGGAGTGAGAACTGACTGCCTGGAAGGGGTAGCAATCGAGGAGTACGTGAAGAGTGCAGCCGCGGTTGTCTCCCCTGGGCACATCGTCGCTGCCTCCAGAGTGAAAGGGGATATTAACATGTTTGTGAGAACTGATCGTGATGTGACGAAGTTATGCCTAGATGGGATACAAGTAGCTGGTCGTTTCCATAACATGTTTTCCCTTCAAAAAGAATCGACTAGAATCGTTATCTCTAACGCTCAGCCATTTATCTCAAACCTTCTGATCACACAAGCACTGGAGTCTTATGGTAAAGTCGTAGGCACTTGTAGGGCCATACCATTAGGCTGTAAAACACCTGAACTTAAGCACGTGAACAGTTTTAGACGGCAACTACAAATCGTCCTTGAAAAGGGTGCTATGCTGCCTGAATTTCTCGATGTCGTCTGTGACAATAAACCCCATCGTCTTTTCATATCGAATGATGAAATTGTATGTTTCTTTTGTTATCTTAAGGGGCATTTTCAGAGATCTTGTCCAAATAAACAGGTTGCCAGTTCGAACTTAGAAAATACCCAGGTGGTCGTGGATGATACTGCGGACAGTTTAAACACCGAACTTATCGTTAATAATGACAATTTTCCCGCAGCTCTGGGACCGTCATCATTGACTGATAAATCTAACAAACATCTGTTAAATAGATCGTCAACAAACAGTTCATTAAACAGATCACCGAAAAAGTCACCTAGCAAAAAGCGTCAAAAAATCCAATTGATTATCCGTTCGAAGTTTAAATTATGACAGTGATGAGGAAATCCGTCCAGCTACCCAGTCACAAAACGAACACAATTATATTAACGTTATTAGTGCCCAAAATGTTAACCAGAATGATCACCATGAGTGTGGTGATAACGAAATACAGGTAGACGTTCACCGGGAGGCGGAGATGACACAAGATGACGTCATGACTGCTGCCGTAGTAAATGAGGCGCCATCGTCAGTCTTTACAGAGGGGCCTGTAATTGTGTCTAGTGATCGTGGTGACCCCCCAATTCCAGTGTTAAAACCAGGACACGATCCTTGCGAGGATGTGAGGGTATTTGCCGATGTGGGTGAGATGCTACCAGTCTCCCAAGAGACTTTACTGAAGAATTCTTTTGAAGAGGACAGTTCCGAATGCGACACCATGTCCATTGTTTCGGAGATGTCGGATGTCGGCGAGTTCGAAGATTCAAGGGAGACAACTCTGTCCCTTGAAGATGTAAAAATGTTCGTCGAAAGCATAAAATATAGCAAGAAGGTTATAGAAAAGTGTAGGGATTTTCAGTCCAACTTTAAGATCCTAATTCATCAACTAATCAGGTTAAAAAAGCAATCGAATACTGATCAGCCCATGAAATCCCGTATTTGTAAAATAATTACAAAGTTACACCGTAGCCAGAAAAAATGAAAAGGTTTCCACGTTGTATTTGTAGTTTTTTTGAAGTACTTTACTGTTTAAGCATTTTAACACTGATTACTCATGGCTAATTTTATTGTACTCAATTGTATCTTAATATTTTATATTATGGCCTCTCTTTCATTTGTATCCTTAAACACGAGAGGTTGTCGAGATTCATTCAAAAGATTTGGCATGTTTCATCAGCTGCGTTCGGAACTCAAAGCAGATGTAGTATTCTTACAAGATATTCATACGAGCAGGTCTGATGAATCTGTTTGGAATCTATTATGGCGGGGTAAAACAGTTTTCTCACATCTGTCCAAAAATAGTGCTGGTTTGGCAATTTTATTTAGACCTAATTTAGATGTGATTAAAGGATTTTAATTTTTATTTAATTAATTTGTATAATCTTACAGAATGCGCAGATAAACTGAGATGTATTGAATCTCTGAAAGCTCATATTGCGTCACTAACTCACCCGTATCCTATAATAGTTGGTGGTGACTTTAATTGTACTTTGGACCCCACGATTGACAGAACATCGGCCGTCGAACCTCACCCGTTGATGCTCTGCAATCAGTGGTAAGTTGCCATGATCTCATAGATACATTTCGCTACCTTCATCCACATGCAAAAACATTTACCTGGAAACGACCAAATGAAACCGCATCTAGAATTGATCATTTTTATATCTCTAATTATTGCAAGCAGATTATTAAATCATGCTCTGTTGTACCTTGTTTGGACTCTGACCATGATTTTGTTATGTGCACCATTCTTTGTAAAAACAGCAAGCGAAAGAGTTCATATTGGTGCTTAAATACATCTCTCTTAAAAGAGCCACAGTATTTTAATTTGATAACTGATTTTTGGAAGAGCTGGCAGGAAGAGAAAGTGAATTTTGATTGTTTACATGACTGGTGGGACATGGGTAAAAAGCACATAGCTACCATATCGCAGCGTTATTCCCGTGAACGGGCTGAAATCTTACGTGAGAAAAAATTGCAATTGGAATCTGAAATAGAGTTATTGTCTTCCATGCCACAGAATAGTGATGATATAAGCCGTCTGTTAGAACAAAAACGATATACATTAGATGATTTACTCAAACATCATGCTAGAGGCGCGTGGGTAAGATCACGATTTAAACATCTCAATGAATCTGACAAACCTACTGAATATTTCTTTAATTTAGAACATAAACAAGCATGTAATCGAACGATGTCACATCTAACGATGCCAGATGGTAGGGCTGTAAATAACGAAGTCGAAATAATAAAGTATGCTACTGAATTTTATAGCGCATTATATAGTAATGCACCAGTATGTAAACAATCAGAGAATGCTCTTTTAGCAAATCTCCCCCAGGTGAGCGAAGCATCAAAAAATGATTTAGACAAAGTACTGATTCTTTCGGATTTTACCAATGCTGTTAACAAAATGAAAAACAATAAGAGTCCTGGAATTGATGGCTTGCCGTCAGAGTTTTATAAAACATTTTGTGAAGTTATTAAACAGGATTTTTTAGACGTTTTTAATCAGGCAATTGAAGATATGATTTTACCTACATCTTGTCGACGCGCTGTCATAACTTTGCTTCTGAAGAAGGGTGATCTTAGTTTGATAACCAATTGGCGACCTGTCTCTCTCCTATGTGTTGACTTGAAATTTTTTTCAAAAGCCATATATAATCGTATAAGTACATGCCTAAATGAAATAATACATATAGATCAGAGCTACTGTATTCCGGGTCGTAGAATTTCTCATAATATTCGACTAATATCGGATGTTATTGACTATTCAAATTGTTTAAATTTGGCTCTTGGTGTAGTGGCTCTGGATCAACAGAAGGCTTTCGACAGAGTCAGTCACACATATTTGTTCGATACTTTAAGTGCATTTGGTTTTGGAGATCACTTCATTCGTTGTATTCGCACGCTCTATAGCAGCAATTTTAGCATTCTAAAAATAAACAATTCACTCTCCGCTCCGTTCGCTTTCAAGCGTGGGATCAGGCAGGGCTGTTCTCTCTCGGGCGCTCTGTATGCGATTTGTATTGAACCTTTGTTGTGTAATTTGCGATCTGAAACGGGACTAAAGGGGAGAGCACTGCCTGATGCTACGGGTGAAAGAGTTGTCTGTTCTGCTTATGCAGATGACATTACAGCGTTTCTTACATGTGAGGCGGATTTTCTTTCATTGAGCTATTGGTTAAGATTATATGAAGACGCTTCAAATGCAAAGGTTAATTACGAGAAAAGACAAGGTCTCTGGGCGGGTTCTTGGCATAATCGCACTGACCAGCCAATGGAGATAGTGTGGAATAACACTGGCCTGGTCTTTCTAGGCGTTCATATTGTAAATTCGGAAAATTATTCGAATATAAATTGGAATTCACTAGAAATAAATGTGAATAGGAAACTTGGTAATTGGCTTAACTTTTCTAAAGCATTGTCACTGAGAGGCTGAATTATTGTAACTAACCTATTAGCTGCTTCCCAGCTTTGGTATAAATTTGTGGCCCTGAACCCACCCAACGTTCTGGTCAATTCAATTCAGAAGCGACTGGTTAATTTTATTTGGCAGGGAAAACATTGGATAACAAAAGAACATCTGTGCTTACCCTTAGAAAATGGTGGCCAAGGTCTGGTTGATATAAGAGCTAGAATACAGACTTTCCGGATCCAGTATGTACAATGTCTATTGAACTCTAATTACTCACACCCATGTTTCAATTTCACGAAATGGTTCTTGAATCGAGTGCATAATATGAAATATGATAACCAGTTATTTTATATTGATCTCACTTCTAATATGCATGAACATTTACCATCTTTTTATATGTCATTGCTTAATGTATGGGGTTCTTTTAACATTTCAAGGCAATCAATACCAGTCTGTAAAACGGATGTCCGGAATGAAGCACTCTTCCTGAATCCTTTCATCCGCAATGTAAACACTGGCTTAAGTCTGTTTTATCAAGATTTCATAGATGGAGGGATTACTACTATTGGTAATATAGTATCTGGTGGACATAAAATATCTATTGACCAATTGTCACAGAAAGTAAAATTCAACTCGAAGAGACTACTAGAGCTCAAATTAAACACTTTGTGGAATAGTATAAACCCTGTATGGATTGGTTTACTAAAGGAATCTAGTCATAATCCTCAGTCTTCATATGATATTCAACTATCTTGTACTTTTAATGACGCCGAATATTGCGTATCCACACACACAGGTTGTAAATCAGATTTCTACAAGCTGTCAATTTTCAAATCGTATGATGCTGTTTTTAAGATCTCTGGCCGAAGTACTTGGGCTGATATTTTATCTTTAAGTATCACACCATTGGAACACTGTCGCTGCTTTTATGAATACCCCTGTACACCTTATGAAGGTGATATATCATGGAAGATTTTGCACGCGGCACTAAATACTGGTGTGTTTCTTTACCGTGCAGGATGCCGTCCTACCGATGATTGTCCGTCCTGTGCAGAGCGGGAGGACTTTACGCATATGTTTTTAACTTGTCCTCGTCTTCAACCATTGTTGTTGCTCGTTCGTAGAACTGTCCTTATATTGTTAGATATTAGTGAATTTAAAGCTGAAAACTACATAAAAGGTTTCACTTGTCCAAATTGTCCTTCTTGGGATGAACGAAAAGTAAAGCATCGCCTCTCAAATTGGGTAATGGCAAATGCAAAAATGGCCACATATATAACACGGCAGTGTCTTCTTGATGGCCAAGAACAAACAGACCCACTTAAAGCCTTTATATCAAGGCTACGATCACGAATCCATATTGAATTTCAGCATCAGCAAAACATAGGATCTATAGAAACCTTTCTGAATTTCTGGGCTATAAATGAACTTCTATGCAGTGTACAAGATGATGAATTAAATCTCAAGGGACTGGTTTTACCATGCGTTTTAATTCGTTGTTTGTACCTTGTTTTGGAGTATGATGACAGTGGTTAAAGCTGATGTATTTTATTGTGTCTTTCTATTAAAATCTATTAGATCTAGTCATGAAGATATTTTATTTATTATTTATATTATGCATTTTCTTTTAGCAATATAATACGTTATATTTTAATTTTTGTTTCTTAACAGCATAATCTATAACATTTCGAATTTGGTATATTTAATGTGAACATGTGATATCTTCCTGATAAATTGTTAATAAAGTACCATGAAAAGTCTTCTTCTTCTTCTTCTTCTTCTTCTTCTTCTTCTTCTTCTTCTAGAGGAAGGACGTGTTTATTTGGCTGCGACTTTTTGCGGGATTTAACGTGTTTATTGAAGAAAATCGTTGCTAATTTTTGTGCTATGTATATTTAAATTGTTTTTGGAAATGTGTTTTGACTGTAATTATTGGATTAGTAATAAATTCGTTGTGTTTGTGATTGTGTATAGTTAGGTAGTAGGTTTGCGTATAGTAGCCATTACTATACCGGCCTTGTTGGCTGGTTAGTGTAGGACTCCTTGATTAACCTATTGTGTGAAGACAATGTGGTCGCAGCCGGTCACTTTTGCCAATAGGGTCAAGATGACCAGAAGCGTGACGAATGCGGGCTTGTCCTCGGAGTATGAGCCGTTCACAGGCATAGACAGAAAGAATGGTATAAGAATTGACTGTTTAGACGGTGTTGCTATAGAGGCATATGTTAAAGGTGCGGCTTCTGTAGTGTCACCAGCTAATATCATTGCCGCGTCGCGAAGCAAAGGACCTAGTATGATATATCTAAAATCTGACAACGATGTAACAAAGCTATGTGTTGAAGGCGTACAAGTTGGCGGTGCGTTTCACAAAGTGCACTCCCTTGAAAACGAACCAACAAAATTAATAATTTCGAACGTCCCTCCATACATACCGAACTTCGTGATTAAGCACTCACTAGAGACATACGGGAAAGTGATTGGGAGTGCCAGGGCAATTCCACTGGGTTGTAAGTCGCCTGAACTGAGGCATGTTAAGAGTTTTCGTCGCCAAGTCCAGATTTTGATTGACAAAACTGTCGTTCCAGACTACATAGACATTGCTTTCGCTGGAAAAACGCATCGTGTTTTCATAAGTACTGATGAAATAGTATGCTTTCGGTGTCACGAAAAAGGACATTTCGAACGGAGTTGCCCGCTTCGTGACGTCCTGGAACCAGTTTGAGACGTTAGTGAATCCCACTTGTCTGATAATGCAAATGTGAATAATGACACTGAATTTCCGAGGCTCGGCACAATAACGCAGACAGACAATTGCTCAAAAGTAACGGACAGCGGTCGCTTAAAAGGAAAGCTCCTAAGATTAAGTCGGACAATCGCTTTGAAGTGCTGAACTCACTCGACGATAACAGCGTTGAGGTAGTTGTTGACAGAGCGTCCACATCTGACGCTGGTGTTCCCAATAGCGTACAAGACATGACTGAGAATACGTCTCCCACAGAACGTAATACTATCGTTGCTACTGCGGAGGAACAATCTAGTGAACAAATGCCAATCAATGAACCTGCTCCCATTTTCACACAGGAGATTATCCGTGCCATAGACAATAATATCGCGATCTTAGAGCCGAAAGACTCAGTTGTACCATTCAAACCCGGTCATGACCCATGTAATGACGTCACAATAGCAGATCCAGAATTACCACCCATCTCGCAGGACCTGACCCTTCCTGATGACCATGATGATGACAGCTCAGATGCGGACAGTATGTCAGTTGTGTCTGAAATCTCGGACATGACTGATTTTCAAGAATCAAGGGACATAACCTATTCTCTTGACGATGTGAAAATATTCGTAGAAAGTATAAAATATAGTAAAAAGGTTGTTGATCGTTGTAAAGAGTTTCAACCGAACCTGAAGTTACTTATGCATCAGATGTTTCTATTGAAAAAAACAACACAATACTGACTCTGCATTTAGGTTACGGGTGAGTAAGATCGTAACAAAGTTACATCACAGTCTCAGAAATTAATACGTTTACTGATAACCTACTTATTGTCAAACTGATTTTGTCTCTTTTATCTAATAACTAGTTATGTATTACATCACTACATTAGTATTTCTATTCATCCTGATTATGGCAGAACTCTCATTTGCAACCATTAACACGAGAGGTTGTTGTGACTCTTTTAAACGTTTTAGACTTTTTAATCAACTACGATCAGAAATAAATGCTGATATCGCATTTGTTCAAGATACGCATACAAGTATCTCAGATGAACCTATATGGCATTTAATATGGAGGGGAGAAATGGTGTTTTCACATTTTAGCAGTAGTGCAGCTGCTGTGGCACTATTTTTTAAACCCAAACTTAATGTTCATATTATTAATACTTTTAATGTTGTCCCCGGTAGAATTTTACATGTTACTGCTAAAATAAATGATGGGTTTATTTATTTGATTAATATATATAATCCGACTGATTCATGTGAAAAAGTAAAATGTATTGATCTCCTGAATATTCACCTATCTACGTTAACAGAGATTTACCCAATAATTATCAGAGGTGATTTTAATTGTACAATCGATCATCAAATCGATATAACCTCTGCTGCTGAGCCACACCCAATTGCTGCACGCACGCTAGAAGCACTAATTAATCGCCGCAATCTTGTAGATGTGTTTAGATTTTTACACCCCACGGCAAGGACGTTTACGTGGACCCGATCAGATGGTGTTTCCTCTCGCCTCGATAGATTTTATATTTCTACCATTTTTAAGCAGTTCTTATGATCATCTACAACTGTACCATGCAGCGATTCTGACCACTCTATTGTTTGTTTCTCAGTTCAATTCAAAGCACCTAAGCGTAAAAGTGCTTACTGGTGCTTGAATACTGATTTGTTAGATGAGAAAGAATATTGTAATCTAATTATTGATGTTTGGGGAAAATGGCGGGATAGAGCTCCTCACTTTGAGTGCATCCAGGATTGGTGGGATATGGGAAAGAAACACATTTGTACATTATCTCAATGTTTTTCGCGCGACCGCACGGATATTTTAAAAGAACAACGCTTGTGCTTGCAAACTGAGATAGAACAATTGTCCAATCAGGTCCCAATGAATGGCGAATTACGTGAAAAACTAAAAGAAACGGAAAGACATTTTGCAACTCTTTTGAAGCAGCAAACGAGGGGTGCGTGGGTGAGGTCACGCTTCCAACATGTTAACGACCCGGACAGCCCAACAAAATACTTTTTCGATCTTGAAAAGAAACGAGCCATAAATAAAACTTTTTCTCATTTAACATTGCCTGATGGGACAATTGTAAACGAGGATTCTGATATATTGAATTATGCCTCTGAATTTTATGGAGATTTGTATAATAATACTTGACTTTGTAAGCAATCTGAAAATGTATTGTTATCGGATCTTCCACAACTTAGTGAATGTTCAAAGAATGATCTAGAGAAACCCATTAGTTTGTCTGAATTATCCGCTGCAATTTACAAACTAAATAATATTAAGGCACCTGGTATAGATGGATTGCCTTCTGAATTTTATAAAACCTTTTGGGGCACTATCGCTAATGATTTTCTTGCTGTTTTTAATCAATCAATTCGGGAAATGAGAATGCCTACGTCATGTAAAAGGGCTGTGATCACGCTGTTGCCTAAGAAAGGCGATCTTAGCCTATTGAAAAACTGGAGACCCGTGTCACTTCTCTGCGTCGATTTAAAAATTCTTTCAAAGTTTTTATACAACCGCATGAAAACTGTTTTACCGGACATTATTCATGCAGACCAAAGTTACTGTATACCAAGACGAAAAATCGCAAATAACATTAGATTAATAATAGATGTTGTTGAATATTCTAACTGTCTTTCGCTACCACTTGGTGTTGTCTCCTTAGATCAAGAAAAGGCATTCGACCGCGTACGCCACCATTATCTATTTGATGCTCTTTCAGCTTTTGGATTTGGTTAATATTTTTCAAAATGTGTCAGAACGTTGTATACAGGTGTATACAGTCTAGTTAAAATAAACAACTCATTGTCGGCTCCTGTTTCCTTCGGACGTGGTATTAGGCAAGGTTGTTCCCTGCCAGGTGCGTTGTATACTATTTGCATAGAGCCGTTATTGAACAAACTCCGTTCAAATCAAGGATTAAAGGGAGTAACCTTGCTCGATACCACCAATGAAAAGGTGACAGTTTCTGCTTACGCCGATGATGTCACCGCATTCGTTACATCTAATCAAGATTTTGTCAATCTGCAAAATTGGTTGGCTATATATTCAGCCTCATCTAATGCAAAGATTAATTTAGAGAAATCTGAAGGGCTATGGGCGGGTATATGGAAGAATCGTACAGACGAGCCATTGGGAATCAAGTGGAATAACAAAGGGCTAAAAATTCTTGGGATCTTCATCGGAAATTCGGCTGAATATTTTAATCAAAATTGGATAAACATGGAATCGGATGTAATTACTAAACTAGCCAAATGGCACAATATATCTCGAGCCTTTTCCTTAAGAGGCCGTATTATTGTTACAAATCTTCTCACTGCATCTAAATTATGGCATAAATTTACTGTCATTGATCCACCAGTAGATCTTGTAAATTCAATCCAGAGACATTTAATTAATTTTGCATGGATTGGAAAGCATTGGCTACCAAAAGAATTATTATCGCTATCGTTGGAAGACGGTGGACAGGGATTGGTGCATCTGAATTCTAGAATTACATCTTTTCGTATTTGCTATGCACACTATTTTCTGTATTTTCGTCAATCGCATCCTTGTTTTAAGTTTACTAGCTGGTTTCTAAAGCGAGCGCATGTGTTCAATTATGATGATCAGCTGTTTTATACTGACCTTGATACAAGTACTCTTGGAAATGTAGCATCTTTTTATAAACGTTGTTGACATCCTGGTTTTCTTTTACTGTCTCCCGAGAGTCATTGCCATCTTGTACAGCAGATATTCTCCACGAGCCACTGTTTCTAAATGGAATGATTAAAAACCACCGAACCGGGCTAACCTTTTATTTAAAAGATTTTATAAGTGCCAATATCACTACAGTAGCTGATATTGTTGATTGTCACCAGAAAGTGTCTGTTGATGTTTTGTCAAATACATTCCCAAACCATTATAAGCGGTTACTAGATAATAACCTTAATACGCTATGGAAAAGCTTGCCATTCGAATGGCGGCACAAGATTAATCGTCCAGATAATGTGCCTAGTTTCCTGCATCAAATTGACCTTTCGTTTACTAATGACCTTTTTAAATGTACTGTATCATTTCCATCTAACTGCCCGAAAGAATTGTATAGAATGTCATTGTTAAAATGTTATGCAAATAGTATATGTAACAATAGTATTAATGTATGGGCAGATGTTTTGTTGTTAGATATTTCCTCTGTGACTAATTGTCTTTGTTTTTACGAATTTCCATGTACACGCTTTGAGGGTGATTTATCATGGAAAATTCTACATGGCGCATTGGGAACGCATATTTCTTTACAAAGCAGGTTATCGTCCTAATGATCACTGCCCTCACTGTGGTGAACAGGAGAACATTACTCATATGTTTTTAACGTGCTTACGTATTCAGCCATTACTTTTAGCTGTAAAAAGATCCGTGTTGTATTTATTGGAGACCGATGTTTTTGACATGGCTGATTATGTGAGAGGTTTGCCCTCTCCCCAATGCTCAGCCAAATCCAAACGAAAAATTAGACACCGTTTGTCTAATTGGCTTTTATCCAACTGTAAAATGTCTATCTATGTTAGCAGACAACATCTTTTGGATGGCAATACACGAACTGATCCACTTCGAGAATGTCTCTCGAGATTGCACTCACGAATTCAAATAGAATTTCAGTTTTATCGAAACAAGGGGACCCTGGATGTTTTCGAACACTTTTGGGCGTTTGGCAGTTTTTTGTGCACGATTGAAAATGATAATCTTGTTTTTAATGGGCTTTTATAAATTGTTATCTTTCAAGGTTTTATACGTTGCTTATTTTTGCTTATATCTTGAAGTTTGTGATACATTTTGATATGCTCATGTTTTATATTCATACACTGTATTGTTTTTTATGTTTTATGTAATCGTATGATATTTTAAAGTTTTTGTCAAATGGAATGAGGGTAATAAAGTATAAGAAAAGTCTTCTTCTTCTTCTTCTTCTTCTTCTTCTTCTTCTTCTTCCTCTTCTTCGGCCATAGCAGCAGCAGCAGCAGCAGCAGCAGCAGCAGCAGCAGCAGCAGCAGCAGCAGCAGCAGCAGCAGCAGTATTAGAAGAGTTTTCTATTATTGTCAAGCATTAGTTCTATGAACGCCCTCATATAGCGTCAGTCATCATCGGAATGTAATTTTTAGAAATCTTTTTCACCTTTGACCTGAGTAGGGTTCGAACCCAAACAATTCAGCGACATCTTCTGCCTAGCGTTTAGGAGGCGAGTAGCCACCATTAGACCAGCACCCAGAGGAAGAATCCTTCAACTACCTGCCTCACAAACGTATGCATTGGCTATAACTGATGGTTGCATTTCAGATATTTAACTTCTACGTTTTCTGCAAGCCCTCCTGCTATATCGCTAGACACTAGCATGGGTGTAGTAGTAGTAGTAGTAGTAGTAGTAGTACTAGTAGTAGTAGTAGTAGTAGTAGTAGTAGTAGTAGTAGTAGTAGTAGTAGTAGTAGTAGTAGTAGTAGTTATTGTAGCAGTAGCAAAAGCAGTAGTAGAAATACTAACCTATGATAAATGCAGGTATTTGACAAAGATATGTCCAAGGCGCTTTAAGAAATAATGTTCCAGCGGCAAATGGCACTACAAGTAACTGAAATGGAATATGACCTTAATGAACCATCCACTTTTAGCTATGTCACGCCCATCTCAATCTGTGGCAGCAACAGCGCACAGTCAAATTAGTTTCAAAATATTCGACAGAATGTTTATTAAATAGTAAAGACATACAATTCGTACAACGGGTTGTACTATTAGGAGCTAAGGATGGGCCAAATAGAATCATTTAAGATACAGTGATTATCACGTCATCCGACATACTGCTTAGCTGATTATGACGTCATAAGACGTCAAATGATAGCTGAATACTCTGGAAAGGTGAATTGAAACGCTAGGTGGAAATCCGTATATTGATGAGACTGAAAGGCAGCATGATAACAAATACATAATTCACTTTTAATCTGACGTCTAGTTTTAAGAGAGAGATACATGTATAGATAATAATATGCATTCCCATTTCTAGCAAAGCTCTACCCACTTGTTACGCCCACTGGAAACGATTTAAAATTGTGAAAACTGAATTTCCAAAATCTACATTCTACGGTATCTATACAGGTAAGCTGTTGAATAAATTGAAACTAATTTCACTAACATGGGTCACGTTCGACTCGCTAACTGTAGTCAGTTTGCTGGTTTACTGAACATGCGCATTTGCTATGCCCAGTCGGACGCTGAATAGTTAACTATAGTTCGTTGGTACCAGGTTCCCCATTGAATTACTATTGCAGAAAAGTTAGAGCCGAGTACCAATATAATATACTTTATTGCTTTTTATGCCATTACGGCCAATCAACACTACAGTTTACAGTTATAAAAAGATCATATTAAAAAAAACCCCTAAAACTCCAATATAACAAAATACAGTCTTAATCTTAAACAATTCATGGATCCTATGAGATCATATACCATGTCTTAATGCTGTGAATATAACGAGGTAAATATTTTCAACCAACCTGCTTGGAAACCGTATCTGCAAAGAAGCAACACGGCGCAATCAAACCATAAAGACTCCCGTCTAGGCCAACATTCCACATCCCACCACATATACATTCAATACACAATAATAACTGTATGCGTTAGATGGGCACATATTATCTGATGCGAATTGCTGGACCAGACAAGAACCCCCGTGAATCAAACCGCGTCCAATTGAGATAAATCGTTTGATTGCTAGAAGGGTCATGATCAAGTCATAACACGGAAAATAATATATAAATGTATCTATATTTATATACATATGTACAGATGCATGGGATGAGGTCCGCATGTATATGGTACCAGTCTCCAGTAACATTCTCTGTCGTCTGTTTTAATGGCCTACGAAAATGGGTTATTTTTGTCCACTAAGACGTCAAAGACCGTCCATATGACATGGCCTGGAAACATTGACATGCAATGGGAAAGCATAATTTCATCAAACCTAAGTTATTTAGTGAAATATTTACACTTTCACATGCATTTATAAGTGGCAAGCGATTTATGCAAAAGTAGTGAAAGGGAAGCTGTCTGCTATTGCTATGCAAATGAGCTCTTGACATATTTAAATACTGCGTTCTGATTGGTTGTTTTGAATGATTGGGTGGAGGCTATTGTTCTAAATGAGCAGGTGGATGTTGTGTGCTATTGTTCTAAATGAGCAGGTGGACGCTGTGTGCTGTTGTTCTAAATGTCCAGCTACACGCTATTGTCTGTTTAAATGACATATGAGTGTTAATGCATAGATTAATGTGTTTTTAAATGGGTATTGACATGTGTGCGTAATGAGGAGCGTGTTCTGGATGATCGTGTTTAGCGTATTAATTAGGTGGGCGGTGGCATTCCCCCCTCATGGTTAAAAAGATATTTTGAAACCAAGTGGCTTCCTATGTCATCGAACATGACCTTTGAATAATGGCATACTGCACGATAGCGGTCACATACGAATTGCAGGTGACCAGCTGTGCGCTATTGCTTTCCTGTCAAAATGATTAATATTTGACCGTATCTCGACCAATCAGGATTTAGAACAATAGCGTCCAGCGACCACCTGCATGAACAATAGCACACAGCCATGTCTTTTAGATGCACGCATCACCCACTTATGAACAATAGCACACAGCCAACACTTATGAACAATAGCGGACACCTACATGAACAATAGCATGCGTCGGCCACCTGCATGAACAAAATGGATTTTAGTTAATATAAAAGCGATATGATTGAACAAAGACGCATGTATCAACCGCTACATGCTATAAAATTGAGTGAAGACGTTAATAGAATTGTGTTAAAGTAAATAATGAGAGCTTAATGTGTAAAGAAGTTGTCAATATATAGCGAACCTATTTTCTCGATAGTAATCTTGTTTCTTAACGCAAGTAGTGAACTATATTTGACATTTAGCTTTAGGATATCGATTTATTTACATAATTATGGATGATAAACTAAACGAACAAGAGAATGCTATTAATGTGTTCTTACAGCAGATGCCCAACGAGGATAGCATGGAATTAAACAATGACGCACACTACTCATGTATTGGACACCATATGAAAGCATACTTTACCATGCTCATCAAGTGCCTATCTTCGATCAAACAGAGCAATGTGTCACACAAAATAAGACTAGTGACTACCTAATGAATCTTATGCGGCAAATATTATCATGTATTCCGCTTACTAATGACGATCTTAATCAATATTTGCAGCATGTTGACCCTGAGCTATTGAGCAATAATGAACAATTTCTATTAGATCTGTTGGATAATGACAGCGTACTTGCTCCTACTGTCATCCAGATGAATGCGAATATTATGCTGATGTACCTTCTTCTAGCCAGCCTCAGTACGACGATGTATTGGAATATGGTAACTATATAAATGAGCCTACACGACAAGTACCTATCTTTGATCAAACAGACCAGCGAATCACGCAAAATGAAACTAGCGACGACATGGAGAACATTATGCGGCAAATATCTGCAAGCATTCTGCTTACTAATGATGAACTTAATCAATATTTGCAGCATGTTGACACTGAGCTATTGAGCACTAATGATCAATTTCTAACTGATTATTTAGATAGTGCCATCATACCCGCTAATAATGCCATCGCGGTGGATGTGAATATTATGCAGCAAATATCTGACTGTTTACCACACGCCGATGTACCTTCTTCTACCTAACCTCAGTTCATTGATGTATTAGATGTAAATGTACCTACACGACAAGTGTGTATCTTCGATCAAACATACCAGCGAATCACGCAAAACGTGACTAGCACCATCGTGACGAACATTATGCATCAAATATCTGCACGCATTCCACTCATTAATAATGATCATAATCAATATTTGCTATGTGATGACCACAATCTATCAATCAATAATGATCAATTCCTCTTATATAATGACGTTGCATGGGCTCCTATCCAACCTCAGGTAGGTGGTGCTCTGATCAATTATTCAGACTATATAATGTCGAAGACCTACGTAAGTTCTGTAGTAAAAAATATCATATTGATGGTACTGAATATAACGTATCATTTAAGAAATATCTTATTGCCGATTTGCCACTAACTCATTCAGAGTTTATATCAGGCATGGTTCAAACTCTGTTCAATAATTATAGCGCCTATAGCAATGTTCAATCAAATGACCATGTAAGAGTTGAGATCATTCATTCAGCGTTGGGCATGCCTATCACAATGGATTTTATGATGTGGAATAAAATTACAGTGGATCAAATTTTGGATTTAATTGCAAAAGTAATTCAGTCAAACGCTAAATGCAAGCTATCAGATGGCTTTGAGTTTCATGTTTTTCGCATTGAGGACTACAACTCTGGCGGTCGGCATGATCTTCACCGTGGTGCTATCGAGCTTAAGCATTTAAATCTGCTGAATATACATTGCGATGATAAAGACAGTACATGCATGTAAAAAATGGTATTATCCCTGTCCGTACAGAATCTCCATTCTGTTTTGCAGCCAGTATATATGCATTCATAAAATTTATTGAGAAAACAAAAAATCAGATCACTAAACACGAATGGCACAATTTGATTCAAAATAAAACATATCAGATGCATATGGTGTGCAAGTATCATGCAGCATGTTGTATTCCTGAACGCAAGATTAATAGCACTGTCTGGTTGAAATTTCAACAATATTTCGGCAACGAATTTAATAATGTCTATCTCAGCATTTCTTATGGTGCGCAATTACTGTCCCCATTGCGACGTATCATATAGTAATACTCATGATTGCATAGCACTCTGTCGCCAATGTTTCTCTGCTAAATCAGGTATCGACACATGTAATTCTACTGTCGTATTGCATATGATAATGTGTAATGATTGTCATTGTAAGTTTTATAACAAACGATGTATGACACATCATCGCGCAAATGGGACATGCGAAATGATACAGGCCTGTCCCCTCTGCGTCTTACATGTACCTAATGGGGGTGACGAACACGTATGCGGAATGACTAAATGTCACACATGTAAAGAGAAGTTTAATGTTAATGAACAACATATTTGTTTCCATAAAATAATTGAAGAAACTGCTATGTCATGAAAATGTGTGATGAGGATCTAACATATACGAACCTTATCAAAAATACATCATTTATGATACTGAAACATATTTAGAACCCGTTAACAATACCGACACTACTATTGTTGGCGAGTATAAAGTTAATCTCCTGGTAGTGAACGTATGCTGAGACACATGCATTGAGCGGCCACTTGAAGCTGAGTGTGCTATGTGTCACCGAGGCGTGAATAATGGATATGTTTGCTTTCACGGGTTAGATGCTATGGATCAGTTTGTTAAATGGTTAACGCGCATACAATCTAAGCATGGTAATAAATGTATCCTGTGAAAATATGCTTTTGCTGACCACCTCTTTATTGTGCAAAATTCATCATGGTTATATCATTATAAAGATGTACGAAGTCTGGCATTATCCTGAGTCGTCGCAATATGAACAACATGGCGATAAGGGACTATTTTCTGGATACATTAACTGCTTCCTTAAAAATTAAGCAGTAAAGTAGCGGGTATCCAGACTGGGTCGGTAGTGAAAGTGATAAAGAGCGCTATATACAAGAGTACTACGTGCATGAGGCTATATAACTTGACCCACCGAAAATATCAAATAACCTGGCTCTACGTTTTGTAGCTAAATGCAGATTGAATATTTTGTGGGGCCGTTTTTCGCTATGTGATCACACCAAGAATAAGATGGTATCAATGCGAAAAGAGCTACTAGAGCTTTTGAGGGATAAAAGTAAATCTGTCAGCAGCATTTCCTTCCTTAATGATGATCTTTTAATGGTGGCGTACTCAGTCAATGGAGAGTACATTGAGTCCCAATTAAATACCAACTGTATTCTTGCATCTTTTGTGACAGCTTATGAATGAGTAAAACTGTATGAAGTCTTGTTCTTACTCGGTCACTGCATAGCCTATCATGATACAGATTCTGTGGTATTTAGTACCCGTGAAGGTGAGCCAGCCATACAAGATCGAAGTGGGTATTTAGGTTCTTGGACGAGTGAAATCCTCTCCGACTACGAGTTAACAAGTTTTTGCGCACTCAGTCCAAACAACTGTAGTCTTGAAATGAAACGTCGCGATGATCCATCGATTGTTAAACATGCTTCCGGTGGGTCAAGTTGTATAGCCTCATGCACGTAGTACTCTTTATAGCGTGCTTTATCACTTTCACTACCGACCCAGTCTGGATACCTGCTACTTTCCTGCTTAATGGTTAAACATTTAATGCTGGGTACTGAACAATCAAAACAAGTAAATTTTGATGCGATGAAAAAATCCATCGATCAAATTATAGAGGATGGTGAAATTATGGATAGTAATAGCGTACTACTAAGCTACCCATCCAAGATCACATGCACGTCTCAATTAGAATTCTTTCAGTCAATAGTAGTAAGATCTTCAGACCCGTATTCAAAAACGAATTTTGAAACTGGGCGATTTATCTTCAGTTCCATATGGCTACACTAGCGTAGTATAAATATAAATAGTAATGTTGTACTTAATCAGTCAGTTCATAAACAATGACAGGGTTAGCCATAGATGATGAAGCCGCACTCGCTGCCTGCTGTATGATAGCATATGTCGCTAGTCAGTGTAACGATGATAAGGATAAGATGCGCGTATTGATTATGAGAAGTATGCGATGGGTTTTAAGCGATGGTATAATTAAGTACAGGAGGATTTTGATCATAACTCAAATTAGTACATTGTTATTAACTGAATATGGAATAGACATTGACCAATGGCTGCGAGCATTATTATTACAAAACCTCATTAGAAACTTCATTCGAAACCTTATGGGTTGATAATTTCTAATATTTGTGATATCATCTTCATAATGTACTACTGAACCGTGGTCACCATCATCAACATAGACGTCATTCTCGGACACGTGAGGACATTGGTATGCATCTGCCATGTTCATGCAGGTTCCTAATATTGTTCATAAGTGTATGCTGCATGCTATTGTTCATGCAGATGGCCTCTGGATGCTATTGTTCATGCTGGTGACCACTATTGTTCATAAGTGTATGCTATGCACTATTGTTCTAAATGTGTGTCTGTGCGCTATTGTTCTAAATGGTCGTCTGAGTGCTATTGTTCATGCAGGTGACAGCTGGACACTCTTGTTTCCAATGCGATATAAATAATGTTGTCTCGCATGTCGCATCTATCACTTTTGATCATTCATAGTGTCGACTGATCATTGTTCGAAGTATTTAAAGCAGTCATCATATTGTTGTGATCTCGGAAATTTGCATAAAGCGAGAATGATTTGATTTGTTGGAAAGCGGTGTATCGATCTGCGACAGTTTCATCCTGATGGTTATCCTACTAAACGTGGTGTATATATAAGCATAAAAGTGTCTAGACAACTGGTGCATATCATTCCTGATCTTGCAGAAAAAGTATGTCGTGCGCGCAAAAAATAAAACGCACAATTTACATGTTCGCTGGACTCTTCTGTGCGCATATCTATCAACAACAATTTCCCCTACATTGACATATGTTACGTTTTCTGCTCTGGCGTAGCTATGCGCGCTATGCATAATGGATTGTACCTGTCAGATTCTGAGTGGGAACTTTTGAAACTGAACGCTGACTCGCTGTTATCCATATTGCCTACCTTTAATAGTAAAACAGAACAGAACTCCGCAGAGGTGTTTCCCGCATTACCTCTGAGCTTTTATGGTATACAGTAATCTGAACATGTCTGACAATCTACCTATTATGTCAACTAGCGATACTGATGATCCAGTATTGTTAATCGACGTTTCGCCGGATACTATAGACTATATACATCGACGACATGTGTGTCGATGATGAACTAAATCTTGATGCCATTGATACTGATGATGAACTAAATCATGATGATATGAAACTATGCCAGTATTGTAAGTGTATGTATTGCGCATGACATTATTGCCCTTTGCCTAATGAGTGTGAAACAGCCAGAGATTATTTGTGCATATGGTATCTACAATGGTACAAATGCTAGCAGTACAAAATTGTTCCTGTTGCAGTGTGAATCATCTGAGTCAGCATCAACATTCATGTTTAGGTATTGATTTTAACTTTAATCCTATTGACAATCTGGAACTGTATATTAAAGATGCATAACAAGAAAGGTGCGAAGATGAATATTGTTAGGAACTTAACAAACATTACGATTTATATGAAAATAGTTCCGATCTGTATCGTTTGTGCATGATGTCATGGTTACGCTAGATCGTCGATAATATACGATAAACAACTGTTAATGCCATAATATTGATGCCTTTAATTAATATATCAGGCTTAACCCTTTAATTGCGAAACCGTCTATAGCCGCCCTCCTTATCGGTCTGTCAACTATATATCGATGCTGATGAATATTACAAAACTAACACGAATGCGAGTTTGTAGCTTCCTATGTCAATGCCAGTCAAATTAGTTTCAAAATATTTATCAGACATAAATTACTATTGCGTCACAATTTAGATACCTGTGACAGTCATTCCTGTGGTAATTTTCTAAATTTGTCTTCTCTCGGTCCACAAATGTGTCTTCCTCTAGCCCGCTAAGGCAGATGGCTATGTACATTTTTGCCATTAAAGGGTTAAGCCTGATATATTAATTTTCAGGAACAAATTTAGTCACTAAAGAGTTAAGTACTGATTTGTACTGGTTGTGTATGATGTGATAGTTTAGATGCATCACCGATGTAATATATGTTAATCAACTGATAACGCCATAATATCGATACCCTTAATATCATTGTCTTTAATTAATATAGTGTCTTAATATTGTAGTATTAGTAAACATATCGCAGTTTAATGTTGTGTACTAGAATCATATCGATGTAATAATATGTTGTGTCGTTTACGATGTCAGTATTAATACAAGTTTTAAATGATTTAATTTGTTTAGTCGTTGTTGATCATACCATCGAATGGTGCACCCAACACCCCACCCTCTATTGGCAATGTGCATCGGTATGTTAATGCAGCACTTCAAAACACATCTGCACTCGCCAAAAAATACACATCGAAATGCAGCTGAATAGAGTGCTGCGGCTACGATCACGTCAAAACATAGCTGAAGCACACCGCACTTTACAGCACATGCCATCAGCATTTTGATCTTTACCAAATAATGACCAGTGAGTGTGCATTATTTATGGAGTAACGGTTTGCAGATTAGCGCATTCGCTTGTATTTCAGACAGTCATATCTCGTAAACGTGAACGTGCGTCATTACATTATAACACATCATCGTGCTTCTGATAGGATCGCCACCAATATATGTGTGTTTGTGTGTATGCTATGCCAGTTGAATGATTGCATTTGCAAGTGAATGTGATGGCGTCAATGCTTGACTGTAATACAACGTTACATCACTCCTTTACAATGCTTGTCTGTGGGGTGACACAGTGTTGTAAAACTGAAATGATAAAAGCATTAATAAGGGATCCATCAGCAACTACTCCCCCTCCACAAAGATTCGTGTACTGCTATGACATGTGGCAAGATGGATATAATTTTTTAGCGCAAGACTTTAAAGAGGTGGTAAATGTTGAATTAGACAGAAGTTGTAGGACATTGGTAATACTGGACAATTTGATGAATAAATGCGATGAAAATGTGGCTGACTTATTTACAAAACGTTCTTATCATGAGAACTGTAGTGTTATCTTTGTATTAAATCTTTTTCACAAGTCGCATAATCAGCGCGACTTATCAGTTAACTATCACTATATGGTATTGTTTAAGAATACACGTGATGCATCTATACGCTCTTTATCCAATCAGATGTATCCTTGTAATACAAAGTATATGATAGCAGCATATAAGGATGCTACATGCACACCTCACTCATATCTACTTTTGGATTTGAAACAGTCAACACCAGAAAATATTAGCCTCTGTTCAACTGTTCATCAAAAGGACATCTGTTATGTGTACATACCAAAGAACTGAAAAATGGCACCACGTAATATAGGACAGCATTTATCTATACTACAATATCTGTCCAAAGTAAAACCAAAGATCAGAAATGATGTATTCAAACAATGTTCAGATGAATTGATAGATGTGCTATGTGAGTCATGCCTTAATGTATTACACGGACATGTCCGGCTTACTAAATCATGATACATGCACCTGAGTAAATATAAATGCCATATGCATGGGCTGAACAGTTGTGGATTACCATACGTACATAAAAGATGTCTGTTACAGACAGGTGGAATTTTGGGAGCCATATTGCCCACAGTGATTGGCACACTAGCGCCATTAATTGGTAATCTGTTCATGTGAGAAGATGGAACATGTACGTAAGATGGCTTTGGTACCAGGCGAATTAATAGGCAATTTAAATGAACAGAGTAAAATATATCTGCTACTGACAGACCCAGCGAGACATAAAGCTATTAGTCTCGACAACGAGATATCCAATATATTAGTGCGACACGATATGTCTGAGCATGAAAGGTCGACATTGTATTCACACATATTAGATGAATATAGGCACTACTATCTGCAATCAATAGGGCATCAATATCATGCCCCACCTCTTCAACCCATACCTACATGACATGCACTACCTGCGCAAATACTTGATCATGCAATGAGGGAATACCAAAGACATATAAGACAATTATATTGATATTTTGAACTCAGTTCCTGAACATTTTAATGTTAAGGATCTAGGTGCAGTAACAACAGAGGGTATGTTTTACATGAAAAGTAATATACTTGATCTACTTACAAACGTTGTTGCTCATGGGAGCAAACCTCGACATAGCGGTATGCTTGATGTCACAGAGGGCAAGTTTCTTAATTTGTTACATGACTTAAACATACCACGCAGATTTGTTGGACAAGAGAAAACATTGCAGCAGATATATAATTTCAATGATAATGATGATAACGTCAGTGAGTACACACTTTCTGCCCCGAGTAAAAATATGCATAGAAAAAGTACAGGTACACCATCTGTTAGTGAGTAGTGGGTAACAGGAAGAAAAAGAGCAAAGCAAAGAGATATACTGCACTGGTGTGGGTGAATTTAGTGAAGCAATGAATGATGCTAAATTGGCGAAAGTATATTATGATCCGAGGCATTCTGCCACCTTTGGTGGAAAGGAAAAGCTATACAATGCATTTAGGGGTAAAATACCACATGTCTATATTGAAGAATGGTTAAAACGTTAGGATGTATACACCCTTCACAGACCATGGAGAACAAAGTTTACCAGATGTAAGATAATAGTAACGGCTGTCCACGAGTTATGGCAGGCAGATCTGTGCTCGATGGGATTGCTAGCTAAGGAAAACGATGCCGTATTATACCTACTCTGCATTGTTGATGTGCTCTCGAAGTATGCGTGGGCGAAAAATCTGTATAGCAAAACGTCTGCATCAGTCAAGCAAGGATTAGAAGCTATTCTGTCACATACTGAATGATGCCCACATGGTATTCAAACCGACAAAGGTGGTGAGTTCGTCAATGGAGTAGTCAAGAAATATTTGACTGAGAATTGAATACATTTCTATACCTCACAGAATGAGCTGCACGCTGCTATGGTGGAATGCCGAATATATAGATACATGACTCATAAGAATACAAGAAGGTATATCGATGTATTACCTAGTTTAGTCGCATCATACAATAAAACTGTATACACAAGCACATGTATGCCACCAATACATGTTGATCATAGTACTGAGCTGATCACATGGAAAGATATATATGTAGGGAAGAACAAGAAGAAGAACACTAAACTAAAGAAAAATACACCGAAATCTGGTGATCATGTAAGCATCTCGCAAGCAAGAATGCCATTTGAGAAGGCATATCGTGGGCAGTGGAGCCGTGAATTGTTTAAGGTGAACGATGTTCTTTCTGACAAATATCCGATCTTATATAGATTGGAAGATTACTCGGGTGATCCAATTATTGGAACCTTTTATCGCAATGAGATTCAGAAAATTGGTGGCATGAAAGAAAAGAGAGAATACGCAGGGGAACAGATAATTAAGAGGAGGAGGGGAGCTAAGGGAGTACGTGAATATTATGTCAAGTGGCTCAGCTATCCCTCCAAGTTTAACTTGTGGGTTACTGAGCTCAACACTATACACCATTAATAATGGATGAGTATATAGAGAGATATTCAGATCAGGGAATGTGGCATGTAATGGGTTCATGTGTACCAAAGGCGGGCATAGTATACCTAGCGCAAGTCATATTCATTTATATCATGATCATTCCATGTATCGTGAATCTGAGTATACAGAATGGTCTGTCAGGTATCTGGATATCGCTTCGGAGTGGTTGCTTAGGGTATATATTACCCAGTCTGTGCATTAAGATGTTAAAGATACTGCAACTGTCTTTGGAGAATGAACAAGGACCAGTTTTACCTGGCTCTTCCGAGCAATAGCAGTATGCAGTACCTTCCTAACAATAAGATAAACTATTACTAGAGAAAGTTACGTACAAATATATGTGTGGAGTAATACAAAGAAGAAGAAGGATGAGGAGGATAATGCTAAATCTGGTATTGTAGTGGATGTTGGTAAACCAACACCTGTTAATCTGGACAAACTCAAAAGAGGGCCACGGAATGATCAACCTAGCACTCTGGGAAAAAAGCGTATTCGGTGTAGTTTTCTCGAACTTAGTGAATCACATTTAATAAAAGTATGAAAGGGATACTATGAGGTGAAGAATATGGTAGACTATATAAATGAACAGATAGAAAATCATCAGAAATTTAAGAATAAATAAATCTTTCTCAATTTTTATTTACATCGAGCGAATCTTGTATCTCTTACGATTAGACGTAATTATGGTATTAAGTTTGGCCCAGAAGTATCTAATTTAATTGGCTATGCCAAAAAGATACATACAGGACCAGTAGAAGTATTAAAATCATTTTGAAAAAGTCGCCAGGGCGGACAAACGACAGCATATATATACTGCGACGTTGTCTCTCAGCGTACTAGGTGATACATCAGCACCACTGCTCAGATTGATTCCCCTGTCTAGTACTGATGGCGGGAAAGATATATGCCAGGACCATTTCCCGATATTTAGTATCACTCTGTGTCAAAGAACTACATCGATACAATAGGAATCCTTATAACTGAGAGGTCAGGCTCAAATATACCATTCGAGGATGGCATGTCACGGAGTGTACCGTGTCTACATTTCAGATGACGATGAGAAGATTGAGGAATACTAGTACCTTGGGGTGGTATTATGCCGTTTAGGTGGGTTATTGACGTATTCCAGTATTTGTAGGTGCATGATACCAGGCGGGCCATGGGTTAGGTAATATCCTAGGTGGACTACTACGCTCGGCAATACCTCACAAAAACTGTTGCCAAGACAGTAGGTAAACAAGCTCTTATCGCAGGAGTTGGGCTAGCAGAGGATGTAATGGCAGGAAAGAATGTTAAATCCTCATTGAAATCTAGAGCGCATGGTGCAGCCAGGGCCCTGATACCAGAGGCTGTAACAGCACTATGTTGAAGATGAACCAAACCCAAACCAAATCATAAAAAGAGAAGTAATATACGTAATGCTCAGGCAGTGCGCGCGACACTGATGAGGAAGGGATGCAATAAACATCAGAGAAAACATGCTGATTTCTTTGATTGACCAAAACATGGAATTTAGTCATGGATGTGAGTGTTCAAAGAGCGAGTTGGACATTTTTCAGCCACATCCCATAGTAACGACGTTGGAGTCGGCAAAACGGGAATAGTTTCAACCTGTATCGAGCTTATCAGATTCTGGACCGATTGAGCTTTACAGCAGCGGATCTTCGGATAAATATTTAGATCTTACCCAGTCTTACATCTCGATTAAAGTTAAGTTAGTAAAGCTAGATGCAGTGGGTAAAAAGATGGGTCCTGTGAATAATCTCCTTCATACAATGTTCTCACAAGTGGATGTTTCTTTGAATGGCAACCGTGTCAGTGACTCGAACAAAAATTATGCTTACCACGCTTATTTTGAAACACTGCTTAATTATGGAAGTGACACCGCATCCTCGCATTACAACTTGCTGTATGGCGATTGGACAATGCTGGTCAATTTGATAGTGCCACCGATACTAACTTAGGATTTCAAGCACGCAGAAAAACGATGGCTGAAAGTAAGACAATTAATTGGTCACATACACACTGGTATGTTTCTGCAGGATCAATTTCTGATTGGACCCATTGATTTGAGAGTACGCCTGATTCTTTCACCATTATGTCTACAGATGATCTCAAACCTAAGCTGAAGTTATTGTCGGCTAACTTATTTGTATGTAAGGTTATACCACCCTCTGATCTGTTAGTATCGCATGTGGTTTCTCTGAGAAAGACGAGTGCTAAATACCCTATTCGTCGTGCTGTATCTAAAACTTTTACTGTACCGAGTGGAGTTATGAGC
Organism: Chaetoderma sp. LZ-2023a; assembly: GCA_034401795.1. NCBI lineage: Eukaryota > Metazoa > Mollusca > Caudofoveata > Chaetodermatida > Chaetodermatidae > Chaetoderma > Chaetoderma sp. LZ-2023a. Next base: position 66,652,076 of record CM067366.1, on the reverse strand, counting down.
ATGGATAGAGATAATATATTTATCGGATAGCTTCATACAAGAGTATTATTCGGTTTTGTACCAAATGGCGCTTATAATGCTGTTGTTACTAAAAACCCATTCAGGTTTTATAATATTAAAACTACCTATGCTACATTAATGCTATGCTATATTAATATGGAAGAGGTGACAACATCGCCAATACGCCCATCATTTAGTGACGACATATACTATGATGCCTACTTTTCGCTGTTCACTGGTACTGGAGCACTATTTGAAGACTGCGTGTACCCGATTGATAAAGCACACTTCAGATATGGCACGACACTATTCGCATGGGATTTTACTCCTGATTCAGAGCACCGATACCCTACACGTACTGGATCATTAAGAGTCATCTTCCATTTTAGTGAAGCACTACCTGATACAACAAACATGATTTGCTATGTTGAATTTGATAATATGATAGAAATCGTATCAGACTTTAATGTATTAACAGATTATTAAAAAAAGCTAAATACATTGAAAAATAGAGCATCTATTATTCAGTGATGACAAAATGCGTGAACACTTCCTCTGATCTTTCCCAATTGACAATGTACCCGTTCATGTTAAATATTGTCCATCTTCAGTAGTGATAAACACGCATCCCAGTAATAAAGACGGGAAGCACTGTGTCGTGGTTTATTTCACATCGAGTGGAAAAGCAGAATACTTTGACCCTTGTGGAAGATGCCCTTCAAACAGAAGCATGATATCAAATGTTTGCAATGGGCATCATGCACCTATAATGCTGGACGTGTTCAACTGGCACTGACGACAACATACAGATATTATTGTGTATATTTCTTATATTATTGTTCGAGAGGTGTAGACATGAAGCATATATTATGGACGCTAAGAAAACATAACAGAAATGAATGTGAAAGTTAAACGTTTAACTCTAAGAATGAGAAAAAAGTTGCGAAACATAACAATGGATAATTAATAAAAATAATTATTGTTTCTCACGTATTTATAGAATAATTGATGTCAATAAATGTTGTCACTAATTCAGTTTATTATTGTATTTTCTTATTTTGCTTCGATGTGTCAATAAAATAAAATAAAATAGAAGTGTATTATTTGATCTCCTCCCCTTATCCTGTTGCCCCAATATCGCATTGCAATATGTATGCATACTAATGGAACAATATCATGTTTATACACACGCACACAGGGCACATGGTGCATGCACGCACATGCACATGGACGCACATGGGGCATGCACACACATGCACACAGGGCGCACACGGGGCACACACACATAAGCATACACACAAGGCACACACAGGGCCACACACACATGGGTGCATGTGCATGCATGCACGTGCACAGGGGCACAACATATAACTAGCAGTATCGCATATTACATCAGTGTTATGCCTAAACCATGATATCATACACAACCGGCGTGAATCAGAACTAGTGCAGGCTGTGCGCTATTGTTCATAAGTGGGATGCTGTGTGCTATTGTTCTAAATAACCATCTGTGTGCTATTGTTCATGCATGTGACCACTGGATGCTATTGTTCTAAATCCTGATTGATCGCGATATGGTCAAATGTCACAATTTAATACCATATAGCTTACAAAAGTCATAAAATGTTATTTTCTGATTTTTTTCAAACCTAAATCGTGATGCGGGGGTAGTTTAAGCGAATATTTTTTTAATCTAATTTGGCATAGTAAGCTTCAATTCACGTTAGTTTCAAAATATTCGACAGATATACGACTAAGAAATGAACTATATTTTAACATTTTAATTTATTTCAAACCTAAATCGTGGTGCAATGGTAGTTTAAGCGAATATTTCTTTATACTAATTTGACATAGGAAGCTATAGTTCACGATAGTTTCAAAATATTCAACAGCTATACCACTAAGGAATGACTATTTTTAGATACTAATTTGACATAGGAAGCTACCATTCGCACTAGTTTCAAAATATTCATCAAATATACAACTAAGGAATGAACTATATTTTAACATTTGGATTTTTTTCAAACCTAACTCGTGGTGCAATGGTAGTTTAAGCGAATATTTTTTAAAACTAATTTGACATAGGAACCTACAATTCGTGCTAGTTTCAAAATATTCATCAGATATATGCCTAAGGAATGAACTATATTCTAACATTTTTATTTTTTTCAAAACTAAATCATGGCGCAGTTTGACATAGGAAGTTTTAATTCACACTAGTTTCAAAATATTCATCAGATACCAACCAGCTGTGCGCTATTGTTAATAAATGGGTGCTGCATGCAAATAACATGGCTGTGTGCTATTGTTCATGCAGGTAGCCACTGGACGATATTGTTCTAAATCCTGATTTGTCGAGATAGGGTCAAATATTAATCATTTTGACAGGAAAATAATAGCGCATGGCTGGTCACCTGCAATGTGACCACTATCAAAAGTCATGTTTAATGATACAGGATGCCACTTAGTTTCAAAATATCTTTTTAACCACGAGGGGTTGGGGTGGAGATGCCACCGCCCACCTAATTAATACGTTAAACACGATCAGCCAGAACATGCTCATCATTACGCACGCATGTCAATACCTATTTAAAAACACTTTAATCTATTCATTAACACACATATGTCATTTAAACAGGCAATAGCGTGTAGCCGGACATTTAGTACAATAGCACACAGCGTCCACCTGCTCATTTAGAACAATAGCACACAGCGTCCACCCGCTCATTTAGAACAATAGCCTCCACCCACTCATTCAGAACAACAAATCAGAACCCAGTATTTAAATAGGTCAAGAGCTCATTTGCATAACAATAGCAGACAGCTTCCCCCTTCACTACTCGCACTAACCATCTGAACCGAGCTCGGGTGCTCGGTCGACTATAGTTGACTAGCTAGTTAACTATTTGAAGTTCGACTGGGAATCTAATTAGCTATAGCTAACTGCCACAGTTGAGCCGGGACAGGTTAGGAGTCGAACTTGACCATGGGTGCTGTTACTGCCCATGCCAAATTAGTTTCAAAATATTCTAACGGAACGTTTATTAAATTATAAATTCATTATAGACATACAATTCATTCACTACTGTCAGACTTATCGATATTCATGGAGGATATCAATACGTCCTTATGATTGTGACGTCAGAAATCTAGTGCGGTAATTGATTATGATGTCATATTCTGGAACGACAGGTAAGATCCCTCCATTCGCACACGCGTTTCTGATGATCTGATTCCAAATCTATCGTGGAGCGCGTTTGATTGGCTTCGGGTTGCAACACCAGTGTTCGGCTGTTGCCATGGTACGATTATGACGTTTTTGCGAAAATTCTTTTGCACGAGTTCCATTGATTCAATTATGACGCCATAGTCATACTACGCCAATGACCCTGATAACCCTGGGTTATGGGCCCTTACAGTGTCAATACCGGGTGACCCAGAACCTGCATTATCACGATTGTTATTAAACTCTGCTAAACTCGGCTAGACGAATTCAACCCGACACATTAGCTCGATGGAATGAGCCTTTGTAGATGGATTCAACTATTTCAAGTCATGTGTACGAACCTGCGACACGGCAAGAACAACCGCTCTGCTATAAGTTCCATATTTCTGGACGTATCTGTCGGATATGGCCCCGCCTAGAACGATACCGAGACACCCTCCAACCATTGGCACCCACGACATATAGCTGCTTATCTCACTTTCAGTCTGCCCGATATTGAGAAAGAATGACTGGCTGTTGAATTCCCATACATAGGTGGCTAATTTAAGCAAGTATAAAAATAAATAATTTCGATTTTAATTTCAAAGTATTTATGAATGATCTGAGCAAGTGATAAAAGATACAGCAATCGGTTATGCTGAATTCTTCTTTTCAAATGCATTTGTGTATGTGTTAGGGGTCATCGATGTGTGGATAGGAGCACGGTATAATGTTAAACGGTCTGATTTTGGTAATAAATTATAACTCTGCACATTTGTGTATAGCCATGTGAATCATTGATACGCGTTGCCATGTTGATCAGTCACAAATTCATAATGGCTAAAATAATACCAATGCAATTTTTCAGAATGGACCTTTTCCAGAGTTATGACGTCATATGACGTCATAATCAGTTAAGCGGCGTGCCGGATGACCTCATAATCATTACGTCATAAATGATTCTATATGGACCGTCTTTAACTCTTAATAGTCCGACACGTTGTAAGAATTGTATGTCTCTACTATTCAATAAACATGCTGTTGAATAATTTGAAACTAATTTGACTGGGCGCTGTTACTGTCATAGGCAGCAACAGCACACAGTCAAATTAGTTTCAAAATATTCAACAGATTTCTGGAAATTGGTAGACAGGAAATTCAGAGATCGATCGATCCCAACACAAGCGAAGTGTGGTTGAAGCTTAGCTAGAAATGGGCGGTGCATTGCGAAATATGGAAAGGTCGATTATGAAGGAAAACTACATAATTTGTCTGGCGTATGTTGATTGAGCAATGTGAACAGGCGCGATAGACAACATGTTCATTTGTAGCCAAAACAGAGATGATTCCTCAACCAAGCTTCCACAGTTCCTCTTTTTTAAAGCCCGCCAACATATAATTGCTAAAGCATTTGTCAGTGATTGCGCCTGAGAGTGAGAGAGAGAGAGAGGAGAGAGAGAAGGGGCGAGAGAGAGAGCGAGAGAGAGAGAGAGGGAGGGAGGGAGAGAGAGAGAGAGGGGGAGAGCGAGGGGATGGGCGAGAGAGGGGGAGGTGGGGGGGGGGACAGAGAGTATGCCCACTATGGGTAAGGAGAAATGTATATAAAAAGCAATAAACGAACCAATGAAAATTTAACCACCGACACCTATAATTATTCTGACCTGATTTTCGTATTGCACAAGCTATACAGAGTACAACTACTGGAGCTGTGAACACGAGTTTAGCAGATCTAAAGAGTGCAGTACATTTCTCACGAAAAGTCCCAGCATCACTTCCTTTAGGCAGTAAATAGTCTGTCTCAGATCGTGGTGGTTTACTACTAACACTCCGTTTTGATTCACTTGATGACTTTATTGTGCACAGAATAACAACGGCAACCAAGAATCCTGGAAAACTACAAATGTAGTATGACCATCTCCAACCCTTTCAAAATAGATAACACAGTGGATGTAGCAATGGATGGGGAAATGGATGGATAGACCCAGAGTCGACAACTCTGTATAATCATAATCTTTGGAATTGGTTTGCAATGAACCTTTCCAAGTTTATCCTACGATCATATGTCTTCATCTGACGTCATAAACAACTATGTGACGTGTATGATCACGTCATAATAATGACGCCATGATTGACTCTATATCGTCAGTCTTTAACGCTTAATAGTCCGACACGTTTTACGAAATGTATATCTTTAGCATTTAATAAACATTCTGTTGAATATTTTGAAATTAATTTAACTGGGCGTTGTTGCTGCCATAAGCCCAGTCAAATTAGTTTCAAAATATTTAACAGCGTACCTGTATAGATTTCTGGAAATTGATAGTCGGAGAGTTCATAGATCGATAGATTTCAAAACGAGCGAGATGTGGGTGGAAACTTAGATAAAGATGGGCTAAAACTGGAACGGTCCATTTATGGTGGATGCAAAGATGTCCATGTAAAATAAGTTTCCTGTTTAGCGACGGTATGGAATCTTTTCGCGCATTGAATTATCTAATATTACTACTCACTGAGAAAAGTTGGACGAATTAAGCTTTTTTTTTTTAGCAATTCCCTGTCAATCAAGCATTTTATCCAATTCTCTTTTAGTTGGGGAAGATTCAGGAGCTCACGAAAATTAACACTCTGCGAAATGTTCGGGAATGGAGGAATTCAGTTACTCAGTCAATAATATGGCGTCATCATCAACTAGGTCACATGTAGGCTGACGTCATAATAAATTACGTCATGAACGACTCGATTTAGTCCATCATAACCGCATAATAGTCCGCCAGGCTATACGAATTGTGTCTTTACTTTTTAATAAACATTATATTGAATATTTTGAAACTAATTTGAATGGTCGCTGTTGCTGCCATATAGGCAGCAACAGTACCCAGTTATATTAGTTTCAAAATATTCAACAGCTTGCTTGTATACTTTTCTAAAAATTTGGTTTCAGGGAGTGCAGGGTTCGATTGATCATAACACGGGCCAAGCTTTGATGGAGCTTAGATAGATTTAGGCTGGCCATAGCTAAGATATGATTCATCCATTGGCGCGACAGCTATCATATCCGGCAATAATTCGTACAATGAGAGTGATTGGTGTTAGACTTCTGTCAGGGGAAAGGCTTGTAAAGACATAATAAAAACATAGGAGAGAGTAATATGTGTGATCGTACTAGTGATTGTAGCTTAGTTACAGAAATTACCTCTCCATTCACATCCGCCATTATCACATGATCGCCAATAAGAAATGCCAGACCATAACCGAGGTAGATACCGCAGTTGTATACACCCATAGCGAGGCCTCTAAGCTCGTTGCAGAAGAGACTTGCTATGATGGCAGCCGCGAATGGATTGCACGTAGACTCGCTGAGGAAGGATTTATTTAAATATATATATGCAGATTAGTGTTAGTAACCTTTTAACCCGCGAATTTGTGCAAAAAATTCAAATTTTTTCATAGAAAATGTCTATTTGCAGAGCAAGAGAAGACTATTTTTGAAACCATGCCACAGGAATGACTGGCTCGGCTGAGCCAGTCATTCCAGTGGTAAAATTTCAAAAATAGTCTTCTCTTGCTCTGCAAATGGATATTTCTCAGGACCACTGCCGAAGCCGTTTTTGGCTGATATGAGTGTTAAGCTGCGCTAACCTGGCACGCGGATTGCGGAAACGGAGCGCGGAATAGACTTCAGACCGCTCTTTACTATTTTCCTTCATCCATTTACCTGCACGCGGTAAGCGGTATGCGGAACGCGGAACGGTGGGATGCGAAAAACTGATCACTCGGTGTAGAGATTTTCCGGACGGAATAGAGCACATGTAACCTAGCAACGAAAGGGTAATCCAAGTAGTTAAAGCATCGTCTAAAATTATAAGAACTAAATTTGTCGAAAAAATTTGGAAACCAGTAATATTATAATTACATGTTATTATATTAGGCCAAGGTATCATTTTGAATCTAGTCGTCAGTATACGCTATTTTGGATCTACATCTCTCGCCTCCATACATATACATTTTGTAATGGTCTCAGTGAAAAGCTAGATATCAAAGCGTAAAAAAATGTGTTGTTGCTTTTGAAAGAAATTTGATAGAAATATCGCAATATCACCAATAAAAATGCAATAAAATAACGCAATGATACCGCGTGCAGGTAAATGGTACACGCGATATTTTAGCCGCATTCCGCATACCCGCTTTCCGTTCCGCGTTCCGCATTCCGCACCCCGCGTGCCAGGTAAACGCAGCTTAAAAGGGTTAACCCTCGCGCTGTAAGAAAATTTGTTAGAATGTGACAGACAATACACAGGAGGGCGAAGGTTTGTAATATATGATGCTAATCCATGCAGATCACTAATCCGTACCTGAAACCCACCACCAAACCCCACGTACCGACCAACCCACCGTGCCTATCTATCAAAGCGTCTACCGCCTTACGGAAATTTAAAAGCAAACTAAAAGCATTGCATAGCACATGACAATCCCACCCTGGTGTTATGCTTAGTCCAGACCAGCTATTATTAATCTAAGCAGACTCCGCAATCGTTGCAGTAGTCTTAATAAGCATCTGTTTGACAATCATCTGACGGACTGGACAAGTTGTTCTTGTGGATATCCTGACGAAACCGTTGAACATTCTGTTTTCTACTGCCCCCTTTATAGGGAGCAAGGACTTGTTTTCCATAGTGGGATAGTGACTAATGATTTTCCTCATACACTCACGTTAAAACACATCTCGCATGGCGACACTAATTTAAATATAAAAAGGAATATCAAGGCATCGGAAATTATTTGCCAATATATTGTCGATACTGGCCGTCCTTAGCAACGTATCCAAATCTTAAGCGAACTGTATTCTAAAGTCGGATTTATATAACTGGCAATATAAATAAAACATAATATAAACCATTGAGCCAACAATGTACATATGTGGGTACATCTAGTACTGGAACTGTACACGCATGTGAGTACGCATCACTCTCTGAGCTCCTCCAACACTTACACTTCTTCGCTTATCCCTCCTCTCTCTTCCTCCCTCCCTCCCTACCCCTCTCTCTCTCTCTCTCTTTCTCTCTCTCTCTCTCTCTCGCTCTCTCTCTCTCTCTCCCTCCCTCTCTCTCTCTCTCTCTTTCTCTCTCTCTCTCTCTCTCTCTCTCTCTCTCTCTCTCTCTCTCTCTCTCTCTCTCTCTCTCTCTCTCTCTCTCTCTCTCTCTCTCTCATATATCCGCCACTTGTTATTATATTCCATGTACATTGTACCATAATTGTATTATGTGGGAGACACGGGTATAAGACTAAATGAATTCTGTTTAAGCCAAGATTACAAAATGTGCCACGCACTATCGTTGCGACATATACAGCTTTACCAGCAATTAGACAATTAACATTCACTATCGTACACAACTATACAGTATCATAAGAAAATGAGATTTTAATATAGTATCAAGCGAAATAACTTTCTTGTGGCCGAGGACTGATTAATTACTATTCAGACGTACTACATAATGGACATATTTGTGGGTACGCTAACATTCTTCACCAAATGCAGATTATTGTCAAATAAAATGACTAGACAACGCGCTTTAGTGGCGTGCGGATGGGTGACTGGGTGACTGGGTAGCATTTGATGTGTGTCTGAATGGACAATATAAGGTAACGGAGCGGCTTTTTAAAAAGAATTTTCTAAAAATTTGTGTAAAGTATGTGTTGGAATCATATGGATATCTCTTGCAAAAAAGTTCTCTTGTTGCAAACGCTGACGGTCGTTAGACCTGGCTTTCTATGGTCTTAAGGTATTTTATGCAACAGGAGAACAGTTTTATAGACAGTCATTAGGTGTGTAACTTTTGAACACCCTTTTGGTAGCTGGCTGCAGGTTTTGTTTTCTAGTGAAAATAAAGTCTCTCTGATTTCCTACAAAAAGAAGAAAAAACGGCGATTTTTATGACCAAGACATATTAATGCAAGCAGTTAAGGGTGGGGCTGGTCGCTATTGTTCTTTTCGTTGGAATGTGGTTTTAACCAATCAAAACGCTCCATTTCATTTTCTAGCGTTTGGAGAACAATGAGGAACAGGGGCACACGCATTCTAGAGAACAATGGCGACTATATTCACACGTATTTGAGAATCTGCAACACTGGAATGTTCTATTATTTTGAATTAGTTAACCCTTAAAAGTATAAAAGTTGTGTATTTTACGTTTGAACGTAGTGGCGGCGGTCCCCCCTCCGTGGTTATCTACCATTGTAAAAATAATAAGAGATGATGTATGATAAGGTAAAATAATAGAGTTTGAGAGGTGGTCCGATAACGGAGGTCGTGGGAGGAGGAGGAGGTTGAGGAGTTTGAGGATGAATGCAATGCCGGCTGGCCGAGTGGTCTGATAGTAAACTGTAGAATATTTAGAGATTGCCTGTAAGCTGTTAGTAAGCAACACCTACCAGTGGATTGTATCATGGGTTAAAAAAGTTAACCCTTTCACCGATGAATATATATCTCATTTTCATCGATACCATACAGGAAAACTGTTGAATATTTTGAAAATAATTTGACTGCCTGTGTCAGTTGAGGCGGAATGCTATAGTATTCCTCCTCAGTTGATATTGCTGGATGATTATGAGGGCGATGCTAGCGTACTTGTTTACAAGGTATGCATGATGTACGAATATTTTGATAATTTGTTGCTGAATATTTTGATAATTTGAGTGATAGCTGAATATTTTGATAATTGGTTGCTGAATATTATGATAATCGGTTGCTGAATATTTAGATTGGTTGCTGAATAAATTGATTGGTTGCTGAATATTTTGAAAACGATTTGACTGTGTAAATTTCTTATTAGGCGATGTTAGCTCAGAGAGAGGGGGTCTTATAATGGAGATCAAAGGAGGAGGGAGGAATGCTATCTAGGCCAGCAAAATGTGTTCCCCAGTCATTTAATTTTCAAAAATCAGACACGTACACAGGAAGTTTTCCTATGCTATTATATAGATAGTGTTATCTATCGTATTTATGTCTCTAAAATGGCAGTCATTTAATTATTAAATTTTCAAAAATATGGACAAAATGCATTCCTTGTCAATGGCAATGCATTAATCGACCGCGAACAATAGCGTACAGATGCCCATTTAGAACAGTATCGTTGGTATTGATACTAGTAAAATAATAGAGTTTAAGAGGTGGTCCGATAATGGAGGTCGTATGAGGTTGAGGATGTATGAGGAATTACGGTATTGATGTTTGAAAATAATTTGACATCGCTAACGTTATTAGTATACTGTAGAATATTTAGAGACTGTCTGTAAGCTGTTAGTTAGCAACAGCTACCAGACAGATTAGTAACAAAATATTAAAAATAATATCGTATTAATGGTATGTATGGTTGGAATGGTAACCAAGACTTGGTGGTGATGGATTCATTGGATTGTATTATGGGTTAAAAAAGTTAACCCTTTCACCGATGAATATATATCTCATTTTCATCGATACCATACAAGAAAACTGTTGATCATTTTGAAATTAATTTGACGTTGTTAACGTTATTAGTAAAACAATTTTTGTTGAATATTTTGATTGAATTTTAACCGGCATTACGCACAAATTGTTTTTAAATACTTTGCAATAACATCAGACGTTTTAGATACGATGGTTAAAATGTGGTCATTATGTCGCTGAGGGTTCCGTTTATAGAATTGTATGTCGAGCGTACTTATGCTAAAAAGATTATTTGGTGCGTATGATTTATCCATACATCTTGAATAGCCGTGGGATCGGCCCTTAATCGAGTTACAAACACGGCACGTGTTAATAATGAAAGAATGTTAAAGCACCAAGTTCAATCTTAAATCGAGATACAAACATGTCATGTGTTAAGGAATACTATAAGAATATACCACCCGTCTCGTTCTAAGCACGGGATATTACAATGTCCTCGCCGAGAGTTTGTGAAAATCGATAATAATGCCCGCTCACTGGCTATTGCTGTTTACCGATGCTTAAAGATACGACAATTAAGAGCAACATTTTGAGCGTAGTAGCATAATCATAGATGACCGTTTACTTCAAATATAAATATATCCTTTTGGCTACAGAGCAGTGATACGTTATAACCATGTTTTTTACTATATAATTCAGTCCTGCCCTAAGCGACCACCTCGTGTTGCGTCATTACATGGACGCTTGAGACTTTCTTAACCCTTTTAACCCTCGAATTTCTTCAAGAAAATGTCCATTTTCTTCATATTCATATTTGTAGTACAAGAGAAGACTATTTTTGAAAATTTATTATCGGAATGACTGGCACTGCATGCTATCCATTTGTCTAGTCATTGCGCCGGCAAACCCCCCCCCCCCCCCCCCCCACCACCATTATCATCGTCAACACCCACCACCACCACCACTACGACCTACACCCAACTCCATGCATTAACCCCACCAACACTATCACCCACGCACCCGCCAACCCATAGCGAATTTCTTCATATTCATACTTGCATCCTTAGAGAAGACTATTTTTGAAAATGCATTAACTCCACCACCACCACCACCCACGCACCCGCCAACCCATAGCGAATTTCTTCATATTCATACTTGCATCCTTAGAGAAGACTATTTTTGAAAATTTATCACCGGAATGACTGACTCTGACAGCTATCCATTTATCTAGACATTGTGGTCGGAATGTGTGAGAGCTCTGTGTTTGAAAAAATGGCATATAGGTTGGAGAGGGTCATGAGGATTTAATAAAGGTCTCGCTCGTATGCACACGTGCTAATACGCGATACTGCTAGTTATACGTTGTGCGTAGGTGCCTGCGTGCAACACTACGACCTACACCCAACACCAGGCATTAACCTCACCACCAACACCCACCCACCCGACAACCCATAGCGAATTTCTTAATATTCATACTTGCAGCCCTAGAGAAGACTATTTTTGAAAATTTATCATCGGAATGACTGACTCTGACAGCTATCCATTTGTCTAGACATTGTGGGCGTAATGTGTGAGAGCGCGGTGTCTAAAAAATGGTATGTAGGTTGGAGAAGGTATGTCATGAGGGTTTAATATAGGTCACGCTCGTATGAACACATGCTAATACGTGATACTGCTAGTTATACATTGTACCCTTGTGCATGCATGCGTGCTGCGGTGTGTGCCCTTGCGCGCATGCGTGCGCCAGAAGACCTTTTGAAAATTTTTCATCGGAATGACTGGTTCTGCTGGCTAAAATGTATATGTACATGTGCGAACGCATGCGGTCCGCATGTTGTGAATTTGCGGGCGTATATTGCGGATTGCGGGCGCATGATGCGGATTTGCGAGCGCATGTTGCGGATGGCACCAAGTGTATATACATGCCTGAACACGCATACACGCCAAAATGCATGCATACATGTGCGGCCGCATGCGGGCCGCATTTGCGGATTTGCGGGCGTATGTTGTGGATTGCGGGCACATGATGCGGATTGCGGCATGTGTTGCGGATTGCGGGTGTATGGGGCGGATTTGCGGGCGTATGTTGCGGATTTGTGGGCGCATGATGCGGATTTGCGGGTGAGTGTTGTGGATGGCACCAAGTGTATATACATGCCTGAACACGCATACACGCCAAAATTCATGCATACATGTGCGGCCGCATGCGGGCTGCATTTGCGGATTTGCGGGTGTATGTTGCGGATTGCGGGCGCATGATGCGGATTGCGGGCATGTGTTGCAGATTGCGGGCATATGATGCGGATTTGCGGTCGTATGTTGCGGATTTGCGGGCGCATGATGCAGATTTGCGGGTGCATGTTGCGGATGGCACCAAGTGTATGTACATGCCTGAACACGCATACACGCCAAAATGCATGCATACATGTGCGGCCGTATGCGGCCCGCATTTGCGGATTTGCGGGTGTATCTTGCGGATTGCGGGCAGATGATGCGGATTGCAGGCGCATGTTGCGGATTTGTGGGCGCATATTGCGGATTTGCGGCCGCAGTATATATAATCCTATAAATGGTGCAAATTTAATCCCTTTTCTCATTCCAGTTTAAACATCGCAAAGTGGTTGGACGTGTAACTGCAGAGTAGTAAGGCAGTCAGATTTCTTTGAAGAACCTTGTAACTTGCTAGATTTATCCTATAATCAATATGCCGAGACATAAATGTTTTGAATGTGGTTCAACTTTTAATAGGTTAAATGACCTGAAGCGGCATAAGATCCGATTTCATAGTGCTGAAGATAGTGAAAATCTAGACAGTGAAGATGAAGAAATGACAGAGATGAAGAGTGAAGATGATGCATCAGCGGAGTCGGAGAGTGAAGCCGGTAATGACTCAGCGGAGACTGAGAGTGAAGATGAAGGTGAAGATGAAAAAGAAGACATAGGCAATGAGGAACTATTTACCATATTCCAAAATATTAAGCAGGTCTTAGACGCTGATCAATCAGGTTTAGAAGATGAGGATGGCGAAGTGGACACAGACCCGCATGGTGTAGGCAATGTGCCTATTTCTGTATATGCTGATGCTTTAGTTACAAAGTGTATAGACATAATGCTCCAGTCGAGAAGATTACAGAACTCTACGCTCATTAAAATAATTCGTCAGGAAATTAAAGATTTTATCGACGAGGGGTATGCATACGATGAAGCAGTCTTCTCAGCCTTTCGAAAACGAGAGTTTCTGACCAAGAAGTACATAAGGAACCATCTAGATGCTGAGGATAATGATGATGATTCTGTCGGCGATAGATCTGATACATAAGGAATCAGTCATCGATAAATGGATCTCCAGAACATTGACTATTTGTTTATGCTACTGCAACTATACGTTTTATCATATGTAATATTTACTTCAACGTGAAAATATGGATACAAATAAAACATTGGTTCTTTATGCGTGTGTTTGATGATTGTAGCTTCCCAGCCGGGTCCCCCACATCCCTCGATATACAAATCGGAGGGCTGATGCTGTTGGTTGTGGTGGCGGTGGTGGGGTTGGCGGATGATGAAAATAGGTGTTGTGGTGGATGATGGTGGTGGGGATAATGCCTGGTGGTGGGTGTTGGTGCTTAGTGGGTTGTGGTGCTGATGGTTATAGAGGGATGGTGATGGTGGTGATGGTGATGGTGGTGATGGTCGGTATTGGTAGTAGGTGATTGCGGTCGCAATGTATTAATAATGTATTATTTTTGTTGTCAGGGTCTCATTGACAAGGTACTCATAATGCATTCATACTGCGTGTACCCGGACATGGTAATTTTTCCTAGTTTATTACCATTAACTGGCTGACTGGCGAGGTGTTTCAGACATTCCAGGGATCTACTTCCTAGCAAAATATTATGGAAACGATTTGAGCAAAAGTTGATGCAGACAGTCAAATTATTTTCAAAATATTCACTAAATATCATGGAAATGATTTGATAGAAAGTTGTCGCTAACACCTCAGTCAAATTATTTTCAAAATATTCGTACAACCTGCATTGTAGGCCTTGTAAACATGTATGCTAGTATACCTCATCCCTCGTGCCAGGCAGCACCGCACTAGCATACATCATCCCTCCTCCTCCTAACTCATTCGACCTCAATTATGCGACCACATCTACACTCATTCCAGTTATTTTCTGATTCTTCAAACCTATATCATGGCGCATTGGTAGCTTAAGCGAATAGTTTTGATACTAATTTGACATAGGAAGCTACAATTCGCACTAGCGCCTTCGTGCGCACAAACTCTTAAAAGTGCTGTTCAATGCGACAATTTGATGTAGGAAGCCACGATTCCGCTTAGTTTCAAAATACTTTTTTACTACAACCACGAGGGACCGCATCGACCACCTAATACGTTAAACGATACAAGGGTGCTCGTCATTATTCGTCAACGATGACGACGTTGGGCATTGTTCCCACTATTTTTATAACAATTTTTAAAATTTAATAATTAAATGACTGCCACTTTAAAGAGCACTCCTTAAATACGAGATGCATGATTATTATCTATATAATATTATGCATACAATATCGCTTGGCTTAGCTATATATTACCCGCATAGAGATGTACTTTGCTCTCTGTTAAAAAAATTAAATGACTGGTAGGAAGCCGCTTAGTTTTGAGGGTTTTAGATGAAGGTTAACGCGTTTGCATACAAATTGAAGGATTAAAAGCGAATCATAGATGCTTTATGCACAATAACGAGGTGGTCAGAGAAAACATATTTCCCTGGATACTTTTTTAACGCGCACAGATTTTTATGTGCATAAACCATTTAACAAACTGATCAATCGCGTCTAGCCCGTGAACATATCCAAGATTTTTGCCTGCATGTATGTGTCATTATATGTAGGCCAGTACGCAACAGATTTTGATAGGACGCTAGTCATCTCACGCGATATTCATATTCCTTCCATTTTTTTTTTTTGTAGTAGAGCGATGTAGTATAAATGTAAATGTTAATGTACATTCGGCTAAAATGTGTTGCAGATTTGCGGGCGCGTGTTGCGGATGGCACCAAGTATATGCACATGCCTGAACACACATACATGCCAAAATGCATGCGTACATGTGCGGCCGCATTTGCGGATTTGCGGGCGTATGTTGCGGATTGCGGGCGCATGTTGCAGATTGCGGGCGTATGTTGCGGATTGTGGGCGTATGATGCGGATGGCAACAAGTATATGTACATGCTTGAACACGCATACATGCCAAAATGTATGCGTACATGTGCAGACGCATGCGGTCCGCATGTTGCGGCTTTGCGGGCGTATGTTGCGGATTTACGGGATCGTGTTGCGGATGGCACCAAGTGTATGTACATGCCTGAACATGCATACACGCCAAAATGCATGCATACATGTGCGGCCGCATGTGGGTCGCGTGTTGCAGATTTGTGGATTTGCGGCTGCAGTACATATATTCCTATAAATGGTACAAATTCAATCCATTTTCTCATTCCAGTTTAAACATCGCAAAGTGGTTGGATGTGTAACTGCAGAGTAGTTAGGTAACCTTAGGCAGTCAGATTTCATCTCACGTGATATTCCTTATATTTATTTTTGTAGTAGAGCGATGTGGTATAAATGTAAATGTTAATGTACATTTGGCTAAAATGGCCAGCGGTACAAACTTTGACGGATCAGACACTGGGTATGTGCGGTGTCGTTGGTGTTCCAGCGACATCCGCGACACCATATGCCGACAGTCGAAACACGAGAGGGTCTGTAGGCGTATGATCAAGAAAACAGAACCTAAAGAGATGGTGTACACATGCAAGGAGTGCTATCGTCTATTACCAATCAAACAGTATCCACATGGGTGTCCTGTAATCAGTGATACTCCGACTGATATACAAAAAGCAAACATGTCACAGTTTGTTACCAAACTGACAACCACGCCTGTGCGGATCTGCGAAGAATGAGGCCTATCTCAAAACACGGCCGTTTTCAGGGCCCACAAATCATTCGAAAGAGAACTCTTTATCTGTTCAAAAAATAAAATAACCCGCTTCACACATGCATACGCAAGCACACATTCTGATCCGTCAAAAGTTGTCGATGGATGCTACTGTTCTAAATGGGCATCTGTACGCTATTGTTCGCGGTCGATTAATGCATTGCCATTGACAAGGAATGCATTTTGTCCATATTTTTGAAAATTTAATAATTAAATGACTGCCATTTTAGAGACATAAATACGATAGATAACACAATCTATATAATAGCATAGGAAAACTGATATTTGAAAATTAAATGACTGGGGAACACATTTTGCTGGCCTAGATAGCATTCCTCCCTCCTCCTTCGACCTCCGTTATAAGACCCCCTCTCTCTTACCTAACATCGCCTAATAAGAAATTTACACAGTCAAATCATTTTCAAAATATTCAGCAACCAATCAATTTATTCAGCAACCAATCTAAATATTCAGCAACCGATTATCATAATATTCAGCAACCAATTATCAAAATATTCAGCTACCACTCAAATTATCAAAATATTCAGCAACAAATTATCAAAATATTCGTACATCATGCATACCTTGTAAACAAGTATGCTAGCATCGCCCTCATAATCATCCAGCAATATCAACTGAGGAGGAATACTATAGCATTCTGCCTCAACTGACACAGGCAGTCAAATTATTTACAAAATATTCAACAGTTTTCCTGTATGGTACCGATGAAAATGAGATATATATTCATCGGTGAAAGGGTTAACTTTTTTAACCCATGATACAATCCACTGGTAGCTGTTGCTTACTAACAGCTTACAGGCAATCTCTAAATATTCTACAGTTTACTATCAGACCACTCGGCCAGCCGGCATTGCATTCATCCTCAAACTCCTCAACCTCCTCCTCCTCCCACAACCTCCGTTATCGGACCACCTCTTAAACTCTATTATTTTACCTTATCATACATCATCTCTTATTATTTTTACAACGGTAGATAACCACGGAGGGGGGACCGCCGCCACTACGTTCAAACGTAAAATACACAACTTTTATACTTTTAAGGGTTAACTAATTCAAAATAATAGAACATTCCAGTGTTGCAGATTCTCAAATACGTGTGAATATAGTCGCCATTGTTATCGAGAAAAACGTGGCGTTATAGTCGCCATTGTTCTCTAGAATGCATGTGCCCCTGTTCGTCATTGTTCTCCAAATGCTAGAAAATGAAATGGAGCGTTTTGATTGGTTAAAACCACATTCCAACGAAAAGAACAATAGTGACCAGCCCCACCCTTAACTACTAATGCATATGTATGATCAATTTCTTGGAGAAATTATTCCTTGAAAAATTGAAATATGTAGCCCGGGGTAATTTTGTAAACAAACAAAAAGTAAATATAAAATATAAACTCATGCTAAAACTATCATTTCTGCATATGCGTCCACGTGGCTAAGTAATAAGTCAATGTTTTAATAATTCTGTAACCAAATTTGTTACATAAACAGTTGATTTTAATTGAGTTGACTAAAACTGAGCTGCGGCATCATAGTCAAATCAATATGTTTTATCTGGCTTCATAGTTTTTCTAAATAAACCTTGTTGCCACATCTAGTTTCCATAGCCATAATGGTGAAACAATATGACAACTCACTGATGCCACACAAAGCGCTCGGATGTTAACCCTTTGAACCCTGAATTCCTAGAATCTTAATTTTAAAACGATCATACAGGTACGTTGAGTATTTTGAAACTAATTTGACAAGAAATTGTTGCTGCCAGTGAAATTAGTTCCAAAATACTCAACAGAATATTTATAAAATCGTCAAGGATTTTGGTGATTTAGCCTTTCGGGTTCAAGGTGTTAAATTGCTCAAATTTGATGCAAACGGATTGGAATTTGTGTATCATTTTCCAAGAAGAGACAAGAAAATGCCTAATATTCCCTGCTCGGTATAAGCGGGGGCAGGCTATAAAACACTACTGCCAGTTCCGTTAAGATTAGAACATATTGATGAAGGGGTTAAAATAATACTGGACGGCGATACCACATGTTGGCATAAGACATACAGAGAGTGTGTATGTATGTATGATCAGTGTATTCTGCGGCTGTGGTAGTACAAACATCGTACAGCTGCAATCAGTCCTTCTTCGCTTTTGCCCACCGTGTCTTGTCCTCAGCCGAAATCCTTGGCTTCCTCAGGTCAATTCCTGACTTGAGTGTACCTAGTCCTGCTTTCTTGAGGTCACCTCGTAGCACGCGTATCAGATTTATGCAATGACGTCTTCTCCTGGCTCTGTATTTGCTGGCTCAGAATAGGGCGAATTCCATGGCGCTCTGTGCAACTGTATCTTCTGGCATCCTTAGTACATGGCCAAACATGGACCATCTTTACTGGGCGATTTTTACAGACAGCGGCGGCGTATTACACATCTTGTATAGTTCATCTTTGGCAATTATGCTGTCTGGCCATATGTGTCTAGTGAGTCTGTCTATAGCTGCATTTGGAGCTGTCCAGCTGTTACAGTTATACATCATCAAGACTATGCAGGTTGCATTGTATAAATAGTATGTATAGTCTTTTTATCAAGGGCATATTTGATCTACGAATCCATAGCTTTCAGAAGGACTGGAAAGCTATGTTCCCCATGATGCAGCGTGTAGCAATGTCAGCGGTACTGCAAAGCAGTGAGCCCAGGGTTTTACTTTTCCTCCGTGGTTCGCCGCCACGGAGTGGATCATCATTTTCTTTAGTTTCATGCTTTGGTAGATAGGTATATGTGGGAGAAATCTGTTTTGGATTCATTCATATATGCGAACAATGCCCATCTGTTATTGCCAAGTGCACCAGGGCAAATGACCCAAATACAAATAATAAATATATTTTGGGGGGGGGGGGGCGGGGGGGGGGGTCTGTGTAAAAGAAGATCCTTTACAGGACGATAGACAAGCGCAGACACTTAGTTTGGATTCACGTGTACGCTTAGTTCCCATCCTATTGGAAGATACTAAACTTCTAGCAAAACTCAGTGGAGGCGGCATAATTGCATCAGGGCCTAAGTACCACTTGAGGGGTCTAAATTCACTTTATAATCGTGAAAGGTAAAAATGTAGCAACCAGCCTCTAGTATGATTCTAGGGTAGATACAGCTCATGGAATAGGTTTGGCTGAACCTCTTTCATATGTAGAATAAGTCCATCTGGATCAATCTGTAGCCAGTGTGTTTAAGTTTGCAAAACTGAGGAATCTGTATCACTGTAAGTTAACCCAACTGGGGAGCGACACGGAAAATCGATATACTCGACAAGATTGAAGGAAAAGCCTCTGGCTCATATTCCTGGCCTCATGACTCAAAAGAGAGGCAGAGATGTTCTTATTACATTTACAGAGCATATAGGTTCTGCATTAGAAGTTGGGTGTCCAGCAAATTACGACTCTGATGATATTTCTTTGGTCCACGCAGCACAAATTCTCCATAGAGAAATATTTAATTAGCAGCCTGAGTTCAATGGGTTGTTCTTATCAGACTGTTAGAGAGCATCATGCCCAGCCCCGCTTACATCGCTCGTTATTATGATCCTTGATGGGCCAAACATTAAGGACCGATCAGACAATCCAAAAGATGAATCTGCATTATCAATTGCCCAAGTGTTGAAATTCAATTCAGTCCAAAAAGACAGAGATTATCATTGACCAATACTGAAAAATCAAGAAACCCCACTGCCACTCTATATTGGTGTACTGGTTCATGGTGCCACCTGAAGCAAATGCTTGATTGATAAGCTGTTTGAGCTTGGTATATCAGTTTCCTATGACATAATTTTACGACTCTTTGCGGACATTGGGAATGCCATCGACGATTAGTTTGAAGACCAAGATGTTGCATTCATGATTCGACAATGGCAAAATCCATCAAACCCATTCCATCTGCATATACCATTGCCCCGACTGTTTGTGTTAGGTCTGTAGAAACAATATTGCCGCCGATCATGGCGGATATGAAAAACAATGTGGATAACCGTAGTCTAAACTGACTACAAACGAGGAATATCAAAGGATAGATGCAGTTTTCCCGTCAACAGTGGACGAGTGATTGGGAGACAAAGAAGATATATCTTGTTCACCATACCATGCAGGTCAACACGGCGGTCCAACCCGAACTCAATGCATTAGCTCACTGTTACGATTTTCCCAGATTCTACACTTTCAATATCAATGATTCAGCACTCAATGGGCATTTTATAGGTGGTAAAAGCTGCTATGTCCTTTATCTTTCACACTAGATCATATGCACTACTCTAGATGGCCGCCATTCATATCCGCGACATGATGTGACTATTCATTGAGTATCCAGCAGTGGCCAGGCACTTCTATCATGGCACGTTCACCGCTCAGAAAATAAAACGCGTGTTCTCCGCGATATAAATCGATCAGGTACATGAACAAACAATGACCTAGGCGAGCAAAGGATCAAATGCGATAATAGAGCTATTGGATTGATGGAGGGGTTCAGTGGCATTGCACTGATAGATGCTAACAAGACCAGAGTTGCCACGTCTGGTGTAGGATGTAACATATTCACTTGATCACAACAGGGCCGAATCTGTACTCCACCACGAACAAACAAATGCAGCTCAAATTCGATTTGACAATAATATGAAGTCCTTGGTGGCAGTTATCGATGATCATGGTAACTCTTTGGAAGAAAATAGCACAGACATCCTGGACATTATGACAAATGATCTAGCTGATCCTACAATGGTCAAGACTCTGCGAGAAGCAAGAGATATTGTGCAAGTTCAGTACAAACGTACGGGCGAGATCGATAGAAAGAAGTAAACCAATCAGTGATGTACTTTTACTGAACAAATTGCACTTGTTCACAACTCATTCAGTAAAGTCGAAGGCAATTTTACCACAAAACCTATCAACAGTACGCAACGATTGAAAGCTCATTTCCAAGTTTTACATTGGATACCAGAATCGTGATGTCGATCAGGACGATTGCTTCTCTCACGAGAACCGGGCATGCCAAGCCTCTCTCCCTCCCTCCCTCCCTCCCTCCCTCCTCCCTCCCTCCCTCCCCTCTCTCCCTCCCTCCCTCCCCTCCCTCCCTCCCTCCCTCACTCCCTCCCTCTCTCTCTCTCTCTCGCTCTCTCTCTCCTCTCTCTCTCCTCTCTCTCTCTCCCCCTCTCCCTTCCCCTCTCTCCCTCCCTCTCCTTCTCTCCCTTTCTCTCTCACTCTCTTTCTCTCTCTCTCTCTCACTCTCTCACTCTCTCTCTCTCTCTCTCTCTCTCTCTCTCTCTCTCTCTCTCTCTCTCCACTAGACTCTAATTAGTTGCTAACTGATAACTATGAGCAAGGTCATGATGATATTGCGCGTAATTTTACCCTCATTGTAGACCTTTATCTCCATCTCACAAAGATGCCCTGTCTACTTAGGTACACACTATAGATAAATCCGATATATCTGATATCTGATAAGCTTGAGACTTAGAAGATTACCAAGCATAAATGAAATACGTAATTTAATTATAAATATCACAAAATGATTTTACCCGAGTCCAAGTCCGAAACGCACAACGAGCAATTGCCAGAATGTCTGAATAAAACCATTTAGCAACGTCATTGCAGACCAGATGACCAGACTAAGCGCTAACAGTGCGCTCAGGTTACGTTTATTGGAGACCAACCCACAGGCTAACCCAGCAACCGTGAAGATGAAGATAAAAGCTGGACCCGCGGCCATTTGATATTCAGTTCCTTCACCGGTGTAGTCCCATTTGCATGGATACTGGTCCTCAACAGTCATGATTCCATAACAGCTAGAGAATAGAAAATACAGTGTATGCATAATTAATACGAACGTACGGGATAATATATAGCAGTAGTATAGCCGGTATTAGAAAAATACCACAACCCACCACAGGCAACCGTTCCACGATCTGGTGGTGCGAGGTCGTGGGTTCAACCGCCGCATCAGGATGCCGCACATACTGCTGTGTTGCTTAAACGTCTAGCTATATACAGGTTTAAACGGCGATATATAAAGTACTACTTCACGAGCTCGTCTTCGATCAGCAAAAGCCATCCAAGAAGAAACCCAATGGTGTCCACACCGCCTCCACCCTGCTACCGATGTATAAAGTACTACTTCAGAAGCTCGTCTTCGGTCGGCAGAAGCCCTCCATGAAGAAACCAGATTGTGCCCACGCCGCCTCCACTCTGCTCCAGATTGACAGGGTCTAACGACTGCTCCGTGACGGCAACATTATCCACGAGCGAGCCAAGGTACCACCTCAGTCTGATGCGGAGATACTGAGTGCCATGGAGGAGACCACACCGACCCGCAGTACAAAGGAACACCTGACTCGGATACTCTAACGGAACCTTGACAGTGCCCAGGGCAGGTCAGTCAACCTAGCCTTCAAATCGACCAAGAGTCCCGTCATTCTTGCCCTTCAAAAGGCTAAGTGGGCTGGCGTACTACACCGCCAAGCTGATGGTGAACACCGGAGGCTGGACAAACTACAGGCTGGGGCCATAGATTACTTCCAAAGAGAGATCAGTACAGCTGTAACTGAGGGCTGGACATGCCACTGGTCACCCCGAAGGTAGAGAGGAGGGGCTGGCCGCCAGCCACAATGAGGCCTTTGATCACATCTTCAACGAAACAGGTAGGAAGATGTTAGAGAGTAATCTGGAGGTATTTCTAAATTTCCCCGCCGAGAACTATCAGGACTACGTCAACAAAACTGTTCCCAAGCCAAATGCTAAGAGGGCATGGATTAAGTGGGTCTTCCACGAGAAGTTTCAGAAGAAGAAAGTCATAGCATCTGCTTTTCAGTGGATAGAGTTTCAGAAACATTCTCAAGCTTCTGAGGAAGTTCCTCAAGCTTCTGAACAAGTTCCTCAAGCTTCTAAAGAAGTTCTTTGACCGTGAATACGAGATGTTTCAGAAGAAGAGTCATGGCATCTGATCCTTAGTGGATAAATTTTCAGAAACATTCGCCAGTTCCTCAAGAAGCTCATGAAGTTCCTCAAGAAGCTCATGAAGTTCATCAACCACTTCCTCAAGAAGTTCCTCAAGTTTCTGAAAAGGTTCCTCAAGTTTCTGAGGAAGTTTCTGAAGTTCCTCAGGAAGCTCATGAACTTCCTTAAGGAGCTCATGAAGTTCCTCAGGAAGCTCATGAAGTTCCTCAGGAAGCTCATGAAGTTCCTTAAGATGCTCATGAAGTTCCTCAAGAAGCTCACGAAGTTCCTCAAGAAGTTCCTCAAGAAGTTCCTCAAGAAGTTCCTCAAGAAGTTCCTCAAGAAGTTCCTCAAGAAGTTCCTCAAGAAGCTCGTGAAGTTCCTCAAGAAGCTCATGAAGTTCCTGAAGTTCCTCAAGGAGTTTCTAAAGAAGTTCCTTAAGAAGTTTCTGAAGTTCCTCAAGAAGTTCAAGTTTGTCAAGAAGTTCCTCAAGTTCCACAAGTTTCTGAAGAAGTTCCTCGACCCTGAAAAAAAGCGTCCGCCACCGCATTTGTGTGTGTGTGCGTGCGTGCGTGCGTGCGTGCGTGCGTGCGTGCGTGCGTGAGTGCGTGCGTGTGTGTGTACTCAATGAGCGCATCATACTTGTATACAGTAACCCTGATGACGAAGGGTTATGACCACTACTATCTGGCAATACTGTATTGTTTACATTTACTAGGCCTATAACAACTGAGGCGATATGTCTCTATAATTGGGTGATAACACGGATTATCTGCTAAAATCTATGGCATTTTTCTAGTGCATGTGTGGCCGAGACATATATTTTATTTTTGTTAGAATTGTTGGTTCAAATCTCGCTATAAACTCTTATTTAGAAACCTGATGCCAATATTCTTGAGAAGCGCCGTTGTATCTGCAGAAGCTCTGAGCGGTTGAAAAAATTCCATGTCCATATCGCTAAACAGACAGAACAGAACAGACAGACAGACAGAGACCACTGACATTCAATCACTAGTGTGCTACGCTATAACACCACCGATATAAGACGTTGTGGCCTAGTTATTAGCCGCAGACCTACTGATAACTGGCATATTGCATCTAACAGATAACAACAGCGAGATAGATTAGTTTAGGCCTTTAGCTATTTTTGTGTGCTTAGGTGCATCGCTTATTTTCTCGGGACACAATCCCTAGTTAAATGTGTGGAATGTATGTGTATAATTACTGTACAGTGTGGTTGGTATACCACTGAGAATGCGTGTTTCTCTAAATAGGTGTTCGGACCTCCCATTTAGAGACATAAAGTATGGTATGTATTCTTATGCCTCAGAAATTGAGAGGGCAGTGGGAGACGTGGGTCGCGGAACGGTTGCCTGTGGAGGGTGATGGTACTTTTTAATACCGGCTATGCTACTATAGCTAATGTATTTTAATCTAAGTTTGTGGTTGGTAAGTATCTCGCCATGCACAAATCAGGTGATCGTGGGTGCGTGGTAATGACCCAGGGATGGATCATTTCAGCTGTTGCGCTAATAGCACCACAATCACGACGTGTTCTAGCACATCCGTACGTTCGTAGTTTATCTAATCTCTCTTATTGGGTCTGTAGTGCTGATTAAAGGAGCTTAATTGTGATAGGCCTACATTTTGAACCTATATTTGTAACTAGAAGGTACAGTTGCAAGCAACGGTAAGTCTGCATGCTGAAGTTGTTTTGACAAGAGTATCATATGACATGCTCCTCCTACCTTCTTTCTGTATGGTTCTGTCACCTTAATGACAATATGATGCCAACTTGTGGGAGGGGTCTAAATATCCTGAGTAATTTTGAATGGTATGGGAAACAGAATACCATGGATGGTCATAGGATATGAAATCTACTCTCACCTCTCTCTATGATTTAGGGGTGTGGTGGGGGTGGGTTGAGCCTAAATATCATTGAAATTCTGAGCAATGGTATTTGGCCATCACCCTGTAATGAATGTATCGGAAACAGAATATCATGGATGGTTATGGGATGTGGAAGTTTCTCCCTAACATAACTCTATTATGGTGGGTCATTTTATTGAATTGGATGGGAATCAGAGCTTTGGGGATTTAGTTACTTTAATGAAAATTAGTAGATAATATGGGACAGTCCAAATATTATGGGCAATTTTGAACCATGACATTGGGACATCTCTATACTGAATGCTAGGAATAACAGAAAACCAGGGATGGTTATGAGATATAAAATGCTCTCCTTAACCTATATCTGTGCGGTGATTGTGTTCCCTTGGTGACAATATGATGTCAAATTGGGTTGGAGTGTCAAATGTCATGTATACGTTTGAGCCTTGATATTTGTGCCCCTTCTCATTGAATTGTATCAGAATCAGGTATATTTTATAAATTTGTAGCATTCCCAGAATTTACGGTTTGATTTCATCTTAGTTGTTCACTCCAATGACTCAATTATCATTGTTATTTATCCTACAATTTCATTATTTATCTTTATTTGGGCCATTACTCCATCTGTTATCCTATCATCAACTTGTTCCTTTAAACACATTCTTCTCAACAACTTCTGGGCTGATTTCAATTAAATCTCGCAAGAATCACCTTTATCGCATATAACCTGGAACATAGGCATTTCAACTAGAAATGCCATTGTCTATAAAAAGAATGAAAAGGCTTTTTTGAAAAACCCTAAAGAGTTAACAAGAATTGTACCATGAAGACAGCTGACATTTTTCTTTATTGTTCAACTTCCCTTGAACAAAGCTTAATGGCCATCATTCCACAATCATATCTCCCAAATTTCGGCCTGATCCATTTAGCGGTTCTGGAGAAATCGTTTTAACAAGGACTAGGTCATGCCCCTGTTTAAGACTATATGCTCGGCCTCAACGTGGCACAGGGGTGTAACCCACTGGGTGTCAATCCAGACATTTGGAGGGGCTAACTAGAGCATTATGCACAACGTTAATGAAATGTCACTTGGAGATCGAATCAACCGAAATGGTGCTCGCCCTGTGAGGATCCACCAAGCAGGTGCAGCGCAGGGCTCCACGCCTCGAAGAAGTCCACCCTCAGCTACTGGAGGTTCCATCAACTCGTCTTGTGGAGCCAGGGGACGAGGATGGAGAGCTACTGGACAACCGAAAGAGAAGACCAACCCCAAAGAGAACCCCAGTATCAACATCATGCACTGGAACGCAGAAGGGGTTACCAACAAGAAATCAGAGCTCGATCAGTTCCTGTACGAAAACAACATTGATATCTGCTGCATCCAAGAGACACACCTGCAAGAAGGAAAACCATTTAAGGTCAGAGGTTACCAGAATTTCCGGTGTAATCGAAGAGGAAGAAAGAAAGGCCTTGGTCCGAAACATCGTGAACGCCAGCCAGATCAAAACCTTTATGGAAGAGGCAGAATATATCAAGATCAAGGTAACAACCAGCAACTCTGTGATTGACAATGTCAATTACTGCTGCCCTAATGACAAGAATCTCTCACTTGACACAATCCAGGTCCCTGACTACTACTTCCTCATTGCGGGTTATAGCCAGTCCCAGAGCTGGGGATACAGAACACTTGATACACGAGGAGAAGACATTGAAGCATGGCAAGATGAAAAGCACCTTTTATTTGTCAATGATCCCACAGATCAGCCTACCTTCTACTCGTGCCGGTGGCACTCGACAACAACGCCGGATTTGGCATTTTGTACAGAAGACATTCACAGAAACCTCAGTAGAGTGGTCGGATCGCAGTTAGGAGGAAGCGACAACCGCCCAGTCCTCCTCTCTCTTTCTGGAAGTATTTCGACAAGTTCACCTCAACATCCAAGGTGGAACAACAAAAAGGCAAATTGGAGTCTGTTCGGCATTCGTTCCAATGAGCTTACCCAAAATATATCAGTAGAAGGGAGAAACATCAACAATGTAGTCAAGGAATTTAATTCAAGTATCCTCAAGGCTGCCAACGAAGCGATTCCTCGAGGATTCAGGAAAAACTACCGCCCCTACTAGACAACAGAACTGTAAGCAGCACATGATAAACTAGACAGGGCCAGAGAAGATGCAGAGGGTAATTCCTGTCATGAAAACCACTTCACGCTACAACAAACTAAAGCCAGGTATCTAAAGACCAAGCTGGAGGCCAAAAGAAGAAGCTGGAGGGAAAATACGGCAGGGTTTAATTTAGAGAGAGACACCACAAAGCTATGGAGACTGACTAAAGCACTGAATGATGAGGGTGTTTGGGGAGAGACGATTACTCTTGAAGCAGATGGACAAACACTGACAGGAAAGATGGCTGCAGATGCCTTTGCGAAGGCAGATGTAAAAGAAAGCAACATTTCTATACCACGAATGCATAAAAAAGAGGTTAGAAAAGAGCAAAAGGAAAGAACAGACACAAACACTCACGATGCAATGAAAGTTGACATTAGTTTAGAAGAAATGAAGAAGGCTATCCGCCAGTTGAAGAAGAAGAAATCTCCCCGGCCAGATGGCATTACGAATGAAATGATCCACCACCTTGGTAATGCATCTCTTCGCAAGTTGCTAGACATCTGCAGAAGGCGTTTGACAAGGTGTGGAATGATGGCCTCCTCGTGAATCTCCGGCGCACAGGCATCGGTGGCAACATGTTCAGGTGGACCAAATCATACCTACACAATCGCATAGCTAGGGTGCTGGTGGATGGACAATCTGGACAGAATATATTGCTGAGAGAAGGGGTGCCACAAGGCGGAGTATTATCACCAACTCTGTTCATACTCTTCATTAATGACATTGTAGCAGAGATGCCCAATGGAATCCAAGCAGCCCTCTATGCAGATGACCTCACACTCTTGTGCACCGAGGAGTACACAACGACTGCCACGTACAGAATGCAGCTCGCCTTGGACAGAATTACAGCTTGGGCCAATAGCTGGTGTATTACCATCAACAAAGAAAAATCATCAGCCATGCTATTCTCACTGTCCATCAAAACCAAGGTTGGCAATCTGACACTGGGCGGTACTCCTCTCGGGTACGAGGACCAGCAGACATACCTGGGAGTCACCTATGACAGAAGATTAACGTGGAAGGAGCACATCCAGAACGCAGAGGAAAAGTCCAGAAGAAAGCTAAACATCATAAGGAAGCTGGCAGGAACAAAGTGGGGGCGCAAATGAAAGGATCCTCAAGACCATCTTCCTAGGTGCCGTACGACCACACTTTGAGTATGGATCCAGCTCATGGATGACAGCAGCTAAATCTCATCAAGAGAACCTCGAAAGAGTACAAGACCAGGCACTGCGCATCATCACTGGTGGAATGAGATCAACACCAATAGAAAAAATGGAGCAGACAGCAGGCCCACCCCCCCACTTAGCAAAGGAAGGGAATGCAAAGCACTGATCCAAGCTGCAATGCTCATATCGTTCAACAACCACCCGATGAAGATCAGGCAAGCACAGCTGTCATCAGGAAGACTCAAAAGATTAAGTTTTGTAAAAGAGACAAAAGCACTTCAAAGGAAACACCAAGAAATGTTGCCAGCACAAATAGAAGACCCAAACCACACCCTTGATCCTCCACCCTGGGAAAACAAACTAGAGAGCATAGCTATTCGCACCACAGTACCTCATTTCACAACCAAAGATGAACACAGTGATGTGAGCAAGAAGGCCCTGACCCTAGCCATGCTGGAAGAAATGTACCCTCAGGAGACATGGATAAGGATCTACACAGATGGATCGGCCAAAGATGCAATTAGGAGTGGAGGTGTCGGACTGCACATACAGTATCCAAACGGACAACATGGGTCAGCTGCAATACCGACAGGCAAACACTGCACAAACTACAGAGCTGAAGTCGAAGCACTGGTTCATGCAGCTAATACCATCAGCAGAACAGCAGCCCCTATTGCACAGATTGTCTTTTTATCTGATACCCGCTCCGTCCTTGAGGCTATCACCAAAGGTAAGCTGCCACAACTTGAAGAAGCACTACAAACCATCAAATGCTTTCGGATAGCACTACAGTGGGTCCCCTCACACTGTGGAGTCCAAGGAAATGAGGAGGCAGACAAGATGGCAAAGGTGGTGCAGAAGAGAAGCAGATAGAAAACATGGTTACCCATACCGAGATGAAGACTATCATCAAGTCAATCTATAGAACACCTCAATCAGAAGATGCCTACCATCATCTCTCGAGGCCAGAGCAAGTGACCATTTTTCATTTCAGAACTGGACACAACAGACTAAACCAACACATGTACAGGCGGTTCCACCTTACGACATCACCTGCGTGTCCTTGTGGAGAAGCAGAACAGACCACAGAGCACATACTTCAATGTTGCAGTACATATCAGCTGCTGAGAGAAGAGATCTGGCCCTTGTCACCCTCTCTCCTTGAAAAGCTGTATAGGCCTGTGGAAGAACTGCAGAAAACCACAGATTTCGTCTTGAGAACGGCTCTCCAAGTGTTATACCAGCGATCGAAAAGAAGAAGAAGAAGAAGGTCATCCAAGATGATTGCCAAAGAATTTCACCAATCAAGTTCCCTTGAAAAAACTTGGTTCAGCTTCTACCCTAGATGACATTTCATGAGTTTTGAATAGATTCGCCAAGGGTATTGAGCAACATTTTTAAAGATGTTTCTAAACATTGGACAAAATCCAAGATGGCCGCTGGCCAAATTGGACGATCAGCTTCGTTTGAACAAACTTGTCTCCCTATTCCCTAAGGATGCTTCCTGTCAAACATACTTGAAATCGGCCCAGTGGGTTTCGAGAAGACATTTAAATTTCCCATTGCTTTAGTATGGGAGGGGAGTTTTTGGTGGGAAAAAGATCCAAGATGACCGACTAACCGCTTATTTCACAGTTTCAAAAAAGGTAAATTTGAAATCAGAACACCTAAAAACTATATAAAACCAATTTCTGCTTCAAAATCCATCAAATAAAAATATCCAATATGGCCGGCAAACACACTAGATTTTGGTTGGTCCATGGTGGCCATGTTTTCTCACTTATCAACTTCCCTTGAACCAACTTTAATGGCCCGTAGTCCCTAATCATATCTCCCAAACCTGGGTCTGATCAGTTCAGCGGTTCTAGAGAAGTCGTATTCACGAAAACTAGGTCATCCAAGATGGCCATCAAACTATTTGGCCAATCAAGTTTCCATCAACAAACTTGGTTCAGCTGTTCTCCTAGATCATATTTCATGAGTTTTGAATCGATGGCCCAAGCGTTTTTGGAGATTTAAAAAAATATTTCCTGACAAATTGGCCCATCGGATTTGTCTCTATGCCCTAAGGATTGTTGCTGCCAAATATAATTGAAGAAGACATTTTAAATTTCCCATTCCTTTAGTATTCGAGCATTTGCCGGGAAAATGATCCAAGATGGCCACCAAACAATTTATCTGACAGTTTCGAAATTGTCAAATTTGAAATCAGAATACCGAAAAACATATATAAAACCAATTTCGGGCTCAAAATACATCAAAGAAGACGCCCTAGGGACTGTGGCACTCACCTGGACCATTAGCATTTGGACGGATAATTTTCGGAAAATCCAAGATGGCCACCAAAAGAATTGACCAATCAAAATTCTATATATACTTTGTGAAGCCTACCAACCTAGGGTCCTTCCAGGTGCGATTGATTGAAATCTGCTGAGCGGTTAATGAGATGCAGCGTTTTAACTGATTTACCAAATCTTTTGGAAAATCCAAGATGGCCACTCAAAAACTAACCAATCAAAATTCTGCATACTAGATCTGAAGCCTGCCACCATAGAGGGTTCTTCGATCCAAGTCTGGGTGAAATCGCTCAAGCAGTTAATGAGGAGTAGCGTTTTAAGCGACCCATTAAATTTTCATAAAATTCTAGATTTTCACACAGAAATTTACCAATCAAAAATCTGTACACAGGTTCTGAAACATACACCCATGGGATCCTTCCAGCCAAACTAGGTTGAAATCCGCAAAGCGGTTAATGAGGAGCAGCGTTTTGACAATTTCCGATAATTTGTTTTACAAAATCTAAGATTTTCACCAAAAAAGGAGATCAATCAAAATTCTGAAAAAGTGGATCAAGAGCCTACCACGATAGAATCCATTTAGTCCGATTTTGTTGAAATATGTCAAGCGGCTATGAAGGAGTAGCATTTTGACCATTTCCAGTGGATTTTTCATTAAATCTGAGATTTGTACCCAAAAAATTGATCATTCAAAATTCTGAATAATTTCTAGAGCCTACCACCATAGAATCCATCTATTCAAATTTGGTTGAAATATGTAATGTAGCTAAGAAGGAGTGGCATTTTGACAATTTCCGGTAAATATTTAATAAAATCTATGATTTTCACCCTAAAAAATTGATCAGTCAAAATTCTGAAAAGGTGTTCTAGAGCCTACCACCATAGAATGCATTCAGTCAAATTTTGTTGAAATATGCCAAGCGGCTATGGAGAAGTAGCATTTTGAGCATTTCCGGTAGATTTTTCATAAAATCTAAGATTTTCACTCAAAAAATTTATCAATCAAAATTCCGAATAGCAGTTCTAGAGACTACCACCATAGAATCAGTATGGCCAAATTTTGTTGAAATATGTCACGTAGTTAATGAGGAGTAGCATTTTGACCATTTCCAGTAAATTTTCCATAAAATCTATGATTTTCACCCCAAAATATGAACGAATCAAAATTTGTCTGGAGGTACCAGCATAAGATCCTTCCACCTAAATTTGGTTGAAATCGACCAAACCGTTAAGGAGAATAAGTGATTTTACGGATGGACGAATGGACGACCGCCATGGCATAAGCTCACTTGGCATTTCAGGCCAGGCGAGCTAATAAAAAGATCCAGTATGGCCGCCAAACACGCTACATTTTGATTGGCCCAAGACAGTTATATTTTTATGGATCAACTTCCTTTGAACAAACTTTAATGCTACTTAGCACCTAATCATATCTCTCAAATTTCGGCCTGATCCCTTCAGCGGTTCTAGAAGTCGTTTTCGCGAAAACTAGGTTCTTGAGAAGTCATTTAAATAAAAAGTTGACAGACAGACAGACGGACGACGGACAGTCGCCACGGCATAAGTTCACTTGGCCATTCTTGTCAGGTGAGCTAGAAATCTGTTAAATCCAAGAAACGACATTTCAAGATGGCCACACTTGGTTGGTGGCCATCTTGGATTTTGGATCATCATCAATTTCGATAAGTTTCTTTCCCAGACCTAATCCAACAAGCCTATGAAGTTTCAAAGCAATATGATAAGGAGTAACAGAGTTATCATCTGGAAAGCAATTTTCAAGAAGGCCGACGGTGGCTGGCGGCCATCTTGGATTTCGGAGCATCGATAATTTCGATAGGTTTCTTTGACAGCCCTAGTCCAATCGTCTTATGAAGTTTCAAAGCAATCCGATAAATGGGAGCAGAGTTATCCTGCGGAAACCAATTTTCAAGATGGCTGTCAGTGGCTGGCGGCCGTTTTGGATTTCGGATCATCGTCTATTTCCATAAGTTTCTGTCTCAGACCTAGTCCAATCATCCTATGACGTTTCAAAGTGATCCAATAAACTGTAGCGGAGTTATCGTGTGGAAACCACTCTCACGCCTGCCCGTAAATATCATCACATAATACCCTGCCAATTTTTTGGGTGGGGTATAAAAGTGCATTAATGAACCAGAGTTATGGCCCTTGTTTAAATGTGCTGACTCTTTATATCCATAGTTCAAATAGATAATTGTCTGAGGGAACATATCTGCTAAATTTCGTTTTAACAATTAGCGAAAATATGCATTTTCCCCATACATGCCATAGGGATCAATACTAAAAAAATATAGCAAGGGACACAACTCTGATATTTTTGGACATGGCCACTTCATATTCCTTGCCTCAATAGATATTGCCGAAAGGAACATATCTGCTGAATTGGGTTTTAATCCATGGATAAATGATGAAACGTAGCACAAATGTATTTTCGCCATAGGCTTCAATACTTAACCAGAGTTGTGGCCCTTATTTCAAGTCGTGGCTACATTATATTCATATTGCCATTTAGTTTAAGCCTTAATGAACCAGAGTTATGTCCCTTGTTTACAAATGCACTCTTAAATGTCCATAGTTCAAATAGATATTTGACTGAAGGAATATATCTGCTAAATTTGATTTTAATCTATCAACAATGACGAAAACATGTATTTTCCCCATGTGGCTCAATACTTAAAGGCACATCAATGAACCTGAGTTATGGCCCTTGGATAAGGGTGTGGTCAGTTCATATTCATAGCTCCAATTTAGTTGTAATCCATCAATAAATGACGAAACGGGCAACAAATGTATTTTGCCCATAGGCTTCAATGCTTTGAAAATATAGCAAGGGACATAACTCTGCTATTTGTGGGTATGGCCACTTCATATTCCTAGCCCAAATAGATATTGCCTAAAGGAACATATCTGCTGAATTGGGTTTTAATACATCGATAAATGATGAAACGTGGCACAAATGTATTTTCGCAATAGGCTTCAATACTTAGCCAGAGTTATGGCCCTTATTTCAAGTCGTGGCTACATTATATTCATATTGCCTGAACAAATACATGTATCTGCTAAATTTGTTTTTAATCCATGAACAATTGACAAAACAAACGCATTTTAACCAAAGGGTTCAATAGTTGCACATCTTAATGAACCAGAGTTATGGCCCTTATTTAAAGGTGCTACGTCTTTATATTCATAGTCCCAATAGATATTTGACTGAAGAAATATCTTTGCTTTATTTGATTTTAATCCATCAACAATTACTGAAACAAATGGATTTTCACCATAGGGTCATTTAGTTTAAGCCTTAATGAACCAGAGTTATGGACATTGTTTAAAAATGCATGCTCATAAATATCCATAGTTCAAATAGATATTTGACTGAAGGAACATATCTGCTAGATTTTATTTTAATACACCAATAATTGGTGAAAACTTGTATTTTTCCCATATTGCTCAATACTTTAAAACACCTCAATGAACCTGAGTTATGGCCGTTGTTAAGGGCGTAGTATATTCATAGCTCCAACAGATGCTCTCTAAAGGAACATATCTACTAAATTTAGTTGTAATCCATCAATTAATGCCGAAAAGTGCAACAAACGTATTTCCCCTATCAGGCTTCTGAGTTATGGCCCTTGTTTAAGGGCCATGCTTTGAAAATATAGCAATGGACATAACTCTGCCATTTGTGGACGTGACCACTTCATCTTCCTAGCCCAAATAGATATTGTCGAACAGAACATATCTGCCGAGTTGGGTTTTAATCCATCAATAAATGATGAAACGTGGCACAAATGTATTTTCGCCATGGGCTTCAATACTTAACCAGAGTTATTACCCTTATTTCAAGTCGTGGCTACATTATATTCATATTGCCTGAAGAAAAATACGTGTATCTGTGTACAATATCACCTCCTGAAGAATCGCCTGACACAATTAATGTCTCTGCATGTCAAAAGAATATTTTTTGAAAATTTACCACTGGAATGGCTGGCATGTTAACGTAGTCTTCTGTTCAGTCTTGGTATCCAAATTGATATTCAATAGGCAAACTGCCTGATCAATCCTGACCATTACATGTATATTATTACATATAAG
Organism: Chaetoderma sp. LZ-2023a; assembly: GCA_034401795.1. Classification (NCBI taxonomy): domain Eukaryota; kingdom Metazoa; phylum Mollusca; class Caudofoveata; order Chaetodermatida; family Chaetodermatidae; genus Chaetoderma; species Chaetoderma sp. LZ-2023a. Next base: position 66,616,837 of record CM067366.1, on the reverse strand, counting down.
CTATTGAATACTTTGAATTCAGAATTTTTAATCCTGAATCATATCATATGTATTAAAGTATTTAAATTAAAAAAGAGTATTTTGAGACTAAATGTACCTGATTACCGGATAAAATACATCAAATCCAACATATAATAATTAATACACACAATAGGCCACAATATACACAGGAGGACCTAATCATGAATTAGTCTATTAACTCTTTACCCCTTAAATCTTTAAAATAATTTGTATCCACACATAGAAAATGTCCATTTGTGGACCAAGAGATTATTTTTGAAAATTTAACACTGGAATGACTGGCTCAATTATCGAGCCGGTCATTCCAGTGATACGCTATGCGATATATCGAAATATCGCAATTTTTTTCACCACGATATATATATATATATATATATATATATATATATATATATATATATATATATATATATATATATATATATATATATCGTGATACATCCTAGGACAATATCGTGCAAGACTTCTTGGGTGACCGATGCAGAATGCATGAAATATGATCTAGGGCAAGAGCTGAACCAAGTTCCGCATCAGCTAGCTACGCACGATAACTTCTGAACTGTGTTTAGATGCATTGGCTCATTTTAAACAGGCTGAATGTAAGTCACAAAAATAGGTAACAATGTACATAGTCCACCTCACTGTGTCAAAAATAAAACCTTTGTGGGAATTTTTTGTTAATTTTTGGAAACATGCATGTTTGCAAAGTATTTGTCATGACAATTCTAAAAACACTGCTTCGATTTTTTCTGATAAGGTTCAAGGTCATTTAGAGGTCAGATATGATGTCATATTTGTTTTCTTGGTATGATCGCTTTAAATCTGAACTCAACCATATCATGCTGTATATCTAATTAAAGCTTATTAAAATGCATTGTCAGAAAACTTGTTTGTTTTGTATTTCCTCTTTAACGGATAAAGTTATTCGGCGCTAAAGTTACGTCATAGTGCAAAAATCATCAAATGATAAACATTGCGGTATCATTAACATTGAACTTCAAAGTTCCATATACTGTTTTGCATATCACGAACAACTCTATTGAAGAATATAGTAAAATGTAACTGTTCCTTTGGTTTGCGATTTATTTTATACTATAATTTCGCAATGATATGCAGTCTTCTAGGTATAAGGCCATAAATTTTCAAAAATAAATAGCTCGTGATAAATTTAAAAGTGATCGCAGATGTAAAAGCGAAATAAATTTATGTATTTTTCTTAAATTTTTTGGTGTTTTATGTCGTCTGCTAGGCACACAAAGTAATTCCTGCATGCTATTAAATTGTCTAACCGAAATCTCACAGATTTTATGACATGTATGCAATATTTACATACGCTGTAGTTTTCATAGTAAACTACAAAATAATTATAGCGTAATTGTACTTTCCCAAGCCCAATAATACAATGGATAATATTCCAGAGCTAAAAGCAATTGGTACTTAAAGGGTAAAAACTCAAAACAGACCCTAAACGGTGTGTTATATGCCAAGAAGATTTGTGCGATGTTAAGGTTTTGCAACCAAAGGATGAATCATATGATAAATTGATTAGTACTATCCAAGAGCGAGGAGCACTACAAGATGGGAAATATGTAGCTATTTCTCAGAGACTGAAGGGAGAAACGATAGCTTCTCTGAAATCAATGAACGTTTTTAGCATCGTCAGTGCTATAGCGATTCTACTAACAAGGAAAAAATAGAGCGTGCTAAAGAACGCTATGCAAAATCAATAGACACTGGCAGCTTTATGCCTAAGAGAAAAGGCAGACCATATTCAGTGGCCAGGCTATCAACATTGACTGATATCGTCCAAAGCACACCTGCTAGGTTTAGTAGTTCTAACACAGAACCCTTTAACGCACATAAGTGTTTCTTTTGTCAAGTTGACAGTGGACAAGAACAGTTCAATTTGGGGTCTGCTAATGCGGGTAAGGAACTAAGATATGCTGTAGACAATAGTGACAGAAATGACTTTAAAGTTAGACTTAATACTGCAATTTCTCCAATGGATGCACATGATATTGATGTGAAATACCACAGAATATGTTGGGTTAAGTATATCCAGAGATCTGCACCATCTACAAAAACAGAGGTCTTGCAACAAAACCAGAAGCAAATAACAGCATTTATTGAACTTATCCATATGATCGACTTTCAAACATTGAATAAAGCTTATCTGTCAATTGAAGATATTGAGAACACATATATAAGTCTTTTAGGTGATACTGTCAAGTCTCATGTCCAACATACTTACGTAAATGGCTAAAGATGCGTATCCTACAGGAATCACCACATTTGGAGACTGTGCGGCAAACACTGACAAAGCCTGCACTTGTCTACTCACCCAGCGATTCTCAGCAAGAAATGGCAAATCGGTTAATTGACTCCTGCACTAACCAATCAAATGACATAGAACACATATATACATGTGCCAATACAATAAGGAAGCATATGAAAACCTTTGTATCCGAGAACGGCAATATGAAAGACGTCCGGGTTACTAGTGATGACAATGATTTGCTTCCATTGCTTTATACACTTATAAGGTGGATAATCAGTGGGCCTATAATGGCGGTAGACAGCCACGTTCAGAAGAGGAATTTAGAACGCAATGACATAACAATATGTCAAGATATCATGTACAACCAGAAATCTGACAGACAAATTAATTACAATAAGAAGACTGATGGAGCCGCCTCCAGAACCCCCAAAGGAAGGGAAAATCCAAATGCATTAGGTCTGGCATTGACTGTTCACCATGATACTAGAAAGAAGGCATTGGTTGCTCTTCTGTCAGCTCATGGCTATTGTGTATCTTATACTCGCACATTACTCTTAGAAACATCTAAAGCCAATGCAGCCATCACTAACATGCAACAGTTTAATGGTATATACATACCACCCTTTCTCATGAAAAATAAGTTTTTCTTCTTTGCTGAGGACAATACAGATTTCAGTGAAGACACTCCCGATGGAAAAGATACGTTGCATGGAACGATAACTGTAGTTTATTTATGTAGCATATTTCTGAACCACCGCAGATTGAAAACTCACAAAGTTTCACCTTTACGCCACAATATACAACCATGTTAGAGTGCTCAAAACCTCAAATTCAAAGCTGCAGTAAAAACGGTAGTATGAAGGACTTCAATGTTACCAGTGTTCAGAAGAAGACTGGTGATTTAGAATAGCTCATTGCAAGAGCGGCATCAGACAAATCAGCTTCTGTCAATCAACTTCCTGGTTGGGCTGGATATAACTCTATCATTTCTCCTGCTCATGAGGTGACAGCTGTGGGCCCCTCTTATACACGCACTAGCACCTGAATGGTCTACGTTGCTGACAGTATTGAAGCAAGCACAGCATATAAATGTCATGGTATTTGGCGATAAGAATCCCAAAACTGTAATTTCATTGGGCATGGCGTTGTATGCAAAGGCATTGTAGTTGGTACACTCTCACCCACATTTGACAGTATGTTCTCAGGCTAAGCGAACTTCATGCCTCCATGGTTGCAATACGAGCGATTGGTGATTCGATAGAAAACTCTGGACTTGATGATGCTTGGAGTGAATCTGGAATTTATGGACCTGCTACCACAAAACAAATTTTGAAATGTACTCACTACAAACGAGCTGTCAATGCACACATCACTACATATTTGACAGTATTTGAAATTATGTTTGATGAATTCTTGAATGAGAATCCAGGCCTTAAGGACAAATTTACCTCTGTAATATTGGCATGTGAAGACGCAGTTGAAAATACTGAAACGCATTGTATGAAAGTAAGAGAGGTACACGAAGAAATCCAAGACTTCATTGCAGGAAATGGAATTGAAGAAAGATTTCAAGAGTTTACTGCAGTTAGATCAGCAAACAATATAGGCTATGTTAAGTTACATGGGACATATTGACACTCTATTGAAATTAATTAAAGCAACGAGAATGAAAGATTGGTATCTACATTTAGAGGCAGGAGCAGAACTGATTAAGATATTCTTTACAATGGACAGTAGCAAATACAAAAGGCTTTGGCCTCGGTATCTCTCTGATATGAAAGCACTTGAAAAGACGGATCATGAAATTTGGACTGCCTTTGTCTCTGGTGATTTCTCTGTCACAATGAGTGAAATACCATTTGTGTCAATTGGTCCAGACCATGCTTGCGAAATGCAAAACAAAGTAATGAAAGAAAGCAGGGGACTGATTGGAATATCGATAAATCCTAGCGCAAGACATAGATTTTTTTCAGCTGGCCCAGAATTAGCCAGAATCAGTCAACAGTATAAGTCACAGTTTCTTAGTACTGATGCAACCCGTAAGCACCATGGCCTACTAAGGTCAACCATCACACGTGACCATCTTATGGTAGACAAGTTAAAGAATACAATAATGTCTTACTGCAATCCATTCAGAGTAGAGAAAAATGACATACAATTTAATATGGTTACACATGCTGAAGCCGTACACGACATAGTGCAGTTTGACGAACTTGGACAGAAAATGGTTGAAGACTACGTATCAGCTCGTTTTCATGGCGATGTTAGTTTGTGAGCACCCATAAAACGACAAATGCTCACGTGCTACCCTTATCAGAATAGTAAGAAGCTGGTAACATCCAACGCCCAAACCATGGAACTAAAAGAGACAAATTCACTATTTGGTAGGCTAATGGTTATTACGAGGACAAGCAGAGAAATTGATCTGCCTTCGGCCATTGGTCAGTATGAATTTACAGTTAATCCACGGGCTTTATTTGCTTTAGATGGCACGATTTTTGCCATGCAATGACAAGGCAAAACTCATTCACGTGCTTCAACAAAACGCTGACAACACTCAAGACTCGACAAAGGAAGTATGAATTTGTGAAGAGGAACCACAGGTGCATCCAGAGTTCTCTATATTTGAAACAGAACAATAAAAAGTAATGTCTCTATCTGGTCTGAAAATAGCAATTGTAGACGGAATGGTGGTTCTGAAGAAACCACCATATGCTAAAACAATGCTAGACCTTGCTAATCAGTATAGTCATGATTTAAGCAGGTTAACACACATTTATCCCGAACTACACCTGGTCTTTGACACCCTAAAGGTCACTATACGCAAAAAACGAGGGAAAGGAAGGTCAGCAATTGCCTATACCGTCACCGATAGTACAAATCTTTCCAACATCAGCATGCAAATGATTCTTTCATCAGAAAAAACCAAACAAGACCGTACAGTTTATCTCTCTGACAAGTGTTTGACTCATTTCAGGGAACAGGGGAAGGTGTTATATGTATCAGCAGCGGGAAAAACCTCTTCCAGCAAGGTTGAATGCGTTTTGGAATTAAATAACCATGAAGAGGCAGATACACTTATGATATGGCATGCATTATGTGCAAGTGCACTAACACCACAAGCTGAAGAACTCTGTATTTTCTCACCAGATACTGATGTACTAATTCTAGTGATAGGTCATTATTCTAAGATGGTTCAAAATGTCTCAATTTCTATGGTATCCGGCAAAATACAGATTAAACCTTTAATTGGTGCTCTAGGGTCTGATGTAGCATAATCTCTAATGGGATTTCATGCATTCGCCGGCTGCGACACAACGGGACGATTTTCTGGTAAGAGCAAGGCACTATGGTTTAAGTTGTTTTGCAAAGTGGATGAAAAAGTAATAGAGGCATTCAAAGATATGAGTAAAGTAGGTGATCTCAATGATGAGACTGTGAAAGTACTTTCCACTTTTGTTTGTCAGGCATATTGCCCCACTGTTGTTGCATTGCAAGAGCTGAAATCTTTACGTTGGTATTTATTCTGCAAATCTTCTGCAGAAAGTGACTGGTTACCACCAATTGATGCAACATTGTATGAGCATATACTGAGGGCACATTTACAGGCTTCTATTTGGGGTCAGGCCAGTCACCCAATACAGGTGCATTTAGATCCATGTGCTAATGGGTGGAAGAAAACAAAGGCGATCTAGTTCCAGTAACTACACAATTATTGCCAGCACCATCTGCAGTTTTAGAACTTGTTAAGTGTTCCTGCAAAAAGACAAATTGTGCATCTACCAGGTGTACATGTAGATCAAAAGGACTGACATGCACAGAACTTTGTTTGTGCTCTGACTGAAAATGAAGAGCCTGAGGTATGTAGCTTAAGTGACGATGATGATGATAGAGACATGTAATTAAAAGTGGATGCCACTTAACTTTGATATGGAATGCTAACACAGTGAGGATTTTGTGCCATGACATAATTTCAAAAAAGCTTTAATTGGATAAGCAACATGGTTTGATTGGCAATTAAAGCTCTCATGGGAAAATGTATATGCCATTATAGCTGACCTTTATTCACCTCTAAATGACCTTGAGCCTACTCGGAAAATTTAAAACATCTTTTTTCAGAACTTTCATGATAGATACTTGGCAAAAATGTGTTTCCCAAAAATTAATTGAAAGTTCCCCTGAAATTCGATACTGAGACTGATTAAACGCTAAACGTGGCCACACGGTCACAATTTTACATTATGGCGTAACTTCCGCGATGAATAACGTTTTCCGTTAAAGAGTAAATAAGAAATCAATAGGTTTTTTGACAATGCATTTTAATAAGCTTTGATTTGATATGCAACATGCCATGATTTAATTGGTATTTAAAGCTCACGTAGCAAGAAACCGTATATGACCTCATAACTGACATTAATGACGTCTAAATGACCTTGAACCTTGTCAGAAAAAATGGAAACATTGCTTTTTGGAATTGTAATGATAAATACTTTGCAAACACGCATGTTTCCAAAAATTAACAAAAGGTTCCAACGAAATTACACAGTGAGACTGACTAATAGGCCCACTGTAAGCGGCGTGAGCGAACAGCAGAGTTTAAGAATTGCCCTTTGTTCTTGTGAAATATACAAATATTGTCAATCTATAAGTGATGAAACGGTCCAGAGTATTGCTATAGAAATTGATGTTTCACATTTGACACCTGTAGCCAGACACGATCAGATCACGGCCTGACATAAACTGGTAACTGGCCATCTCGCCCCACGGAGATTTCGCCGCAGTGATCTCGCCCTCTGGACTCATAAGTGAATACATTGGGGGGAAATCGCCAGTCAATCTTGCCCCCATCCTTTATTCAGAAATTGACCAGAGAGCATTTATTGATGGCCACCACATACGATGCTTAGTTTATCAGCATGAGTCTGTCGTTTTAGATGAGAACACGTATGCCTTCTACACGAACGTATACGATTATTTATAGCCTAAAATCTACATGATGTAGTAGTAGTAGTAGTAGTAGTAGTAGTAGTAGTAGTAGTAGTAGTAGTAGTAGTAGTAGTAGTAGTAGTAGTATATGCTTCTATTTTTCTTGTTTCCAGTTCACATTTCTTACCATTCTACCTTTTATTTTATTTTATTTTATTTTATTTTATCCCACCTTCCTTATTTCCTCTTGTTGAATTCAGGATCCTTTATTTATCTCATTTCCACACCCATTCATTCATTCTTGATTGCTCTTTTCACCTGTTTTATATCAATCTCATCCATTCATTCTTTTAATTCTTCTTCTTTCTTCTTTTATTCCATGCCATCTTTTTTCATTGTTCCTTATTTTCCTTTTTCTGTCCTTAAATCATTCGCTTTATGAATCTCATTCTTTATTCTGTTATTCTCCGCTCTTTCCATTATCCTTCTTTCATTCCTTATATCTATCACATTTCTTCCGCTTGTTATCGAATTCCATACATTTCCGCCATTCTATTTTTTTAAATCTCATTCTGTATTCTCTCCTGTTCTCTCTGTTCCATTTCTCATTTTATTTCATTCCATCTCATTTCATTTCATTTATTTTATTTTATTTTATTTTATTTTATTTTATTTTATTTATTTATTTTAAAATATTTTATTTATTTTATTATCAGAGACTATTTTATTATATTTCTAAAACAATTTAATCAATGTTTTAGACCAGCAGACCATCATTGTTCTACCGGATTAAACCATGACTTTGCATCTATGGGCTCGCCTATGTCTTAATCTCTTAGATCTATCAATAAAACAATAGGCCTACACATGTAGAATGGCGCGATATGGCTTTCATTCATATAATCACTGATCAAGTATTTGGGTTAATGACGTTTGTGTCGAACAATCATGGTAGTAGGCGTTAATCAATTGTGAACAACGCTCAATAAAATGATACGCACACTTTAATTAACCATTTGAATCAGTCACTTAACTTGGTTACTGTATTAGACCTAAGTCTAGTAGTAGTAGTAGTAGTAGTAGTAGTAGTAGTAGTAGTAGTAGTAGTAGTAGTAGTAGTAGTAGTAGTAGTAGTAGTAGTAGTAGTAGTAGTAGTGTACGCACGCGTTTATTTAGCTCTGCAATTGCTGCCCAAATTTGCTAGTTTTTGTTTCTAGCGCGATTTTGTAGATAAACTTTATACATATATTTCGTATTAGTATTTCCTTTCAAACATTATGTTTAATTTGTAAATTCTTGTCTTGGTTGGAGTTCCATTTTCTAAAGGCACTCCTCTTAGCTGGCGGTTTCAGCCATTTAATAGGTCTCCTCTTACTGTGGTCAATGCAATACTTTTATCCCCGCGCCAGTATGCTAATTCTATAGTTCGTTGGCTAGCGCATTATATTTGGCAAGATCGCTTGAGTGAGTGGATTTAATTCCTTTGTCATTTGTAAGCGCAAGCCTAGTACTTTGATTTTATAAATCTTTATAGTCAGTTGGCTGTTCACGGTCAACTCGAACAGACTGACAAATATATGACTGTAATATGTTAGTATGCATTAGGAAACCACTTTAATCGGTTAGGTGTTAGTGAACCACTTAGACAGTGGTTCAAACTAACAAATATACGACTGTACTATCTATTCGTATATTTGTTGGTAGGTGCCAGCGTTTCAAAAGGGGACACTATTTATTTAGTGCTTAGCTCTTTCCCTGACGTCTTGGTATTATATATTTGTATTACCCCTTATATATTGTAGTAGTATGGGTTTCCTCCTTTATTAAAACACCATGGCAACCTCCTTTAAGCGTACCCTGAGTCTTAAAATCATGACAAAGGCTGGGGGTGTTTCGGCAATTGAGGTGTATCATGGGTTGAAGGATGTAGTTGGGGTAGGGCCACGGGTCCTTCAAGGTCTCATTAACGTTTCCAAATCTGTATGGAATGTCGCCATAGTTAATGAAAGTGTGAAGGAAAAGTTGCTCGACGAGGTCCTTGTCGTGAAGGGTGAGGTGTGTAATGTGGAGGAAATAGATTCTGATCGTCTATTCGTCAAGATGAAGGTTCCATTAGAGATCCCAGATGAACGGGTTATCAATGAATTGATCAAGTATGGCAAAGTGGACAAAGTAGAACACGAGACCTATCCATTTGCTCGAACCTTAGAAAATGGCATCAGAAGAATTTGGTTAGAAAAGGTAGAACAACCTCTCCCAACAGATTGCCCTAACAAAACAAATGTCTAGTTTGTGGATAATCTGATCATTTGTGGCGATGCCTGCAGAACAAATATGTAAAAAAGGGTGCTGATAAAAGTGCAGAGCAAGTTGTCTCTAAAGAGAATGTCATAGAACCGGTAGCTGCTGAGATTGTAGCTGAAATCCATGTTAATGGGAAGCACGTTGCTAAAGAAAATGTCATCGAACCAGTAGTTGCTGAGATTGTAGCTGAAGTCCATGTTAATGAGAAGCATGGTGAAAAAAACTAAGAATCCAATCGCTGTAGTTGCAGGCGATGAAATAGAGGTTCTAGATGAGGGGCTAAGTCCTACTCCAGTAACAAGTCAATCCAAGTCTGATGTCAGAGAGGCTAATTCCACACAAGTTGAAGATGATGATCAATACCCTCTGGAAGAGAGTTTTAATTTAGGACAAGTACAATTCAGGTCGCAAGATACTGAAACTAACTTTGATTTTCCACTGAGTACACTCAATCTAGACGATTTAAATAATATAGAGAAAGTAATTGGTGTCTCGGATCGATTGAGTGGAACAAAGCGACAGAAAGATGGAGAGTTCTGAATCAGAAATAGAGGAAAGTGATATAGAAGACGATAATATGTCAGTCGCTGAATCCGATATATCCATTCAAACACATAGTTCTAAATCACCCGATGAAATGGTCAGGTACAGGTCAGAGGCAGGAGAGGTGTTAGTTCCATATGTGACGGCAAAAAGGGGTAAATATAGGCATCTGCGTCATGATTCAGTTATATTAATATAAGCATTTGGAAAAAGTTGAGCTAAGTAGTGCAGCGTTTGCGAGTAAAATAGGTGAATGGTCTAAGAGAGGGTCGAAAAAACCAAAATCTAGTTAGCTTAAAAATGGCGGTTATACACATCATGTTATTACTTTTTATGCTAATTTGCACACTCAATTGTAGAGGCCAAAATAGTGACATAAAGCAACGTCACTTACTAGAGACTCTGAAAAATTACCAGATTGACATTGCTTGATACAGGAAACAAAAATTCAGAAGTCGGAATCATACGATAATTTGGAAAAGATTTCTGGATCCAGAATATTCTATTCGTTATCTCAAGATAATAGTGCAGGTGTAGCAATTGTTATACTTCCTCGTTGGTCAGCCTGTGTAAATATAATCTCTTCAGTATCAGGTGCAAATCGTCGCTGGGTGAGAGTCATGCAAAACATACAACAAACACGTTTCACGTTGCTGTGTATATATGCACCTGCATCTCATCAACTACGTCGTAATTTTTTTGATGAGATGTCTACAACAGTACTAGATAACATCACTGAAAACTTAGTAATGGGTGGTGACTTTAATTGTGTTGTAGACAAAGAAAATGACAGGAATGCAACTTCAACTTGTACTGATACATCACATAGACTCTTAAAAGAAATATGTTATAATGAAAATGTAGTTGACACCTATAGAATATCAAAACCTCATGGTAAATATCTTACATGTTTTTCGGCAGATGGTAAAGTTGGTTCAAGGATCGACAGAATTTATGTGAATAGTTTGTTGACTGGGTACTGGAGAGATATTAATATTAAGCCTGTCGCATTCTCAGATCATAATATGGTTTGTGTAACCTTGGTCAATGCTGATTGGGTAACAAAAGGGGTTCGGTTTTGGAAATTAAACACAACACTGTTGGGAGAAGAATTTTATAAGAATAATAGAGAGAGTTGTTGGCAACATTGGATTAATAGGAAAGCATCATATACGAGCACATTGCAATGGTGGGTGGATGTAAAACTGGATTTAAAGTATGTTTCCCGAAAGTATGCTATTAGAAAATCACGGGAAATACGCAAACGCAAGAAAACACTTCATCGATCACTGATGAAAATTAAAGCTAAAGTAAATAATGGTGAAGATAATTATTATGAATTACTGGTTAAAATTAAAAGTAAAATAAGAGATATAGAACAATATGAGTTTGAGGGTGCAAAAATTAGAGCAAGAGCCCAGATGCATGCAGAAGGGGAAAAGCCAACCCGATATTTTTGCACATTAGAAAAAGCACTGGCAATAGATAAGGTGATGTGCTCATTAAACATGCCGGATGGTTCAACCGTCTTTACCAAAAATGAAATGAGTACTATTGTATGCATTTACTATGAGTCATTGTACATGTCAGAGGGAATTGATGAAGATGCAAAATTGGATTTGTTAGCAAATATAGACAAAAATTTGTCAGACACAGGCAGTGAATTTTGTGATTCACCCTTAATACTAGAAGATTTAACTAAATCCCTTAAAGGTATGAAACTAGAAAAATCACCAGGGTGTGATGGACTTCCATTTGAATTTTACCAAACGTTTTGGCATCTTGTAGGTTTAATAATGGAGGAATTAGCCACTGAACCTTTTCAGAAAGGCCATTTACCACCAACCATGGCTAGGGCACACGTACGGATAATGTATAAACGAAATGACAGAAGTCTAATTCAGAATTACAGACCAATTTCTCTACTATGTGTAGACTACAAAATAATATCCAGAGCACTAATATTGAAACTAGGTAGTGTTTTAGGAGAACTCGTTGGAACAGAGCAGACATGTGCTGTAACTAGTAGGACAATTTTAACCAATACCATGTTAATAAGAGACCTTATACAATTGGTTGAGAAGGATAGCATCCCTTCAGCTGTGATTGCCTTGGACAACGAAAAGGCATTTGACCATGTGGAATGGGATTTTCTTATTAATTCTTTGCAATCGTTTGGGTTAGGCTCAAACCTTATTAAATTAAGAGTAGCTATTTAGTGAACAATCAATTATCCAGAGAACGTGGTGTTAGACAGGGGTGTTCCCTATCGCCATTATTATTTGTTCTTGTGATGGAATCTCTTGGCATTTCAAGGCATATGTATTCGTGGCATAGAAAGACCACTTAAGCTGTCACAATATGCTGATGACACAACTGTGTTTGCTAGTTCAAAAAAAGGTTTTGCAATTTTAAACCATGTGCTAGAAAAGTTCCAAAATGCATCTGGTTTGAAAATCAATAAAGGAAAATCCAAAGGATTATTTTTGGGGCCATGGAAAGAGTGGAATGACCAGCCACTTGAAATCAATAGGTCTAATGATACCATTAAGATTTTAGGCATCTATTTTAGCAGGAAACCGAATACAACACAAAATTGGAATGAACGAGTATCTAAGCTTAAGAGAATATTAGTAAATTAGAAGCGTCGTCGTCTTTCAATTTTTGGTAGAGTGTTTGTTGTCAAAAACTTGGTATTATCTGGGCTATGGTATATAGCATCTGTTGTACACATGTCAAAACATGTAGAAAAGGAGGTTAATGAGTTGATATTGTCATTCATATGGGAAGAAAAGAATCATTTAGTTTCCTATCATGTTCTCAATAATGCTAAGTTAGAAGGAGGACTTGATTTAATTGATATTAAAGTGAAATGTGTTCCTTTAAGGTAAAAATATTTGAATGATCTTATTACATCAGATGAGACGTGGGCGTGTGTTTCACGAGCTCTCATGGAGAGAATTGTAGAACCATTTCTGACGGAGCATGTTTTTACTGCAAAGAAGCCACCTCCGAATAGCCAAATGATACCAGATGTGTTTAAAGATCAAGTTAAGGAGTTAGAAATATTTGACAGATACATGCCTCCTCCTACGTGCCGGAAGGAAGTACTAGAACAGCAATTGTGTGGCAATAGTAATATATGTTATAACAACGCAGTACTTTATCTACCGTCCTTTGAAAAATATGGCATTCAACATTTATCTGATATAATACACCCTCAAACACGTAGATGGATTTCAATGCGAGAAGTAGCTAGAAAAACACATATGAGGCATACAGATGTCCAGCGGTTGCTAAATTATATAAAACATGCTGTAGCAATTGAATGGTTTCGTCTGCCAAATGTAAATAATAATAGTTTGACTCCACAACTTGCATTAGTTCTTGATGATGAGATGTTAAAATACAAGATGAGATCCAAGGAATGGTCCCACATTATGAGACGAAAACAAGTAACACCTCCCATAGCAATTAGGAGATGGGATGACTCAAGCTATAAACCATCCAGTTGAAAAAATGTATGGAAAATCTTACATTCTCCATACATACCAAATATGGCTCATGATTTATTGTGGCGATTACTACATCGACGGCTATGGGTGGGACACTTGACATACAAGCGCAATATTACGACTTCTGATAGGTGTTACTTATGTCAAACAGACGAGGAAACAAGCGAGCATTTATTTGCGGAATGTCAAATATCGTCACAATTTTGGGACTATATCAGCCAAATCTTGGCACAATTTGGAGCGAAGCTCATTGTTCTAGAAACGCATGTAGTCTTATTTAGAGAATTTGGATCAAGCGGTGTAAATATCATAATGTCTGAAAGGACTATTTTAATAACAATGCTAACCATAGGTGTTTGGGCCATTTGGAAACATCGGTGTGCACAGACGAAAAATCCATCTATGGGCAATCACAATAGAGCAATAAAGGCCATATTTCGTTCATTGCTGCTGAATCATATTCCTTGCAAATATTTTAGATTAAAGCAGCATGGTAAAGAAAAAGTATTCAAGGACATATGGTGAAAAACAAACATAGTTTCAATAGAGTTGGGAACTGTAAAAATAAATGAGCCTGCACTACCTTAAATCATTTAATTACTACAGCTGATTTTTCTGTGTCTTTTAATTAATCTGTGTCCTGTAATTCATTTTAGTCTGCACTTTGATATTGTTATGTTTAATAATTCATGTAAACAAATAAACCGACTGGGGTAATTTAATAATCAATAGATAATGTAAGTTGCCATTGAATTATAAAATCATCACGGGTAATTTTAGAAACTTGCACAGGGTTTTATAGGGTAATTTACAAAACCGTACAACAAAGTAAATCAAAAATGTAAACAAGAGCGCCATCTATTTCCATCTATTCTTCTGTAATTTTCCTGCTGACTATATATGTTATGCTACCCAAATGCTACTACGCCCGCTGATCTTTAAAGAATCAACCCACTGGCGTCAATGATTGACTTATTTGTCATTGATTGACGAGTCACTTTTCATTTGTTGAGTAGTTGCACTCGCCACACGGGCCTACTACCACACATGGATTGAATGGTAATTTACAAAAGCTTACAATAAAGTAAATCGAAAGTGTAAACAAGAGCGCCATCTATTTTTCTGTAATTTTTCTGCCGACTATATGTATTATACTACCCAAATGCTACTACGCCCGCTGATCTTTAGAGAATCAGCCCACTGGCGTCAATGATTGACTTATTTGTCATTGATTGAC